>CM060932.1:167885538-168203038 GCA_030765085.1 Allium cepa
AGCATCCTACTTCCCATTACAAACACAGTAAGCATTTACATTTCGTATATTACTTCGTCTCAAACGATTCAACAAAATTTCGACAGCATTTTCCTTTTGTTCCTTGCATTGTACACAAATGCGTGTACGCAGGAAACCAAAAAGAAAAGTTAGGCTGAAATTTTATGAACCGTTTGAGATGAAGTAGTATACAAAATACAAATGCTTACTGTGTTCATAACTTGTCCAATACAGGGATAAATCCAACAAACATTGTACCAGATGAATACAAATGGTCGTTTTTCGAAAAAAAAGGACTATTTATACAACAATCATATACAACACTCGTCAGACTGGGCCAAAAACTCTCTAAGGGACATTCGTCAAAAACACATGCGCGCATTTTACGAAAAAATACAGTTTTACTCATTGTTCACATTTACAAAAAAAGATATTAATTTAACACATTTATTCGATGTATTACATCAACTTAAGGCTCGTTCGACATTTTGTTTATTGCATAAGTCAATACGTGCACAATATAATATTCCTAGCTCTTATATTCAATTTATCTTATTCCAACTAACACAATACAATGATAGCAACGCTACACACATAAACAATCGTACAATCAAGGCATACACAACGATTTACATATACACGAATAACCACAAATTATACACGTTTTTTGCAATTTCACGATAAAGATGAAATATGAATACCATGCAATGCTAGAAACTGTTATAACACTATTGGAAACAAATTCAATCAACAATTAGCCCTAATTTATCAACTTATGCAAATCTAGAATTAGGGTAAAAACTGAATTTTTGGCAAAAATAAGAGACTATACCTGTGCTAGAGAGTAATAGACGTTGATTGCGCAGCCGGGGAGGATCTGAAAGCTCGAAATTGATGATTGGAAGGTTGGGGAAGAGATTGGGGGATTATTAACCTAAAATTTTCGTATGCAGAATGAGAAAGAAGAGGCTCGGCCTGGGGCTGTAAATTGCGAATTTCCGACGGCTTCCGACGGCCGCCAACGGCCCCCGACGGCCCGTCGAAAGCCGTCGAAAATAAGCCATCGGGAGCCGTCGCCCTACCCTGTCGATTTCAGAGAATTTTCTAGTAGTGCTGGTATCTCTCGAGCGGTGACGAATGACCAATTCCAAAAGCGATACTATAGGGCAACAAACCCGATGGCAACAAACCCAAGTATCTCTCGAGCGGTGACGATGGACGAACTCCAAAAGCGATACTATAGGGCAACAAACCCAAAGGCACAAACCCGAAGGTAATAAACCGTAGTGGCAAAGGTCTAGAGGCCCAGTACTGGACACCACTAACTGGCAATATGTGCCACAAACTCTCGGAAAGGAACCCGAAAAGTGTTAACGTGTGTCTCATACAACACGTTCTCACTAAACGGTTTACTAATTGTTAGTCAATTCCACACTCAAAGCAGTACGAAGTTTACCTCATGTCATCGGTAAACTAGACCCGAAGGTCAAAACGATCAAATGAATAGATTAGGAATTAACTGGAGCTTAGTGAGAAGTTCCTTCAATTGCTGAAAAGAAGCTTCACACTTGACGAACCAAATATAACGAACGCCTTTCCGAGTAAGGCTAGTAAGGGGAAGCACAACACGGGAAAAATCCTTAATGAACCGACGGTAATAACCCACCAATCCAAGGAAACTATGAATCTCATGAACATTCTCAGGCCTTTTCAAATTTTGGATAGCTTTGATCTTTGAGGGATCGACTGAAATACCCTCGGAAGATACAACATGGCCTAAGAACTTAACCTTATTCTCCCAAAATGGCACTTGGAGAATTTGGCTCTAAGCTGATGTTGATGAAGAGTATCCAAGACAATCCTCAAATGGTGGGCATGCTCTGTCTCGGACTTAGAATAAATAAGGATGTCGTCAATAAATACAAGGACGAACTTATTGAGATATTCCCAAAACACTCGATTCATGAGATCGACAAAGAAAGGAGAGCGTTCGTCAAACCGAATGGCATTACGAGCCACTCAAAAGAACCATAACGAGTGTGATAAGAGGAATGCTATCCTCTGCAACTCGTAACTGATGAAAACCAGTGGCAATGTCGAGCTGAGAAAAGACCTTAGCGCCACTCAACTGATCGAACATATCGTCGATCCTAGGTAATTGATACCTATTCTTGATGGTCAACTCGTTAAGCTTGCGATAGTCAATGCAAAACCCAAGAGTACCATCGGACTTCCTCACAAAGATGACCGTGGCACCCACGGTGAAGAACTAGACTGAATAAATTTCTTTGCTTCAAGTTCTAAAAGTTGCTTCTTGAGTTTCTCATTTTCCTTTGTAGACATCCTCGTGGGAGGACGACTAACTGGCTGCGCGTCTGGAATGAGATCAATGCCAAACTCGATAGCCCGCTTGGGTGGCAAACCCGAAACAGGCTCAAATACATCAGAGAAGTCACAAACAATAGGAATACGAGATATGTCATCAACATCTTGTGAATATAGAGAATATAAAGCCACTTCGGAATTATCCACATTTCGAAGAACAATAGATAGCTGAGATAGAGAATCGGGATGTCGAAGATATAACATCCGCTGAGCACAAACAATACTGGCATCATATCGCACTAGCCAGTCCATACCAAAAATCATGCAATTCCGAAATAAGAGATAACGTGCAGATTCGCACGAAAAGAAAAGCCACATAAAGCAATCTCAACATCATCACAAAGCATGCTAAGGGTTGCAGATCCCTCGATAGGATTCGCAATCCTTAATGAAGTAACCATACAAGAAACATCCAAAGACAAATCATCAACGAGCTTCTTCGATACAAATGAATGCGAAGCACCCGTATCGAAAAGAACTCGAATACTGCAGTCATTAAATAAAATAGAACCTTCCAAAATAGATGGAGATATACCTTTGGGCTGAGAAGAACCTCTAGAAGCCTTAGCAGCATAAAGCTTGCCAGACTTGGCATTAGCAGGAACAGTAGGGCAGGGGGAAACACGATGACCTTTCTTCTTGCAGTAGCGGCAGAAGAGAGGCTTAGGACAAGCCCGAATCATATGGTCAGGAGAACCACAGTTGAAATACTTCCGAATGAAGGGTGTTCCAGTAGACAGAGTCTGAGAGTTAGAACCACCAGTCTTCTTCTTCTTGGAAGGAAAAGACTTGGACTTCTGAAATGGAAATTGCTTCTTGTTGGGATTCTTGCGAACCTCAACATCATCACCACTATTAATCTCCTTCTCGACGGCTTCAAGATGAAGCGCCGATCAACTAGCTCTTCGAAAGAAAGCTTAAGCTGCAACGTCAAAGATTTCTTAAAATACTTCTTAAGACCGGAAACGAACTTGAGGTTCTTCTTGTATTGAGTGCTAATATTCTCAAGGCCATACTTAGAAAGAGCCTCGAAAGAAGACACATAATCAGAAACAGAAGATTGTCCTGCTTTAGCTCGAGGAAGCGACGGGCGAGAGATGCTTCGAATCGTTCCCGAAACTGAGTCCATGTAAGACTAGACTCGTCAAGCTCGGCAGTGAATAGCTCGTACCAATCAAGAGCACACTCTTGTAACGTGCTGGATGCTACAAGAACCCTATGATAATTCGAAAGATCCATGTGAGAAAATATCCGCTCGCAAGAACGAATCCAAGCCTAAACCTCTAAAACAGACTCGGAGCCTTTGAATGGCTTGCCTCCAAGATGTGCAAAGTCACTACACATGCACGCGAAAGGAGACTTGCGCGAAGGAGAAGCTGGAGGCTGAGTACTCCTAAATAATTCCATAAACTAATCAACAAGCATATATACTCCATCCGATGGGAACCACTGGACTGCCCCGCATCCGAACGTCGTCCTTTGCCTCTTCCGGCCATTAACTGAAAGTTAAGATAAGATATAGATTATTCACATGGTAGATATCATTAATTCAAATATGGAATACTATGGAATAAAAATGCATTCCTAGATGTATTCCCAAAATTCTATCTACCCCAAGGGCACGAAAATAACAAAGGCACGATGATTCAGGGATTCTTAACACTTGTATTACACTTTAATGTACCGTAATATGTGAGTCTATTATGTGTTTATCATATTTTGTTCTGAACTCAGCACTGATACGTAGCACCCCACTCCGAGGCCCATATTAGCAAAGAGTATTAGAAGGTATCACTGTCTGCTAATATGGAGAATAGAGCTGTATAGGAGCGACCATCTATAGCCTTGCCTTAACTATCTACTGAATACGTCGGTAAATGTCGTATATTTTCTCTCAGGTGGATCGACTTATCCAATAGATATTTAATACAAAACTATAATGACTATAAGATCTAACAGAACAAAATATAACAACTCAAATGTAAAACACATCATAGAACAGTAGATCATCACATACATATACACATATACAGATACATCACAGGGTATACAAAATGATACATGTCAAGTGGTGTAGCAACCACAATATACAGGCGAGTCAAAATAAAATACATATCAGAGTTACAACCAAAAAGGATTACACAAAAAGCTATAACAAAAGGAACTAGCAGAATAGTCCATGCGGAAGAAGAATAGGCTAAGTCCGAATGTACCTAACCTGAAACACCTCGGTTTGACCCAAGTATAAAATGCACGGGTCGGTCTAGCTAAACAAATCAGTTAGATAAGCTAAATGATGATGAACATGCAAGGTCATAAAGTAACACAAATATCTCTAAAAGAGATAATTCGATCATCTAACAAAAGATGAATCGTAACAAGCCTTATATCATCGGCAACTCAAATAAACAAAGGATATGAATATCCCAAATCAAGCCAAAAAGGCAAATAACAAATACCAATAAAGGTAATACAAGTTTCCACAAGGTAATCGCTATGTATCGAGTGGTTCAAAAGACCTACTCTGAAAGGCGATACTCTAGGGAAATATAAATATCAATGAAACAAAAGAAGCACGTGCTCAGTACTGTATAAACAAGGATCCACAAGCCCGAAGGCGACAAACCCTAGTATCTCTCGAGCGGTGACGAAGGACCAACTTCAAAGGCGATACTATAGGGCAACAAACCTGAAGGCAACAAGCCTAAGTATCTCTCGAGCGGTGACGATGGACGAACTCCAAAAGCGATACTATAGGGCAACAAACCCGAAGGCACAAACCGAAAGGTAACAAACCATAGTGGCGAAAGTCCAGAGGCCCAGTACTGGACACCACTAACTGGCAATATGTGTCACAAACTCTCGGAAAGGAACCCGAAAAGTGTTAACGTGTTTCTCATATCACACATTCTCACTAAACGGTTTACTAACTATTAGTCAATTCCACACTCAAAGCAGTACAAAGTTTACCTCATGTCATCGGTAAATAGACCCGAAGGTCAAAACGATCAAACGAATAGATTAGGAATTAATTGGAAAGATAAACGCATGTATTCCATAGTACGTGTTTTACCCAACCATTTAATTACCTTTCCACTTCGTTCGAAGCGCAAAAGAGTGTAATTTTACTCAGAAAATAATTTGGAACAAGTTTAGAAATCGTTTGAAAACACTTTGGAAATTGCCTTTGAAATTCTCCTATTATGGAGTAAATAATTTAGTACTTAAAATAATAATTTCACAAGCCAATTTGTTTGAAAAACACTTTAAAATGCTTTATAAAACCCGTGCATGAAATCTAGAGAGAAAACTCAAGAATTCGGGAAAATATCAAAAATGGCGGAAATTATTCAAGTATAAAAACAGCTGAAAACACGTTGCGAATCCAAGTTCGACAGCAGGTTTGGACCTGAAAAAAAATTCCAAATGACATGAAATTTTGTAGGAATATTTTTTAACATTCCTACTCCAATCTGAAAAAAGATTTACCCAATTACGACTTGAAACGAAGAAATTGCATCGTTCCGAAATTGGACTAAAACCATTGTAAACTGCTGTGTAAAAGCAGCGCAAAGGTTCAACTTCGACGATGAGTTCGAAGGGGCAAAAGAACCCAGGTCTTGGTGAAATTTCGAAGAAGCATAGAATAATGCTTCTACTTTGATGGCAAAAAGAATTGTTCAAATTCGATTTGAAATGAAGAACCGGTGTCGTTTCAAAGTCGGACCAAAACAAGGTTTAAAACAGTGAATTACAGCAAGCTGTGAGTACAAGTTCGACAGTAGTTTAGAAATAGAAAACCAATCCAGATTGTCATGAAATTCTATAGGAATGTAAATCAACACTCCTATTTCAATCTGTAAAAAGAATCACTCAAATTCGATATGAAACGAATGGGTTATGATGCCTCAAACATGGACTCGGGCCATGTTTGCAATAGTTCAAAAACCAAAAATGTACAGGCCTGAAACCATCTTGGGTTCAACTTTCAGGCATTAAACAGAGGAACAAATGACATCAGATTGAGCTCAAAATTGGTAAGATTATACTAGAAAACTTCATCTTTCAAACAAAAAAGAATCATTGAATTTCAATAAGAAATGAATGAGTTATGCGGTCTCGACTCAGGCCATGTTTGCAGCAACTCAAAACAACTACAGACAAAAATCTGTGCCTGAGTCAATTTTGTAGCAACGTTTTGAACATTCAAATGACAATATATTTCAACCAAAATTTTTAGAAATGAAGTTCAACATGCAAGCTATCAAATGCATGAAACCAGGCAATATTTCGTTGTCGGAATCAAAAGATATAAGCATGCAAAGTGACACCCAAACAGTTTTTATAGAAACAAAAACATCAATATTTTCAAGCTATTTTTGCATATGCTTTTGGCTTTTGAAGCTTTGCTTCAGCTAGCATTATGTGAGAAGCAACTCACCTTGCAATTGAAGAACAAATACTTGTATTATAGCTGAAAGATACAAGTTTTGAGCAAGAGATGGCTTCAACAACCTATAACATAGAAAAACAAAGACATGCGTGGAGAAATACAAAGCTTAGACTAACCCAAAACCTCAAAATCAAAAGTTAATGATATAGTCTATGTTTTGGAGTTGATTACCTGTGAAAAAGAGCTTTAATTTGATTATTATTAGCAAATAAGTGGATTTATTAAAGATTTAGGCTTAGGGTTTAGAAGAGGAGATAGCTTTCTCAATTTTTATTTCTTCTTTCTGCTTTCTGGTTAGAGGAAGATGTACCGTACGTACATAATTTTGAGAAGAAGAAGCCGATTTTCTCAAGTTAGAGTAGTAATGGGCTTGACCCAATTAGGAAAAAAACAATTAGACTAGCCTAAGAAAAATTTAATTAACACTAACACTCTTATGTAATTAATCAAAACAACATATTTAAACAAGATTTTCAGCATAATAAATCAAACAAACATATTTCCATGACTAATAAAACATTTTCTACCATATAAAAAGATAAATTTGTTTTTTTAAAAAATTTATTATTAAATTCTTTTATTTAGCAAAAATGCACAATTTTAACCAAATAAATGTATAAAATCATGTTTTAACTCCTAAAATTCCAAAATTTTATTTTATCACTTAGAAAAATATTTCAACCCATTTCAAAACATTGTTTACAGCAAAAACTTATTTTTAACCTAATTTCCACCCTTTATTTCAATAAACAACCTTTTAAAAAACAAATATTACCTTTAAAAATTATTAAAAGAAGTAATTGGCAATAATTAATAAAATTATTGCTATTTGTGTAAATAAAAATTATTTTCCATTCATTATTAACCCAAACAAATAAAATAAAGCTCCAAAGTTTATTTTCTTATTTTTAATTTCTAAAATCCATTGTTTATTCCAAATAAACAATTTAATTTCTGAAATTTATTTGAATTCACAATATCAAATCATAACTACCGTTATAATTTAATATTTATAGGTAATCTCCAAAAACGAGGTTGTTACAGACTCCCCCCTAAACAAAATTGCGTCCCCGCAATTCCTAGGGGAAAGTATGTATGCAACCATATATTTCATCACTTCAAAAGATAAGAAAACAAGCTTGAGGTAAAAAGAATTTCTCACCATCTCTATGATAAGCTAGAAAACCGGGATAGGATCGCTCGATAAACTCTTTGGTTTCCCAAGTGCAGTTATTGGGATTAGCGGACCATTGAACTTTACGAGCGGCACGTCCTTGTTTTGAAGGTGTTTCACCTCCATAGCAAGTACACGAATACGCTACTGCATAATAGATAAGTCTGGTGAGATCTCAAGCTCTTGCAAATGAGGAGAATCGATAACAGAATCCGACTCTCGAAGACACTTCCGAAGCTAAGAGACGTGAAACACGTCATGAATGCTAGATAGATAAGCTGGAAGCGAAACTCTATAAGCCACAGGGCCAATACGTTCAGTAATAGGAAATGGTCCTATAAAGCGAGGAGCCTATTTCCCAGTCGTACTAAAGCGCATAACCCCTTTCAAAGGAGAAACATGAATAAAGACGAGATCACCAACCGAGAACTCGAGAGGCTTCCTACGGTTGTCCGCGTAGGATTTCTGGCGGCTCTGTGCCTCTTTTATTCTCTGACGAATAAGATCAATCTTCTCAGAAGAATCACGAATAGAATCTGGGCCAAGAATAAGCTTCTCACCAAATTCCAACCAACAAGAAGGTGATCGACATGGCCTTCCGTATAAGGCTTCGAAAGGAGCCATACCAATACTCGACTGAAAACTATTGTTGTAGGATAATTCTACAAGGGGTAAATGATCCTCCCAACTACCTCCAAAATCAAGAATACAAATACGGAGGAGATCTTCCAAGTTACGATTCACCCGTTCAGTCTGTCCATCAGTCTGTGGATAATATGCTGTGTTGAAATTAAGCTTTGTTTCCAAAGCTTGCTGAAGACTTTGCCAGAAATGACTCATGAATAGCGGGTCACGGTCACAAACAATCGAACTAGGTACATCGCGAAGTCTCACGATTTCCTTGACATATAACTTGGCCAAATGAGAAGCACTCCTATTAGACTTAATAGGAATAAAATGAGCAGACTTGGTGAGGCGATCAACAATAACCCAAACACTAGAATGGCCCGATCTCGAACGAGGTAGGCCATCAGTGAAATCCATTGAAATCTGATCCCATTTCCAAGATGGAATCTCTAGAGGCTGAAGGAGACCAGAAGGGCGCTGATGTTCGGCCTTGATACATTGACAAGTCATGCAATTACTCACATAACTCGCCACATCACGCTTTATGCCTTCTCAATAATAAAGGCAATGCATGTCGGCAAACATCTTACTACTGCCAGGATGAATGATATACTTTGAACATTGACAGTCATCGAGAATGTCATGCCTAAGTGAAGAATCAGATGGCACAATAATGCGGTTCTTCTTGCGAAGACACCTATGAAAATCAATGTTGAAATCCTGTAATGCCTCATCATGGGATTCAGACTCACAAAGCTGAATAAGATACAACAACTCTAGATCTTGTCGCTGAGCTACGGCAATACGATCAAATAGAGAAGGTCGAGCTTCCAAACTGAATAATAATATCGGAGAATCATAAGACGGAGCTCGATCACGAATATCACAAAAGGATAGAGTCTCAAGAATATTCCACTCGGCTAGCATCATAGAAACAACAGCCGAGTGTTTGCGACTAAGCGCATCAGCAACACGATTATCCTTACCAGGGGTATACTGGACGTCGAAGTCATAGGAGGCAAGGAACTCGAGCCAACGTTGTTGCCTCATTTTGAGCACCTTCTAAGTGAACAAATACTTCAAGGATTTATGATCGGTATAGAGAATGAAGCGCTCACCTAAGAGGTAATGGTGCCAAATCTTTAAAGCGAAGACAATAGCGGCTAACTCAAGATCTTGAGTGGCATAGCGAACTTCATTCGGACGCAGTTGCATAGAAGTATAAGCAACTACCCGATCCTTCTACATAAAAATGGCACCGTGACCACTTCCACAAGCATCGGTGTAGACGACAAGATCATGATTCCCCTCGGGAACCACAAGAATATAAGCATTAGTGAGAAGTTCCTTCAATTGCTGAATAGAAGCTTCACACTTGTCGGACCAAATATAACGAACGCCTTTCCGAGTAAGGCTAGTAAAGGGAAGCGCAACACGGGAAAAATCCTTAATGAACCGACGGTAATAACCCGCCAATCCAAGGAAACTACGAATCTCATGAACATTCTCAGGCCTTTTCCAATTCTGGATAGCTTCGATCTTTGAGGGATTGACTGAAATGCCCTCGGAAGATACAACATGGCCTAAGAACTTAACCTTATTCTCCCTAAAGTGGCACTTGGAGAATTTGGCTCTAAGCTGATGTTGATGAAGAGTATCCGAGACAATCCTCAAATGGTGGGTATGCTCTGTCTCGGACTTAGAATAAATAAGGATGTCATCAATAAATACAAGGACGAACTTATCGAGATATTCTCGAAACACTCGATTCATGAGATCGACGGAGAAAGCAGGAGCATTTGTCAAACCAAATGGCTTTACGAGCCACTCAAAAGAACCATAGCGGGTGCGAAAAACTGTAAGAGGAATGCTATCCTCCGCAACTCGTGACTGATGAAAACCAGTGGCAAGTTCGAGCTGAGAAAAGACCTTAGCACCACTCAACTGATCGAACATATCGTCGATCCTAGGTAATGGATACCTATTCTTGATGGTCAACTCGTTAAGCTTGCGATAGTCAATGCAAAGCCCAAGAGTACCATCGGACTTCCTCACAAAGATGACCGTGGCACCCACGGTGAAGAACTAGACTGAATAAATTTCTTTGCTTCAAGTTCTAAAAGTTGCTTCTTGAGTTTCTCATTTTCCTTTGTAGACATCCTCGTGGGAGGACGACTAACTGGCTGCGCGTCTGGAATGAGATCAATGCCAAACTCGATAGCTCGCTTGGGTGGCAAACCCGAAACAGGCTCAAATACATCAGAGAAGTCACAAACAATAGGAATACGAGATATGTCATCAACATCTCGTGAGTCTAGAGAATATAAAGCCACTTCGGAATTATCCACATTTCGAAGAACAAGAGACAGCTGAGATGGAGAATCGGGATGTCGAAGATATAACATCCGCTGAGCACAAACAATCCTGGCATCATATCGCACTAGCCAGTCCATACCAAAAATCATGTCAAATCCCAAATAAGAGATAATATGCAGATTCACACGAAAAGAAAAGCCACATAAAGCAATCTCAACATCATCACAAAGCATGCTAAGGGTTGCAGATCCCTCGATAGGATTCGCAATCCTTAATGAAATAACCATACAGGAAACATCCAAAGACAAATCATCAACGTGCTTCTTCGATACAAATGAATGCGAAGCACTCGTATCGAAAAGAGCTCGAATACTGCGGTCATGAAATAAAATAGAACCTTCCAAAATAGATGGAGATATACCTTTGGGCTGAGAAGAACCTCTAGAAGCCTTAGCAGCATAAAGCTCGCCAGACTTGGCATTGGCAGGAACAGTAGGGCAGGTGGAAACATGATGACCTTCCTTCTTGCAGTAGCGGTAGAAGAGAGGCTTAGGACAAGCCCGAATCATATGATCAGGAGAACCACAGTTGAAACACTTCCGAATGGAGGGTGTTCCAATAGACAGAGTTTGAGAGTTAGAACCACCAATCTTCTTCTTCTTGGAAGGAAAAGACTTGGACTTCTGAAATGGAAACTGCTTCTTGTTGGGGTTCTTGTGAACCTCAACATCATCACCACTATCAATCTCTTTCTCGACGGCTTAAAAATGAAGCGTCGTGTCAACTAGCTCTTCGAAAGAAAGCTTAAGCTGCAACGTTAAAGATTTCTTAAAATACTTCTTAACGTTGGAAACGAACTTGAGGTTCTTCTTGTATGGAGTCTAATATACTCAAGGCCATACTTAGAAAGAGCCTCGAAAGAAGACACATAATCAGAAACAGAAGATTGTCCTTGCTTTAGCTCGAGGAAGCGACGGGCGAGAGATACTTTCTTAGACTCAGGAACGAACTTAAGCTCGAATCGTTCCCGAAACTGAGTCCATGTAAGACTAGACTCGTCAAGCTCGGCAGTGAATAGCTCGTACCAATCAAGAGCACGCTCTTGCAACATGCTGGATGCTACAAGAACCCTGTGACAATTCGAAAGATCCATGCGAGAAAATATCCGCTCGCAAGAACGAATCCAAGCCTGAACCTTTAAAACAGACTCGGAGCCTTTGAATGGCTTGCCTCCGAGATGTGCAAAGTCACTACACATGCGCGGACTTGCGCGAAGGAGAAGCTGGAGTAGGAGCTGGAGGCTGAGTGCTCCTAAATAATTCCATAAACTGATCGGCAGACATATATACTCCATCCAGATGGGAACCACTGGACTGCCCCGCATCCGAACGTCGTCCCCTGCCTCTTCCGGCTATTAACTGAAAGCTAAGATAAGATATAGATTATTCACATGGTAGATATCATTAATTCAAATATGGAATACTATGGAATAAAAATGCATTCCTATATGTATTCCCAAAATTCTATCTACTCCAAGGGCACGAAAATAACAAAGGCACGATGATTCAGGGATTCTTAACAGTTGTATTACACTTTAATGTACCGTAATATGTGATTCTATTATGTGTTTAGAGTTGAAGTCACTTTAAAAAACCATAACTTTTACAAATTTTAAAGGAGGTTTAGTGAACGCAATGGTACCAAATCAATTTTCTATTTATTTAAATTTGTCTTCCAGTCACATAGTAGTCCTTTACATCATTCATCATATATGTAAATAATATCCGTAAAGAATAACATGACAATATAAACCAACTGGCAAATACAAGTCCAAATAACATAATAGCAGGCAAGATGATGATTTGTCCTGCTAAATATATGTCAATTTTTTTTATTAAGTTTAGTTATAGTAGAACGAGGATTTATTTTGCTAGAAGTATGTCCAAATAATCAATTCAATAATAGCTATAGCAGAACAGTGTTTTATTCTGCTAACTGATGTCAAAGTTGAGTATAACCTATTTACATTTTTATGGTTATTTAATGGTATTGACAATAGAATCCCTTATGTTCAAAACTATTATTTGTAAAAGAAAGTTGTCTTTAAACAAATTGGTCCTTGAAAAACAAAGTAATTAATAATTTACACTACTTTTAAAATAATTAATTACAAGTTAAATCCTTTGTGAAAACATAATTAAATCTTAATTAATTCTCAACTTAACTAAATTATTAATCAATAAATAATTAACTTTTAATAAATAAATAATTTATAAATTAAAACCCTTAATTAATTTATAATTAGAATAATTAATGCTTAGTTAATAACTAATTAATAATTAACACTATACTTAATTAAAAATAAGTCATATGCTTACTTTAAATTAATCTCACTTTTAGAAGATAATTAATTAGTAATTAATCTCCACTTAATTATAATCAACAAACCTTGTTTAATACTTAATTAATTATTAATTACCAAACTTAATTAATTAATAATTTATAAATAAATTCTTAATTAACTATCTTTGAACTTAATAAGTTTATAAAACATTTTTAAAGTTTACTTAAGTATAAAACTCTATTTTGCAAAAAGTTGAATTTTACCGAAATTGCATCCGTAGCGACTATTGCTATGGATACCATAACTCGAAATTGTTTTCGTAAGTTACTTTGAAAACTTGCCACCTTTGAAATCTTACTAACCTTTCCAAAACATAAAGTAAATGTTCTTAAAAATAAAACAAAGTTTGAAATTCGAAAACAATTTGACTTTTGGAACCAAACGTCCTAGTTTTTATATAAGGGATTTGATGTCGCCAAACCATACAAAGGTGCTAACATTTTGGCATATACGACAAAAGTACACCGTCACATAAGCATAAATGTCATGATAACATAAGCAAGATGACAACCATATATGCATGATGTAACAACAAAACACAAACAAGATCATAACTTTCTAACTAATCTCAACATTAGACTTCATTTTAAAGTCTACATTTCAACATCACATACAAGCATATAACTACCAACTTTCACTATAATAGGAGGAACAACCAATACTATTTAACAATACTAACAACATAAATAAAGATGAATTTTTTTTCAAAAAGATGTGAATTTTACTCACTAAAACTCAACCAAATCGACTAGAACTTGAAATGCTCCTAGTTCTAACCCTCCGCTTTGATAAACATATGATTTTTGGACCTAAAGAGGCCTAGATGGCTCGAATTGGGCTTAACAGGCTCGGCCATGGCCTTCTTGGGGGTGTTCTTGCTTTGTTTTTGAAAGAGAAGAAGGTGTAGAGAAGAAAGGAAGCATTTTTAAATGTTTTAAGGAAGAAAAAGGAAGAAAAAGTGACTTTTTATAAAAAACTTAGAAAATATTTGGAAGTAGCCAGAGAGCTTTCGAAAGCTTAAGAGAGAAGGTGGAAGATTTTAGAAAGTTGAAAATAAAATGAGAATGGAAAGAGAGAGATTTGGAATTTGTTTTATATAAAATGGATTTAGTAAATTACCTTTTTGCCCTAAAGTACACACCCTTCACCAAAATCCTGTCACATCACTCCCATCCACATCCTTGCCTTGAAATATGTGCATGAACCAAGGATTTACCCTCTTACCCAGTGTATAATGCATGAATTAGTACTAATGTGTAAGAGATGTGAGTAATAAGTGACTTTTCATATTTTATTTTGACTTAACACTTGAAAATTGTCACATCTTATCCTTAACTTAACCAAACATATTATTAGCCTTTATTATATTACTAATCATGCTTACATTATTTGTAAATGCGTGCATGTATTAATTAAAGTTATCACAAGTGATCACAACATTCTAAACAACTTTTTAATGGAGAAAAATTGAAAATTTTGAAAAAGCTTTCCGGTCATGTTTTCTAACTTTTTTTAACTAATTATTTTATAAACCAAATTAAAAAATGAATTTTCTATCATTAGTTATAAATTAAAGAGGGTTATTTTATTATTAAAACCATTAATTAAATATTTAAAATTAATTTAATATTCACAACCAAAGCGATAAAATTTCTAGTCATTACATTCTTCCCCATCATTAAAAGAATTTCGTTCCCGAAAATTTCACCACTTAAATGACTCATACTATTCATAAGTCTGCATGACGTTCCTAGATCATACATATACAAAAAGTTGATTTAATCCCTACTCGAATACATAACTTCACTTCTAAATTAGTACCGCTCACCCGACTCTCTGGTACGGCCGGTCAGGTTGATTAAGAACCTCTATTCTCATTGCTTAGCCATATACTATGGTAGAAAATTTCGGCTCCTTATCAAAAACCCTCATCAAGTCCTCACCGTCAAAATCGAGTGATAAATCCTTATCCAGAATGGTGTAAAACACTTTGAATCATGTACCCGAATCTTGGATCGAGAACTATATGAGAAAGGGAAATGATCTACATACAATCTACATACTCCTCTAAAAGTTCTTTTCTACCCAAATTACTTTTAACCCTCCAAAAATATTTATGGAAGCATTCCACCAAATCCAAATTTAGGCCCAAAGTTTTAAAATGGCACAACTTATTATGAAGCCTTTCATAAAATCATCTAAATTTGTTAACTTAGGTAATACCCTCCGATATCCTAAGAGTATATACAATTTTAATTCTTCCCACTTTTATCTATTCAGATGTAGACCCAGATAATTGTAGATCTTAAAACCAAGTCGGCCAATTCAACCTCTTTACCCATTTGGTCTGGAAAATAGCTAAGAAGAGTAGGATGCTGGTATCCAAACTAAGTCCTAGAGTCAACATTTTCTTGGACACCTCTAAAGTAAAAGTGTTTATTAGCCGGCCCATAACATTCACTAATATTCAACCTTCTAAGTATTAAAATCCGAACGACGCTGTTTAATAAAACCAAGTTTATTAGTCCTTCTTGTTAAATTAGTTCAACTATAAAACTTCCTTTATTAACCCATTTTAAGTCAAGATACCTTTACATTCTAAAATGATAAAAAGAAGGGTAATACTCAAGAGAATTGTTTACCACCTGAACACGTCTCTTTCCCATTTTATGTTATTTTCGGGTCACAGAAACTAGTTAACTTAAAAATAATTCTTCTATTTCAAAATCCTCCTTTTTAAAACAATACTTTGCATATTTTCAACAAAATATTTATTAACAACTTGCTTTGGGTTTGTTCGGGTTTGAACTTGTTTTGATCGTACAATGATAAAGAGAATAATTTACAAGGTCCCCTATAACTATAAAATTCGCCTAGACAAACATCCATTCATTAGTTAGAAGATTATTCAGATCATCACAAAAAAATAAAACTCATTACTCGAACCAATCCAAAGAAAATACCTCTTGCTCCAAATTTTCATGCCTAAAATTTTCTCTTTTCTGAAAAAATACTTCCAAATAAATATCTATTATTACTTTTCAAAATCTTGAAAACCATTTTTCAAAGTACCGAGATTTAAGTCCCTAAGTTTCCTACTTAATTTTTTTTTATGTTAGCGATCCATCTTATAACTCAATCTTTATAAAACCATTTTCTTGTATAAAACCGTTCCTAAATATTCTAACTTTTAACAAACATCTTTTACTAAATCAAGTTTTAACCCAACATTAACATCGAATGCCCTATATTCAAGTTTTGAAATTTAATTCACAAGATGTTTGTTTCAATGTTGCCTCAATTTCCTATTTTCCCAACCCATGCTCTCAAAAGAAAAGCTATCTATACATAAACACTCAACCTTAGCCAATGCTCAATTGGACGAGCATAACTAATAAAACCCTAAATAATAATAATAGAAAACTATCATCCGTTATCAAGCAGTACTTTAAAAATAACTACACTATTTTTGAAAATCATTCTTTTATACATAAAATATAATCCTAGGTAAAATTATTTTATTTGTATCAGTTGGCCTAGTTCAAGAGTTTAGGGATCCTTGTCAATAATGTTAGCTACTCGTATTAAATAGAATCCATATGCCACTCAACAAATTAATTGACATAATATAAAACATTTTTACATTATTAATAAATACATGCTCTAATACACACACACACACACACTCTCAAAATCATTATAGGATGTTACTAACCCCATATCTAATGAGTTTACCTTACCAAAGCCAAGATTCTTGCTTAACTTTGTGCTATAATACCAAAATGTAACGATTTTCCCTTTCAACCCTCAGAAGTCGATACCAATACATGCACGGTATTCACGTGCTTAACAACCAAGTGCCGAAAAGACAGATGGTTAAGGGAAAGAAGACAAGAAGAAACTAAACAAAAAAATATCACATCGCAATGAATAACCTATAATATAGCAACGATCCTTACAAAAGAAAACTTTTATATACGTACATCTATTGTACCACTAGAGTATTATCTACACGGATAGTTGTAACACCCATCCTTACAATTTTTGATAAATACAACAAAACCATGTAGCTTAATATAAAGAAATACGTAGATAGTTCTTGGCCTCTAACTCATCTCCTGAGCTCCAATGCACCCAAAGCCATTCTGAAAACATGCTCGGTCTGACCCGAGCATTATAAGAAAACAATGCCAGGATCAGTCTGATAAAACCAGCATGGGAAACTCAAGTCATATGGAATTTTGTTATAACTTGTAAAATCCTTTAAAATCAAAGGTATCTCATAAGACCTCGCCGCATATAAACACAGATGGATTTTTACCTTACAATAACCAAAATACTATTTATAGAAAATCTAATGATATTAGAAGGGTTTAAGATAAGTATATAAAGTAGCTATGATGTGTGTACATGACTACATAGCATCAATAATAGGTATGCAATCAAAAAACAAAGGCGCTTATTAGAGAATGGATTTCCAATAAATGGCAAGGTAAGGGACCACCTTCCGAAAATAGTACACCTCTAGATAAAATATACCTTTCAAATGTGTGATTACAGAAGAACTGGCCTACCCCTTACTGGATAGTGTCAAATGTGTCATCACCCCGGTTGTTCCCAACCATTATGGAGAGCTTTCATGCACAACCAAATATGTAATATGATAATCTAGAAAGGTGATGGCACACCCTTATGGGAGCTACCTAGATAACCCTATCGCTTCTAACCTGCTTCAGCCATTTTTGAGGTGTAAAGCTCATGAGGCAACGATTTACCTTCCTTTAGCAGTTCCCGCTTGGAATGATAACATTGCCCTCCAAATAGAAATGCAATGCCAACATTCATTCCTACAAGTTCATTCTGGGTTTAAACAAAATCGAAGGCACAACCTTTACTACATATATTTTGCAATCACCCTCAGGATTAATAGAAGCAGCCCTTGCACTTCAAAGAGTACCGTCTTCAATCATCTTCAAGATGTCTTCCATTCCAATGTTCATGTTGGTTCGAAGTAGTTTTTCGATAGCATATCCGATTTTGATCTTTCTGAACCAACAACCGAAAGTTCTCGGTAACTCAACCTCGGTACTTTTGGAAATAACCCGGCAATACGTAGGAGCAGAGATCACCCCTAACCATTTAAGTGGACGGATCTTTCTATCATTTGTCCTAAGAGAATAAAATGAAATTTATACGCACCGTACAACGTCATCAAAAATGACTGTGTCATATAACTCACGTGTTTCTTCTAGATATTTTCTGATTTATATTTTGATCCAGATTTGAAAGCCATTTATTTAACTATAAAATAAAAAATAAGCCACAATCCAAAGATTTAACTACCATAGCAACTACTAAGCCTAAAAACAAATATTTATTTATTAAATCTCACATCGACCATACTCCTACATAGGAGATCTCAAACCATAATACTTGCCAAATCATGGCCATCTTAAATAATTCCAATATATAGGAATTATAAAACTCAAAATATGCTATAAAGTGGTAAAACATCTCAAAATCATTAATCTCAAATAGCTTCGATCGTACAAGTCCAGAATTAACCGAAATAGTAAACGCCATGTCCCATACCACAGACTTTACTAAATCGTTTAATTCTCTTCTCATAATTCGAATAGTGAAAAAGTGCGTATTATATATATATATATTCAATAATTATAAATTTTTGTAAAACATTTAATTTGAAAGCTTTTCCATTTTAAAAAAAAAATCATTTGGAAAACGGTTTAGAAAATACGTGCACAGAAACAGCAAAAATCGATGAAAATTCAATAAAATTAACATACGATAAAATCCAAATGAAACCATCAATTCATAGTGCGAATTGACATTAATGTCGGCTTTTCTATTATTAGGAGTTAGCCTTTTAGAACCATCTCAAAAAAAATGCTCGAAATCATCGAATTCAAAAATAATTCAACGGAAAATGCCAAACTTTGCAAAAGAACTCAATCTAGCGGTTTGTTTTGCCAGTTCGCCCCTTTTTAACTCAGAATTTGAGAAAATATGAAACATAAAAGTCGAAGATGATTGTTACAACACGAAGTCAGAAAAAGAATCATCTAATTCAGATATTCGAGTCAAAAGTTACGGCAATTTCAATTCTCAGGTCTAAAATTACAAAACTGTGAATAATTAGAATAACAACAGGTCTGCGGCTTAAAGAGCCAATTTGACCCTGTAGGTCATAGATTTTGATAAATCATAAAACATGAAAGTTGACCTTTTCATAGCTATAATTCAAAAAAATAATCACCTGATTCGGACTTACAAGTCAAAAGATATACCCGAAACAATTATCGGGTCTGCATTTATTATCGCTGTCATTTGCTCTTGGGACAGCGACAAAGAAGTGCATTTTTGAACAAATTCAACTCAAAAATTCATAAAACTTAAAACATGAAACTTTTAGTTAAAAGCCTAAGTTTTTCAGAACATTCAAAATCATTGAATTTGGATAAGAAATGAAAACGTTATGATAAAAATAGTTCAGGTGTCTTAATTGCAATACCTCTGTCATTTTGGTCTTGGGATAGCAAAAATCAAACCCCTTTTGACCAAACTAACATTTCCGGGCATTTCTAGATATATTACTCAAAATAATCGACACAATACACCCAATCGATTAGACTTGAGAAAGTTTCCCACCCAGATATGTTTGCAAAGTCGATAATTTTCTCTTCAACATTGCAAAAAATTATTTAATTTAGGAAATACCCATCTGAAATTTTTTTAGTCCGGTTGCGAGGTCTAAATAATAGGTATGAAATATCTTTCGTTTCGTTCAAGCGAGATCAGAAGTATCTGCCTTATTGGGTCTCTTTCTTGGGCGGGACACCAAATCCATGTATCTTTACCAATTAATCAATTTCTCGACGCTGGAGTTGATCCTAAAGAGATCCCACTTCCTCATGAATTTATCTTGAATCGGATCTTTGCGGAGACCTGTGTTTTTGGTAAACAGTCGCCCGGGCCTGGTCACTGCGACCCGCTTATCCTAGTGAGTTTTACGGGCCCACCGGACCAGAAGCTTCTCAAGCTCAAGCATTTACTTTTCTAGTTAGAGACCAACGTCTTGGGGCCAACGTTGGATCTGCCCAAGGACCCAAGATTCTTCTATTTTATTTATTTAATTAGAGAAGCACTCTTAAACTGCCATGTCAACCATTATAATAAATACATTGAATAGTTTTTTGGAGACATGAAACGAATTGAAAAAAAAACTCGTAGCAAAAAGGGAAGATGCATGGAACCTTTCAGCGAGATAGTGCTTTTTCAAATCTCTCGAAATGGAAAAAAAGAAATAAGCAAGGTTGCGTCGTTGAGTGAAAAATGGGAAATTCATGGAACACTTCAAAATTTAAGAAAACTTGAAACCTGTAGTACATCATTTGTGCTTATAAGAACATCCAAAATTATCAAATTCCGATCAAAAACGAGAAAGTTATGGCTAATTTTAGTTTTAGGTTTCAATTCTGAAAATCGACAGAGCGGAGCATGTATCTCAGTTTCAAACCCAATTTCGACCCTTTAAATCATATAATTTGCAGAAACTTACAACATGAAAGTTGTAGCAAAATGTTTAAGCTTTTAAGAACTTTAAATCATATCAAAATCCGATAAGAAATGAGAAAGTAATGCTAAAATTACTAACAATATTTAGCACAGAAATTTGACAGGGCAGAGACTATTACTCTGTTAAAAATTCGATTTTGACCAAGAAATCTTCAAAATATGAGAAAGTAATTAAAACAAAAGCTATTCCTTAGAGAATTATATTTCTAATGCAAAAATATTCAACACAATTGGATTTATCAATCAAAAGTTATGTTCATTTTACTCTCAGATATTAAATCAAAATTTTTATATGGCTGAGCTATAACATTAGTTTCAAACTCAATTTAAACCAATTTAACAGCGGAATTTAGAAATATGATTAAAATAAAACTTGTAGCTAATTGAAAGAACTTCCTACCACAAAAAGATTGAGTCAATTTGGATTAATCTACCATAAATTATCATTGTTTTACTGCAGCGCCTTTTTTATAACAAATTTCCAGCAAACAATAACACAATAATCACACAAGTTTTCAACCAAATTGCATACAATTAAATCAACAATCATTCAAACAATGATGTGAAGCAAACAAAGATTTAGATGTGAGTGATTAAATCACCTCTATCCTTTAATTCTACAATTGAGATTTTCAATTCAACCCAAATTTCCAAACTAGCAAACCCTAAACAGAGAATAAGTTAATAGATTTTCACTAAGTTAGATTTTGATGAAGAGATTGGTTTTAGATTGAAGATTACCTGAGTTTATACTTAAATCCATGTTCTAGAACATCCATTATTCATTTTACTTTTGATTAGTCGAGCATAGATTGGGAGAATGAGAAGGCTGCCATTATTTTTGAGCTTCAGAAGTTTTTAACTGAGAGGAGAGAAGTGAATGAACGTACAGACTTTTCTCCTCTTTCTCATTCTTTAGTAACATGTTAGGGTTTAATTGTACTAATGGACTTAAGCCCAACAAGTAAATGAAATTAACTTGTGTTATTATTCAACCACTTATTTCATGTTACAATGCATACTAACGATGAAATTTACACTATTTCAAGTTCCAATTCTTAAGAATTATGAAATTCATTACTCATGATAATAAAAAATGTTTTACACCCAATTAAAATATTATTTACATAATTAGAACATATTTATTATCATATTTCCCTATTTAAAGAAAATAGCAAATGTACACTATTAATTACAAAACTCATTGTAATTAACACTATAAATTACACAAAAATCACATTTTTATGTCATAAAATTCTATAACTCATTTCAAATATAATTTTATGCTCAACTTATCTTTTTAAACTCAATTCCATCATTTTATTAAATATATCCCATTTAAAATTAATTACTTCTTTTTAAAAAAATATTAAATGAAGTAAAGAGCAATAATTAACAAGATTATTGCATTAACTCTAAATAAAACACATTTTCCTCATTATTTATTAACTCAAACCATCTTAATAAAGCTTTCAAAATTCTATTTTCTCATTTTATCCTCAAATATATTGTTTATTCCCAATAAACAATTTAAATTCCTCTTTAATTATTAATTTACACTATTAAATTATAACTGCCGTTATAATTTAATATTTTCAGATAATCGCTAAAACCAGGGTTGTTACACCTTGACTACGCATGCAACCCGTTTCCTTTCCCAACTTGTTTTCTTCACAGTTTTAGACCTTGAACACACAATTATATGATTTTTATTAATATTCGATTTAATCAAGCAATTAAATTTCCATTTAGTAGATTTATTTAATTTAAACTAATATTTAAAAGAATTAAACCTTTTCCTTTTAATAAATTTGTTTAACTAAAAGTTAAATTTAAAACTTAATTCCTTTTTAAATAATCTTGGGTAACAAAAATAAATTAAATAGATTAGTAAAACAAATAATTCAACATATCTATTATTTTTAAAATAACCGGTAAGCTAAAATGTATATATCTACATTTATTTTTCCTGGATATTTATTCATTTATATTTTTCAAAATGTTTCCTACATAAAATTTTCCTGTTAATTAAAAATAAATTATCTCGTACTTACTTAAAAAGTATTATCAAATTTAAATTGAAAATAGATTCGTATATACCTCGCAAAAAATTCGAACCGGAGAATGCCAAACCCCTGGACGTCCCCAAATCCTTGTCGCATTCCCCTTTAAGCGCATGCAACCCGCCACCACAGAGCACGGCCAGAGATTCAGACCCAGGCCATCATTACCGCAACCAACCCTGCACCCACACGACACCTCGTTTTGCTATCTCGCTTGCCCTATTCCCTGCCCACGTGCACGATCGAGCATTCACCTGGCACTGTAGATTCGAACGAAAATCGAACAATTTAAATTCAAATTTTGAACAGAGGCTTGAATTTCAAAAAGGAGAGAATTTCTTTGATTTCGTTTAACTGGAGAGGCATGGGCGAATTGGTCTGAGGGAAAGAATGGATCATGATTCCCACTTTCTAACTGAGTGCGGCCATTATAAATTTTCTTCATTCGTTTTTATTTTTTTATACGAACTGAAAGGTGGAGGGGATAAGAGAAGCTCGGCCTTGGATTTTTTTCTCTTGAACAAAAAACAACGTGTGTACAATTTTTCAAAAAAAACGAAACAAGTGTTGTTCAAGAGGACATGTGTTTGAAGAAACGTGTAATTTTCCATGTAAAACAATTAGTATATTTTAAATTTAAATTTAAATTCAAATTGCATCAATAAACGCAACTCAAAATCTCGATCTCCAATCGAGGCGTGCGACTAGGCGTTTATAATGTTATATGCCTATTTCGAACGCAACGGAAACGGTTCCGAGTCCAAATTTGATCGTATGGAGAAGATAGCTTTTTTGAACTCAGTTATTAAATTGAATTTCGATATAATTTTCAGCGCGTTTTCTTACCATATGGCCAAACGATCATTCCAAACACTACGAAAATTGAATTTCGATAATAATACAATATTACGGATCCAATGAAACTGGTTTTGTCGAAATCTGGGACTGTGCCTCGAAAGACTATTTTTAAATACCAATTTAAACGATATAAATTCCAAAATTGAACAAAATATTTTCAAATCCAATTTTGAAGCTTCCATTATCTTCAGTATTATCAATATAGATTTTCTAAGCCTTTGAAATATTTTTAACAAGCTTAAAACTGAAGATTCAAATTTTTACCCAATTTTAATAAATTAAATTCAATAATTTAATTTCCAAATTCATAGTTATATTTGAAATTCAAGCTAAACGAACTTCTAAATATTTAAAATCAATTAAATATTTCTTTTTCAAATGTTCAAAACTTTGGGGTCGTTGCATATTGCGTAAGGATGATATATGTACATCGTACGCGCTTGAATGAAATAGATGTTGAGATTTTGAAAGAAATGAAAATGATTTTTGAAATGTATATTTTGAGAAATATATATGAATAAAAGTGGGAGTTGGATATCTTTTGAAATTAACTTTATGAAAAGTAAGTGATATGGTAAATAACTTTATAAAAGAAAATCAAATTTGAATGTTGATTTGGCATGGTACAGTTATATATATTGTTATATATGATAAGGTTCCCCTATGTTGAGTCTAGAACCAGAAGAATGGGTTCTTGAAAATATTTGAAGTATAAAAGAGAATATATATAAGTGATCCAAATATTATTTTCAAGTTGGAAAAGTCAAATTGTGTATATATATATATATAAATGGTTTTATGAGAATGATTTTGGGAAAAAGGTTTTGGAACCTATGGATTTTGAAAAGGCTTTGGATTTTTGGAAAAATCAATTTTGGAAAGTTTGGAAAGCCAAGTTTGGAAAGCCAAGTTTGGAACTATCGATTTGAGATATCGGTTTTGTGTAAAGAAGACTTTGATGTAAATCATAAAGGGCATGATTTGAAAGATACTATAAGTGTATTGTATAAAGTGTTTTGAGATTAGCTCTGGGGAAAAAGGTGCTCCCATTGGAATGAACTTCATTAGGAGATCCACGGGATGAGTCTGTCTTGAGCTCTAAGGGGGAGGCTCTAAATTGAATCCCGAGAGGAAGTCTGGACAAACTAAAGTCCCTGAGGATTATGTGTAGTGGGTATTGAAAGTCGAGGGCGCTGATGCCTATAGAGACATTTGGGTTATGCTGTGACGATAGTGTAACTAGATATCACTGCGATCTACTGTGGACCATAGCGGAAGTCGTGTGTGCTGTGAGAGCCAACGGTCTACGTTTGATTTGGTCATAATGGAAACGTAACATCGGTAGACTGCGACCTATGGAGACATAGCGAAAGTCAAGAGGCTGGGAGAGCCTAAGGCTACATTGGGACTTGACTGATGTAGTATACGACCTATGTGGGAGTGGCGAAGTTTAGCAAAAATCGAGGGCGCTGATGCCTACAGTTACATGGACTTTTGCCGGGATGAAAACGTAACCCAAGATGTAACTGCGATCTGTGGCGGACTCCATGGCGTAATCGAGGGGCGCGGAGTGCCTACAATTATCTATGGGTTTTGCCGAGATGGCAATGTAATCATCGGGTTAACTGCGATCATGGAAGGGGTGATGATTTCCAGAGCATTCTCACCAAAGATGTTTCCTCTATTTTTAAAAACGTTTTCCATATTTTAAACAAAATGTTTTCACAAAGTTTTCGAAAATGTTTTCACTGGGTGTTGAAAACGGGTCTGCTAAGTGCTTACAGATTTTCAGTCTTACGCCTGTGTGAGAACAAGGATGGACTGGTTGAGACATCAAGTTATAAAAAGTATTTTTATAAAACTATTTTGGTAATATTATATAGATTTTGAAGTGTTTTTAACATTCTTAAATAAAGGGTTTACAGTTTAAAATGTTCAACAAGTAATTTATCTGATAATAAGTATTTAATAAATTCTAGCTTCGTTCCTTTTCGAGGACGAAAAGATTCAAAGGGGGAACGAATGTGATAACCTGGATTTTTGGACAGCTGATAATTGGGTAATTTACTGATTTTACCATTGAGATATTTATTTTATTGAACAAAATAAATTCTGATAATACAAAATTCTATTCCAAAGCAAAATAAAATATGACTGTTACCATTCATATATAAGATATTTATAGAATTGTGTGATTTGGAATTTTTATAATCATTTAATAAGGTATGATTGCCTTATTAAATAAATATTGTAGTAAATAAAATCTAGATTTGAAATTCAATTGTAAACATCTTAGAAATAAATTAGATTTAAAAACTCTATGTTTTTAAAAAAATAGTATATTTATATAAATTATTTATAAGTGCACAATTGGAAAACAATATCATTTTCTTTTAAGTTATATATAAATAAATAAAAGAGAAAGAATAAATATAATTAAGTAAGATTAATTTAAGAGAAAGTTTAAACATTAAAACATAAGATATTTATATAAGAGCAAATTTATAATATATATATATATATATATATATATATATTAAAAGCATATTAAGACATTTATAAATATAAAAACTAAATTTAAAGTATTATATAAATACATATAAAAACATATTTAAATATGTAAATTACAAATGTAAATAATATGTGTACATAATTACAAATGTAAGTCAAAGAATGTATCTAAATACAAGTATAAATTAAATATAGTAGGTTAATGACAAATGTGAGTTATTTCAACAAGTGTCCTTAATTTCTTTTTCTTTTTTTAAAATGATTAAATAAAGATAATATAGGTTATATAAACATCTCCATCCCATTTTTTCATTTTTATCTCCGATCTACATTATCAACACAAAGAAACAAAGAAAAATATAAACCAGCAGCCTGTAATTAAAACCAGTAAACAAAATCAACTTTCAAAATACAATCATCGTTGCAATCTACAACCTGAAGCTCAACAATTCAAATTCAAGCAAATTCAAAAAGGATTCAACAACTCAGATCAAAAAATTAAAGCAAGTAGATCATCTCAATTGAATTTCTAGATTTCAAAACCTCAGGCTTTCTCTGCTCACAAATTCACTGTTAGTAAACAAATCTATTTATAAAGTTTTAAATCTGTCTTAAATGTAGATGCATGTTGTAATTCCTTAAAATGAATTATGATAAGTGATTGCATGATTGGTTAAACAGAAATGCATGTATATATGTAAGTAAACGTTTGCATGAATGTCTGGGAAAATGATATATGCTCTGTTCTTAGTTCTTCAATTTTAAAATATGCTCAAAACTAATTTCTCACCCTCTAATGTTCTCTTAGATTTGATATATAAACAAAGCTTGTTAGTAATAACAAGATAATGGAAATAAAAATGTTTCCAGTAAGAATCTGATGATCATTGTGATATTAAGGAAGAAGAACAATAGATTTGAAAACATATCAAAATCTCGGTCATAATAATTGGTTGTTTCAGGTGTATTATCTGTTTTGTCATCGAAGATTTGGATTTTTAAAAATATAATCAAGATTTTTAGGCTGTTAAATCATGAGAAATCAAGAGTTGAACGTATTTTGGATTTCGAGCAAGTTTAGATAATTGGGAAATTTTGGGGTCGCGAGTTCTTGGGTGCAGCAAGCCTGAAGGTAGACGATGTCGGCAAAAATGGCTGGAGAAATTCTCGTTTCCTGTGGTGGCCGGACGGAGGTGTTAGTCAAGGTGAGAAATCATGCGGCCGCGCCGTCGTCAGTGCATCGGTGGAGGCTGGTCGTGGGGGAAACTAAGGGGGGGCCATGGCGAAAAAATGGTCGGAATGTCGTGACTTCAAATGATCGCGTCGGGTTGTGGTGGTTTTGGGGGTGTCAGTCTTTGTTCCTATGGGTTCATTCGAACTTAATTTCGATTTCATGATCGAATTTGGAGTTTTGGTGGTCAGATGGCTAGGGGAAGCCGAAGATGACTTGTCGACGGTGGTCGTGTAGGCCAGCGAGTCGTCGTGGGTTGGTGTACGTGCACGCGGTGTCTCTGGTGTCAGTTTTTGCTTTGATAGGTTTTCTTGGGTCGAAGCACGGGGAAAGGAAGGATGGGCTCGGGGTTTGATTCGAGTACGTGAATGTTAAAGTATAACAGTTTTAAAAAGAGGAGGAAGCTTGGGAAAAGGGTGAGAAAACTCGGGTTTTGGTTCGAGTAATCCTAGGATTTTCTCGGGTAAAATGATTATGTTTCAAATATTAAAGATAACATAATTAAGCTTTTAATAATTCGATAAATCATTATTTTAAGTAAAGGTGTTTATTTAAATGTTGATTTAATTAAGTTGTATAATTTATTTCAACCTAGTAAGTTAATTCCTAAAGTTGTTTAAAATTTAATTAGTAATGTAATTAAATTAAGAAGATTAAATGTGTTTAATCATTAATTAAACTTAAAGGGTTTAATTAGATTATAGGTTAATGATAGATGATTTTAAGAAATTAAATTAAGATAATGGTTAATCTTTTAATTAAATTTAGGTTGAGAAATTAAAAATTAATTAATTAATAATTAAAGATTAATTAATTAAGGAATAAATTAAGGTTAATTAATCAATGGAATTAATTGAGGATAATTAATCAATGATTTATAATTAATTTAAGTTAATTAAGCAGGATTAAAGGTAATTAATCTAATTTATATTATGTGACTAAATTAAATTAATTGAGAATTGTTTGACTATTAATCTTGCCTATAGATGATAAATTTAAATTGAATACCTTGGGTTATATGAATATCTCTGATATATGAATTATGATGTATTATGATATGAGGGGTTGAACTGTGGTATTGTGAGTTATCTATCAGTAATTTATTTACATTCATTTCAGCAACTTGTTTTAAAGAACATCATTTGATCCGAAGGGACCAGGGTCGGGTATCAGCAAATACCCGGAACCACTTCGATTTGTAATCTACACTAATTCTTTATAATTAGATGTGTGGAATTAAACAGGCTGGAATGGAATAAATTTAGTAACATGACTATTCAAAACTATGTAACATTTCTTAGATATTATCTTATAACATGTGATTGACTTTAATAAGATGAGAACTCATAAGGAGGTACGAGTTACCTGGGTTTTTCATTTATGACTTTTAGCTTAGTTTTTCAAATTATGTGGGTTTACGCATGCTGGTTTCCAGCCTGACCCGAGTGTTACTTTGATGTAATGCTCGGGTCAGACCGAGTATTACAGATTTTCAGGTTAGGGCGTTTTGGAGCCAGGAGATGAGCTGGCAGGCAGGAACGTATGGAGTTTACCGCTGTGTATTTGAGTTTGAATGTGTAGTTTGGGACAAGTTGTACAACTGTCCAGTTTATATGTAAATTGTTGTAACTCTGATGTATCGATGTGAATTAACAATTTCAGCTTTCTTTGTATAATGCTATTATTTGATATTATATTTAATCCACTATGAATGTGAGATGTCGTTGTTTCTGTTCTTCTTCTACCTTCTTCTTATTTTCTTTAACAATCTGAAATTTTCGGCATTCAATTGCTCGGCACTTCTACCGTAAACGTATTGGTGTCGAATTTTCGAGGTCGAAAATCCCGTGATGTTTCAAATATTATTTTGAAAATCAAAATTTTAAATTCAAACAACAGGCAATTTCAAAACATGCAAACAATCAAATATTCAAACAAGAAATTTCTATTAGTATAATTTAAATGCGTACCTATTTTAAGATCCATATTTTTGAGATCATCAAACTCGTGAATAGTTGCAAAGTACAGGTTTGAATTTTCCATCTCTTAATCTCCATCACCAGAGGATGAGTCTGAATCGTCTAGTGTAGCAGTATATGCTCTCTTTCTTTTCTTTGACGAATCATTACTCGGAGAAAATTTTTGCTTATACGGATGCAGAAAATCTCTTTTTAAGTGGCATGGCTCTTCATAATTGTAGCATATGACGTTACTTTGAGTCTCATTACTATCTCCAAAATTCTTGTGATCATTTCTTTTGTAATTATTCATCTTTCTGTATTTCGAAAACTTTCTAAAATTCTTTTTCATCAAGGCTATTTCTTCATCGTCGTCACTGTTTGAGTCTGAACCATCTGTTATTGCATTGAACGCTATTGACTTCTTTTTTGAGGCCTTGCTTTCTCTTCTCCCTTGCATTTGTACTTCAGATGACATCAAATTCCCAATCAATTCTTCAATTTTTTGAGTACTAATATCATTAGCCTCTTCAATTGCTAGAGTCTTCTGGTCTCATTCCGGAGCGAGTGAATTTAGAATTTTTCTAACTTGATCTTCTTCAAAAAAGTTCTTTCCTAATGCAATTAGTGAGTGCATAATGTCTTAAAACCTACTATACATGTCTGAAATAGACTCATTTGGATTCATCTTGAATAATTGAAACTGACTGGTCAACATAGATACTTTGGCCTGTTTAACTTTGCTTATTCCTTCATGAGTAACTTGCAAATTTTTCCATATCTCATATGTAGACTAACAGACACTCTATTAAAATCATTCCTATCAAGTGATTAGAATAGAATATTCATGGATTTAGAATTGTTTTGTGCAACAGTCTTTTGCTCAGCAGTCCACTGTGCAAAATCAGTTGTGGGTTCAATGTACTCGGTTTGTATGATATTCCAAGTGTCTAATCCTAGTGATTGTAAATAGATTTTCATCCTACATGCCCAATATGCATAATTACTGCCATTAAAAAGTGATGGTCTAGTAGTAGAGTGACCCGATATAAATGAACTAGTGATAGTGTTGACATTACCAGTATTGGCAGCCATTTGAAAACTTATCAAAAATCAGATTATGAAAATTTTGAAAACCAATGCTCTGATACCAAATGTTAGATATGCAGATTACGGATCTTAAGACTAGATTAACACTAGAGGAGAGGGGGTGAATAGTATTTAGGGGGGAATTAGTTTAAAGGACAAAAATTTATATATTTTTAGCCTCAAGGAAATGACCTCGATATTTTTACCACAAGGACAAACATTCCCTAAAAATTATACATAAGGACAAACATTCTTCCAAATTTATTCATAAGGACAAACATTTTTTCAAAACTGCTACCGAACTAAAAACTGATACGTAAAATCTATTGCCGACAACTACAAATGGATACCTAAAAAATGCTATCAATAACTAAAAAATAAAATATAAAGAAAGTTGTCCTTCAGGATAAAATACCCAAGGTCTATCCTTGAGGCTAAAATGCTGAGAAATATTGTCCTTGGCAATAATTTCCTGTAGTATTCAATTGATTTCATGGAATTTTTGAAATCTTTTCAAATTAAACACAAACAGATGCAATTCACAAACGCAGAGACAATCACAGAACCAGACACAGATGCAAATCGTAAATAAAAGCAGTAAAGGAAATAACATACCAAAATTTTATACTGGTTCAGAGTTACCCGACATCCAGTTCAACACAATTTCTTGTGCAGATTTCTTTTCAAATAGAATGTCGATATTACAACCTCGATTTCAAGGCCACGAGATACACCCTCCTATCTCCGAGTCCAGGGAAGACCCTCTTGATTTAACCAGGTTACTAGATCACGTAATCGATTTACGAGCTACATCACACCCAACTGATTTATCGACCACAATCACAACATTTCCAATCACACTTTGTTAGAAAGAGACTCGATATCTTTCGATCTTTGGTTACATATGATTTTATAACTCTGAATAGCACCAAGATCTTTGAGAGAGAGTGGCAGAGAATCAAACTAGAGACGATCGAGTTTGATTCACTTAGGATTTCGGCAGAATTTTGTTAAAGCATTTGAACTATAAGAGAACAATTGAGTGGAGGAGTGAATAAATAGAGAAAAACTAACTTAAAATTCATTGAAAACAACTAGTATATATAAGAGAACAACGTTCATGTCCATTCGCGAAAGGTTATGACGAATAGACACTTCTTTTGAAAATTTGAAATTTGAAATCTATGGCTACCATGTCGACATGAGGGGTATAGGGATGTCGACATGCCTATGTTATTTTTGAAAATTGATTTTTCTTTAAATTGATTTATATTCTAAAACTTGTCAAAACAATTTCTAAACTTTGTAAACCATTTTGAATATAGTTTAAACTTATAAAAGAGTTTTAGAAAGTAATCTTAAAATATATAATCAATAATATAAACGTAATATTAAAAACTAAGTATAGACTTCTTTAAAATATATTTTTGAGATTTAGAGCTAAAATATTAAAATCAAGAGATACTTTAAAAAACAAGAGATGATTTTGAGATCAAAATATGAAAAGTTGATAAGAATAGTTTTTTAATTAAGGCTAAAAAATTTTAATTGATAAAGATGACTTTTAAAAAGATAGTTTTATGAAAAAATAGTTAAAATGAATTATTTTGAATATTTCGTGGATTCCATTCCACTAGAAAAGGTTGTGTACTCCATCCCACCAAAGAGGTCGTGGGTTTCATCCCACAATTAAAGCGAGAAGGTGGATTCCATTCCACAATTAAAATCTAAATAAAGATTTTAGTGTTATTATGAAGTTTTAACATAAATCTAGACTCTATTACTTATCTGGATATCTTGAACTCTTGATACTCATGAGTCTTCAGTCTTGATTTCTTCAATCTTGAATTCGTCAGTCTTGAATCTTTATACTATATAGTCTTCATTCTCAGTACCTGTATACTTATACCCTGGATATACATATATATCTAGACGAATATTTATATTTATATTTTATAACAAGTCTTAAGGTTGTTGTCATCAAAACCGTCATCTCAAGAACTAATAATGTCATCACCTTTCTAGATTATCATATTATCGATTTGGTTATGCATGAGAGCTCTCTATAGAGGTTGGAAACAACCATGTGATGACATATTCGTCACTATCCTGCAAGGGGTTGGCCGGTTCTATGTTGGTAGAGGTGGAAAGGTTTTCGTTCTCATGTACATTTTATCTAAAGGTGTACCACTTTCGAAAGGTAGTCCCTTACCTTGTCATTTGTTGGAAATCCATTCTCCAATAAGCGCCTTCGGTTTTAGATTGTATACCTATTATTGACGTCGTGTACACACATCACAACTACTTGATATACTTATTTTAAATCCTTAGATATTATTATAATATCACTGGATTTTCTATAAAAAAAATATTTTGGTTATCGTAAGGTAAAAATCCATCCATGTTTGTATGCAGCGATGTCTTATGAGATACCTTTAATTTTGAAACGTTTTACAAGTTATAATAAAATTCCTTGTGACTTGAGTTTCTCACGCTGGTTTTACCAAACTGACCCGGGTGTTGTTTTCTTATAATGCTCGGGTCAGACCGAGCATGTTTTAGATTAGCTTTGGATGCATTGGAGCTTTGGAGACGAGTTGGAGGCCACTACATATTTTTTATGTTCTGCCGCATGGTTTTGTTGTATCTATCGGAAATTATAAGGACATGTGTTACTATTGTCTAGGTAGATGATATGCTAGTACTCTGATGAATGTATATATATAAAAGTTTTCTTCTGTAATGATCATAGCTCTATTATGGATTATTCATTGCGATGTGGGATTCTGTGTTATTTAGTTTCTTCTTGTCTTCTTTCTTCTTCTTTCCCCTAACCATCTATCTTTTTGGCACTCGGTCGTACGGCATGTGAACACTGTGGATGTATTAATATCGACTTCTGAGGATCGAAAAGGCGAAACGTTACACAACATGTTCTCTATAAGCGGTTGATTAATCAAGGTTTACTGCCTAAACAGAGTTAACTGGTCGACACGCTGATTTTGAGCAGTCAACATATGAAAATCAACCTTCTCTGTTTCATCTTCTTTCGAACTTCAAACTACAACTTTTGATTAGTAACTCTATCCGATCTCACGTTTCTTCCATTACAAATCTCCATATTCCTCTTTTATTAGATATACAAATTAGCATGTACTTGAATCGCACTATTACAGCAATACCGCTTCTAGTGTCACTTACAATTTGTAATACTAAAATCTTACAAGTTTTTTGACGATTAGTAGAAGCTACATCCATAATTGTGAGCCCTAAAATATTTACATAAGTAAGATAATATTGACAACAAATCGATATCTGATTCAATAAAACAACGTATTTCGTCAGTATCAAATCAAAGTTCAAGCGGTGATCCATCTTTCATAAATTTCATATTTAATTATTTCTTTTGAAGCACTTAAATTGATTCTTATTCCATGAGAATTGCCCATATGTATAAAGAAAACCAAAACCAATGTCATTTTAGAAAAAAGATATATATTTTGGAAAACTCAGAGAATTTTAAACTTTGAGAAAGTATGCACTTAACATACAATACAACTTCGGGTAATCCATAAGGATATGCAGTTGGTGAGGATTTAACTCTCCACCGTCCAACATCAATTTAAATGCATTGAATCAGAAGAAAAATGGAATAAAAAAATAAAGTGCAACCATATTACATTTATTGTATTTTTTGATAAAAGACTAGAAAATAAATTTGTATTATTCTCATTAAATTTATTTCAACTTCCAACATCAATTTAATTCTTTTAAAACCCTTTTCTTGTTAAATATGAAATTTATATATTAAATTTCAAAATGAAAACTGAAGTGTAGAATATATGTATTAATAATATGTAATTATATTGAGTAGGTACATATGTTCGAAAGTGGAGATAATTTGTTTTAATCAACTGTAACAAATATTTCTATTCAAAAATTAGTCGGAACCCATTAAATAATAGTAAAGCAGAAGAAATTCACGCTTTCTTATTAATTCTGGGGATTTCCTCCTCTCTCCATAATTTCCTCCAAATATCTAATTTTCAAATTATGTTATTTATCATTATTACAATTATTACAATAAACATTTTTATTGGTTCTCTCTTCTATCATTTTACGTTTAATTACTAACATTTAATATTTATGTACAATTATTTACATATTTATCCTAGGCTTTCTTCCGTTATTTTAAGTCCTAATGTTAAAACTAATTAGATGTTCTTAAATTTAAACGTTTTAAATAAATACAGCTACCAAATATCCATTATAGTTGATCTAATAAATTCTTTAAAAAAATGACAATTCAATGTATGTATCATATTCATAATATTGGCAAAAATGGTAAAACTAATTTTTTTTGTTGAAGTCTATATAGTTTAAAATGTTCACAATTATATAGAATTATAATGTTTTACTAATTTTGGCACCCATCATATTACATTTAAATACCAACGCTTAATAATTTTTACAATTATTTATGATTTCTCCTAAATTTTCTTAATTGTTTTACATTCAAGTCCATATATATATTCGAATTTATTAACTGATCCTAAATTTAAACCTTTTAAATAAATCCAATTAAAAAAATTATTAATTGGTCTAATAAATCATAAAATGAAATTCAATGTGTATCACATCCCTATTGATAAAATGGTAAAAAAAAATTCATTCAAGTCCATATGATTTGAAATTTTCACAATTACGTACAAAATTATCTTTAATTCTCTTATATTATTTTACATTCAAGTTCATAAAATTTCTATATTTCTAAAATTAGTATTTTACAATAGATAAATACATGCATAATTCTTTCTTTTTAAAGTTGTTATTCCGATACAAACAAATATATACACAATTATTTCTTTTTAAAATTGGTATACCACACAAACATAACATTTTTACTTTTCAAAATTTGTATGTTAAGTGAATTCTTTTCCATTAATAAAATTTATTTTTGTGAATAATGGCATTATGATTAATGATTGGTAGTGAATGTTTGTATTCTATAATGCTAAAAAAATAATTAACATTTTCAATTAGAACGTTTTTACAAAACGGTTACATATTAACTATTTATATCTGTGATTTACGTTAATCCATGGACAAAAATCATAGCATACATTCGTTAGAAATATATTTTTTCTTTGTATTTTATTATCGTTTAGAGGTAACTGTTAGATATCTCTTGAAACTTTTGATTAGAAATTTAAATTATTGAAGTATGAAACAATGGATTAAAAGTTGTTTTTTGCATAATTAAACGACAATATGATTTGTAACATTTCAGGTCTTATTTTCAATTAATATTTCTTTTAATAGTTATATAAATATTTTGTTTATCACTTTATTAGTACCATATACTTATTTTTGATAAATACGTACCAGAAGAACTTTAAATGCATAGAAATATATAGATTCAACAGTATTACACTTCTACATTTAGGTATTTTCGCCATTTTTCGAATGATATTTGAAATTCAATCTATACATTATTATTTTTTAGACAAATGTATCAAAAGCTTAAAGTCTATTTCAAAACCTATATACATGAATATACATCTATAAAAAATTTATAAAAATATTAATTTCAAAATTAATTAAGAAGCTCATTTTTATATATTTGCATGGAAAATATTGAATCCAAAAATAATAACAAATTTATTTGTAACTCATTTATGTCAATAAAAATGATGATTTAATTTGTATTCAAATATAAAACTACATAAATCTCATAAAAAAAATTATACACTTAGAAATATAATAAGTTCGATTTATAACTCATATATCCTAACAAATTCACCATACATTGTATAATAAATTCTATTCTTCACAAATATTTGTAACATTATTTTTCTACAACATACTGTATGCAATGCACGAATTACACACTAGTGAGTAATGTATTACTAAACCTTATGGGCATATGTTACGCATTTCCTGTTTTCTAATGGAAAATTCTTATGTCATACATCTATAGTTAATACATAAAATTGCTTGTGTTATACATCTGCTTGTGTTATACATCTACTGTTAATACATACAAAAATTTAGAATAATTATATTTTGTGTAGTATTTATTCAAGGAACATGATTAAGAGAAAAAACTAAAAAGAAAAATGCACACTTTACATGTTTTAAAAGGAAAGTCTAGTCCGATTATGTACATGCCACATCAATTAACCAAAACCTATATAAAATTGTCATACAATTGATTTAGTGAATTTTATTGCTTAGTTTTTCAAAAAATGCAAAATTAATTAGCTAAACTAAAGGTTTAAATATTCAAAAATATAATTCATACAATGGAACTCCATTCAAATTCATTACAGAAATAAGGAATTGATTAAGTTGATATCAACAGAAATCACGTTCAAATTTGCTACATAGAATTCATTGTTCAACATCGATTGCCATTTTCATGGATTTTGTAGTATTAGAGCAACTCCAACAGGTGCAGAAATCTCGAATCTGCACCCAGAAGAGCTCACAACAGAGCACATGAATTCTCAAGAGTGCAGAAGGGGGGCTTGGGTTCGAGAATTGGAGATTCGGCGAGGCACCTGTTCAACAGGCGCCTGAGAGTGAGGCGCATGTTCAACAGGCGCCTGGCATCTAGGCGCCTATTAAACTCGCGCCCACTTATTTCCCCCCAACGGTCATATTCCAACGGCCATTTTCTCCCTTCAAATACAACTCCCCACTCTTCTTCCATTCACAACCAATTTGCTTCCTCCATTACAGTTTTTTCTGCCACTAATCTCAACTGAAAATGTACTTCGATTTCGATCTCGATGCTGCAAGATCCAGTTTTGAAGACTACGACTTACAAGACGTTAAGGTTCTGATTGAGGGAGAAGTAACTAATGCAAGTTGGAGCGCTGCGGAAGACTGCGATCTTTGCTACATTTACTGTGCCCTCTCGGTCGATCCTATTCGAGGGACCGATCAAAGTGGTGAGTCTTTTTGGGGAAAAATTACTAATTGCTACAATCGGAAGAACATCGATCGGAAAAGAACGCTATCTTCAGTCAAAGGTCATTATGGAAAAATAAATCGACAAACGCAAACGTTTGATTCTCAAATGTTCAAGCTAAAGCAAACGAATCCTAGTGGATTTGGAAATGAAACGCATTTGGTAAGCTTTAATATATGTTCTACTTTTTATCATAGTTCTCTAATTGTACTAAATATTTTTTTAACAGAGAATGGCCGCAAACAAGTTGTTCAAACAAATCTATAAACCTGATAGTAAACAAGCAACACATTTTTATCAGTTCATGCATGTTTATGACATGTTGGTCGAGCACGTTAAATGGAAATCATCGCTTCAGAAAACCGTTCAACAAGTTCAATCAAACAGTGGTCGGGGTAAAACGCCTAGAGTTGGAGAAAGATCTAGTCCTAGGGAATCTCAAAGAAGCTACGGTTTAGGATCGGAAGAAGACCCAACCCCAGCCGAATATCATTTTGTTAGGCCACTGAGAGAAAAAGCGGCCAAAAAGAAGCAGACTGCTGGAGCGGATCAAGTAGAAATTAAAAAACTCATGCTTGAATCTGAAGATAGATTTAACCGGGCAATGGAGACTCGAGCAATTCAACACAAAGAAAAGTTATCAAGAATGGATCAACTTCTCGCTGGAAACCAGCAAAGAGATGAAGATGCAATAATGTTCATGGATACATCACACGTGTCTGCAGAACAACTGCAGTATACGGAGAAAAGAAGGAGAGAAATTATGAGGCATAGACTTGAAGAGGGTCATTAGATGAATTACATTTTTTACAACCTTTGTATCTTTTAATTACCGTTATTTGTATTGTGTTCTGAATGCAAGCAATTATTAATATAAGTATTTTCATTGAAATTGCATTACATTGAAAAAAGATTATAATAACATTACGTTAACTAACATAAACAGATTACAATAACAATAATAAGTAACAACAGCATAAACAATATTAGGAAAAGTAAGAACATAAATATAGTTTCACTGATTTTCAGAAAACCTCCAAAGATGATCTATGAGATCATTTTGCAGTCTTCGATGCAGTTGAACACTACGGTAGGACATTTTCTTTCTACATGAAACTCGAGTTCTAGTATACTTTCAATCATATCGTTTCGCCAAACAGGTGGTGGTGTTTGATCATCCTAGTAGAAGTAATCTTCTTCTATGTCTCTTTCATCCTCTACAATCATATTATGTAAAATAATACAAGTGTATATTATTTTGGTCATTTTAACTGGTGACCAAAGTCTGCATAAATTACTGACTATGGCGAATCTAGACTGAAGAACCCCAAATGCTCTTTCAACGTCCTTCCTCTGGCCTTCTTGCATCACTGCAAACTTTGATTGTTTATTGTTTTGTAGGTTAGGAATTGTCTTAACAATGGTACTCCATTTAGGATATACACCATCGCCAAGATAATATCCATGATCGTACGTTTTACCTACTAAAGTAAAGGTACAAAGAGTTGATCTACCATTTGCTAAATCATTGAACAACTTAGATCGTTCGACTACGTTAAGACATTGTTTGAACCCGGCATTCCAAAAAATGCATGTCATATCCATAAGTCATACGACGCTACGGCTTCAAGAATAATAGAGGACCTACGAGACTTACCCTGATAAGCTCCAGCGTACGCCTTTAGACAATTTTCCCACTCCCAATGCATGAAGTCTATATTGCCTAACATTCCAAGCCAGCCTCTACTACCATGCATATTTAATAACATTACTATATCTACCTCGTTCGGTCTGCGTAAGTATTGATCACCGTAAATGTCCACGATAGCTTGACAGAAATGCTCCAAACACTCTAATACCGTGTTTTCCGCCACTTTCAAATTTTCATCAAGCGCATCAGCCGGTCCTACATATGTAAGCATTCTAAGTGCAACTGTCATTTTTTGAATTACAGTCAATCCCATTGTACGAGATGCATTGGGTTTGAAGATAAAATATTTGTCATGCTGCTTGATGCATTGTAGGATTCTAAGAAATAGAGGACGTCGCATGTGGAATCTTCTTCTAAAATCAGCATCTGTGTAAGTAGGATTTGAAACAAAGTAGTGTTCCACCAGTCTGTCGTTATACCATGAATGTCTATGATTATTATACCCACGACCAACAACTGATCCACCGTGTTGCCTACTCGATTGAACAACCTGTAGTGCAGCCATACTTATTAGTTCCTTTTCGCGACAAAAATGATCTTCCATCATTTCATCAAATTCGTCGTTGCTATCATCAAAAAATATATAATCTTTTGCGGCCATTTGTTATATTTGAAATTGTATGAAATAAGAATGAGCAATAATACTTCTTAGCATCTAACAAGCCTTTTATAGCTTAAATCACATGTTGGTAACAAACAATCACTTGTGGGTAGTATTAATTAAATTTAACCACCATCTATAAAGTAGATTCCATTTATGTCGCGACTGCAGTGTCTCGTCGCATCTAAACACTATGACTATTGATGCAATGTCTCGTCCCATCATACACTATTAACTGTTGATGTAGTGTCTTGTCTGCAGTGTAACGTCTGCACTGTCTTGTCCCTCCATACACTATTGACTGTTGATGCAGTGTCTCGTCCCATCATATACTATTAACTGTTGATGCGGTGTCTTGTCTGCAATGTAACGTCTGCACTGTCTTGTCCCTCCATACACTATTGACTGTTGGTGCAGTGTCTCTTCCCATCATACAACTGCTGTCATATTCTTAACGCAATAATACATAAAGAAGCAAGTCATTGTTACTGAAACACCCAAATATTGATACAGTCAACGACAATACATACACAAACAATAATACACTTCATAATAATGCACTCCACAATAATAGACTCCACAATAATGCAACCATAATAATAATACACTCCATAATAATACACTCCATAATAGTACACTCCACAATAATACACTTCATAATAATACACTCCACAATAATACACTCCACAATAATAATACACTCCACTAAGAAACTAACGGTTACGATCAAATTGTAAGTTGTGCACGATATTTCAGAGACGTATTATTTCTCGTTCCAGCTCGTTGGCATATGTTATGGCCCTTGGGCACAGCCATTCATCAACCCATTCTGCATAATTGCACCTTCACGCCAGAAAGGATACAACTGGATTCGACGACCAATATCTTCGCCATCAGCTCTAACCACTACTTCAACCTTATAATCACAATGGCAAAATACTGTGTAAGAGTCGGCCTCTCGTTCAACCGAAGGTTGCAAATTTGGTACTTGTTCAACCTCCTGTGATTGTTAATGAACCAACTATTCGTGTACTGGTTGAACATCTTCTTGAAGTGTGAGTTGGTCAAGATTTGAGAATTCACGAGCAACGTCCTCGCAATGTTGGTCTTAGTAATTGATATTCCAATCTGCATCAGTGTGTTCGTTTTCCGTTGAAACGTACCCGCCATCAGAGTCAATAGATGATGATCAGGAAGGCATTGATATGAGGATTAGAAGATTGAAGGAGTGGACAACTGAATTGTGTGTTTGAGACGAAAAGCTCTTACATATATATATTGAAACGTGTGAACGTTAAAAATTAATTATGTTTAAATATTAGCACTGTGTTTTGATTTGACAATGCAGTAGAAAGTTAAAATTACTCATAAACAAGACAAAAATAAATATGCATACATAGAAACAATAATACACTCAACAATAATACACTATGGATATCCAAATCGTTCTAGCCAATTTTGACGTATGATATAAGCCTCATTGTAACGACCCGTTAAATTAATAATATTAAATGAATTGAATTAATATAATTTCTAATCTAATTTAGAATAAATGTAGAAATTTGGTATAGTAGTTGTAATTTAGTGTAACAATAAATTTTATGACAATAGATTTGGATAATGTAGATTGTCACAATTTGATTTAAAGTTAAATATAAGAAACTGATATAAGGGTTGAATTAGTGAATATCAATAAAAAGATTAAGTAGAATGGAATTCATTTAATATAAAATAAATAGTGGAAGACTTACATTGGATTGTAAAATGGATAGTAACTAAATAAAAGGTGACCGCTGAATAAATCAATGCAATAAATGTTGATAAGGAAATTTAATGAATGTTGTCAATAATAAATGGACTTAAGATAGTAATAAAATTTGTTTTGCCTATGTAAATTTTATGTATTGATAAGCCATAATTAAATTTGAAATTGGTAGTAAATAGGGGATAAGTTGACTAAGGCAATTAGTAATTTAATAAATGAATGCATAGTAAGTAAGTGGAAATGTATGCATAAAAATATTTTCATATATGGGATAATTACAAAAGTTTACCCATTTATCTAACATATATAATTGAATCTAAATTTAGGGCAACATTTTGTTATTGATGGTATAAGTGAATTTGAATAAAAGGGTAAAAATTATGTAGATTTAACATGTATTGAGTATATAGCTAAGAAGGGCATTAGATGTAAATGAATCTAAATTAATGTGTCTAGTCAATAAAGGAGAACTTTAAGGGAATAAATATAAATGAATGTATTTGGGGAATGGAGTCCTTTTATATGTTGAATAGTATAACGTTGTTATTAAGAATGAACGTTACTTTAGTAATTATTAATATGGTAACGGAAGAGTGTATAAATTCTATAGTAACGTAAAAACGTATTGTAAGATAATAATTAAGTGTAGACTTATAAAATATATTTATGACAACAAATTTTGTAAGTTATTTATTCTATTAGTTGTTAAGTTTTATTTATGTGTAAGTTAACATATTACAATTCAATTGAATACAGTAATTTATGCAAACAAAAGATGAACATTTGGAAGTATTACTGTAGTGATATATATATAAGAAACGGTAACTTTGTAGTTGGGGAATAATTGATTTATTTGTGAGTTGTAATCAAATAAAGTCAAATCTATTAGAATTTATTGCAATTTAGGGGATTAATTGCAGTAACCTTTGAAGATTTATTCACTAAAATAATTGACGATGGAAATTATATGTAAATTTTCTTTTAGTTAATATAAAATATCCAGAGGGCTAGAAATGACACAAATCTTCTAGTTTAGAAATTTACAATAAAAAGTGGTAAGTAATTTTTCTAAATATTTAGATAGTAGGAAGATGTAGATTTAGATGGAATTTATTATTTAACTATTTCATAAGTTGAGATCTAAGTTTAGAATTGAGATTTTTAATGTATAGATATTGAGCCAATGTTAGTTTCATTAAATTGACATCAATAACTTTGAATAATAGAAAGAAAGTGAATTTAATAAATTTAATCAAACTTATAATGTTGAATTTATTAAAATTGAATTATGTATTGAAATTAATAAGTGTAATAGTGGAAATTGTTGCGATTGGATATTAAGTTGGAAATAAATAAAATAAAGGCAAGTATTGAATTCATCAATGAAAATAAGTTTTATCCGATACAAGCCCTGTATTTGTAAACTTTTAAGGTGTTAATGAATTATGAAAATTTAGAAATAGATTCAGTTGTATGTTAGATAATCAATTGCAATAATTTAAGGATATGTTAATATAAATTGGGCAAAAGGGTGTTTGGACTAGGGAATAATATTAATCGTTTTAGAAACCTTAAATATAAAATGGGAAGTAGACAAGATTTAACGTTACAACCATTTACACAAAATCCAGGATGTGTGTAGAAGTATTTATGGAATAAAACGTAAACAATTGTTGGATAAAAAGAGTAGGAATCAACATTTATTTATTTAATTGGATATAACTACGATAGTATGATTTATTGCATAAATGAAATCTAATATATAGAACATTTCCTAAAAAGGAAAAATAGATAAAATTTATGATAAATCTATATACTATATAAGATTTATTGATTTAAAGACAAAAGGGGCAAGATGTATAAAGTAGATTAAGTGCAACCTTCAGTAAATAAAATTTGATGGAATAAGAACATTTGGGTAATTTATTTCCAATTAAATCAATTCACGTTTCAAAATTTAATGCTACTTTATTACATATATGTTTATGCCTAAATTTAAACTTATGTTTAGATCCAATCCGATCCATCTATTATTTTTCAGCCTTGTATATATATAACCTGTTATAAACCCTAGCCCCATTTTATTTTCCCTTTCGCTGTACGTTCATTTCTTCATCTCCTTCTCCTCCTCAAATGAATGCAACCTAGATCTACCCTAATCCAAATTTCAGTGAAAATGCAAACACTTCAGAAAAATTCCACAAAAATATATGTTAATGTTCTCGAGGCACGTAATCTACTGGTGCAATTCGTTTTCTGTTTTGAACATTCGTTTGACCAGAATTAATTCAAACAGTCCGTGACCATTCATCATCGTCGTCGCAAACTTCGTCGGATCGTCAAACCTTTTCTGGGTTTTGTAGAGTGGACGATGGGGATCGCATCTATATGGTTTTTGTGTCGATTCAACGGTTAGATCGTCGTAGATCTTCGATTAGGGTTTCTGGAAGGGGGCCGCGTGCGTTTCTGGGAATAGAAGGAGTGACGTGGCACATATATTTATAAGTGATGAATGTGTGTCGTTTTATTTATTTTCAATTTTGAATTCAATCATCATTTTTCGCCACAACTTTCTCATACGAAGTCGGATTCACACGAAATTTCTTTTGTTAGGATCGTAATTTAATTCCGGACTTGATGACGCTGGTTTGGACGAATTCCGAGAAGGGCGAATTTTTGGGTTTAAATCGAATTTAAATTCGATTTAAATTCAAAAGGTGAGTGTTTTAACCCACTCACAACTACTAGAAGCTTTTATGTTTGTTTAATTAATTTTAGAAATGAATAGAAATTTATTTATGAGTATTTGGCATGTTTATTTTATTCATATCTGTTGAATTGCATTTATTTAATTTAACTGTTAATTTAATTAATTTATTGCGTATAAATTTACAGTTAAAATTTATTTGTTTGTATATGAACTGCTAGTTAACAGTTATATAATTTATTACTGAATATAGACTGTAGATTAATAGTTGTTAAATTTAATTTGAATAAAATTGCCAGTATTACCTGTTATGTAGTACCAAAAATAATATTGTATTTGATTGATATTGATTGATGATTGCGATTTGGATGATGGATGATGTTGATGAATGGATGTTTATTGTATATCATTAAATTGCAAATTATCATGCATATTTCATTTCATTCGGGATTGTGGTTTGAAATGATATATAACCGCAAAATTTTATATCTTTTAAATTGCGGATTGAAATGATAAATATCCGTATCACTTGACCATAGGATAGAAAATTATATACAGGCACCGCAGTATATATATAACTATTTAAATGTGATTTCTATGGTTTGGATGGAATACGGTTTATAAAAATCTTAAATTTTATATTGTATAAATATTTTTCTTCCATATATATATACACATATGAAGTTGAAAATTTTGAAATTAAAAGGTGTATAAAAATCTTTATTAAAAATGGAAGAAAATTAAGAAAATGGAGTTTAATAATTTATATCATATGTTTAAATGTTAAGTTTGGAAATTTAAGATATGATATTTATAATTGGATTTTTCCCAAAATAAATTGAAATGAATAATCTAGTATAATTTGAATTGGGAAATATATATATATATATTATTACTAGAAACTAAAGTCTTATTTTTTTATGGATTTTATATGAATATTCAAGACTAATTAATAGAACAATTGATTTGTTGAAAGCATAAAATCCAACTTTAGTTTGAAATATTGATACTCAAAATGGATATACGTATATATAAATAAGTTGAAGTGGTTTTGCAACTTGAGAGAGATAATATAAATTTTGGTTTAGACTTTGATAAAGAAATGTATTTGTAAAGCCATGAGAACTATTTTCTTTACAAAGTAACATTTAAGTTAAACCATTTAATTCATATACCGTTGAATATCCAAACCATTCAAGTTTTAAAAGTTATGGTTTTAAATTATGAATTTCGAAATATTATGCTTTGAAAGGATATTTGGCTTTCAGACGTTATAAATTTTAAAGCATTTGGATTTTGAAAGGGTTTATATTTGGGATAAAGGATATCATATTGTTTTGGGTTTTAAAATGATATCGTATTCATAATTTTAAAATGGAAATGTTTATTCTGGTTTTAAAGTATGAGCTATTTTTAAATGACCGCGGTGTTATAATAACGATGGGTTGGCAAAGAGACCGGGATCGGATATGGACATACTCTCTGTCGATACCGAAAACCACTTTGACTAACCGTGTACGCGGTGGAGATTCCAGAATGAAGTAGGTGGTGGCGACGTTTTCCTGTAAGGTAAATACGTGGACCCGACTCCCGTGAGTTGGCATAAGGTGGCTAAAACAGGAGCGATTCTCAGGCCAATGAGGTCATTCCTCTGATCGGATCCTCCTCTTCGATATTATACTTTGATTTTGGATTGATTCAGTGGCCACTTCTATATTTTGATTTTGGGGAGTTAGTCCAAGGTGGGCGGTAATTGCGGCTACGCGTTTCCACCAGCCTGGATAGCAATTGGTATATCTACCCTGGCATTGCCTAGTTGTGCCGTGTCACCTACCATACCGAGCCTTTACTACGAGTTTCTATTTGTGTCGTACCTATGGAGTATCCTCTGGTAGCTTCCCGATCAGGAGGTATTACGGTACTGTATAGACTATTGGCATTATTTGTGTTAAGGGCTATATGGGTAACCCCTTAACGCTATTAAAAAGTAAGTTTATTTTATAAATAGACACTATTATAATAGCGCAATATACTACATAGTAAATAGTTTAACGGATCCTTAAGAGATGTAAATCCCGAACATCTCTTGAGTTACTGTACTCATATTTATTTCTGTTAATTTAACTCACATAAGATCTTTTAGTCTGACTCGAGTGTTTTTGTCTTTCAAATTCGCTCGGGTCAGTCCGAGCGTTTCAGGATCGAAGATTTTAGCTTTGAAGGACGAAGACGAAGAACCCGTATTATTATTATTTATAGTTTTGCACCACACTCTAAATTTCCGCTGCATTGATTGTATTGGTATGTGTAACTCTGATATTCATTGTATAAGTAAAATAAATATTTTGTAAACAGTTATCATGAACTGTATATTGATTATTATTATATTTTATCCTTCCGCTGTGAGATTCTGTTTTGTTTTATTTCTTCTCTGTTTTCTTATTTACCCCATAACAATCCGCCCTTCCGTATGGTTTGAACTGGCACGTGTGTCGGTTTAAAGTGTGCGAACGCGGGATGTTACACTCATGTCCAATGAATGTGCTGTGATATTTGAGAAAGTAACGTCCTTCAAATGTAAAACGGGTTGGTTTAAACAAATTTTCAAATATAACCTCATTGATAACCGTACTGTACCGCGTACATGCGTTGCAGAAGTTCTCATAACCACGTCTACTTCTACCATCAACATTGCTATTGTAAAGTTCAGCAAAAGTACCCCAAAACTGAGTTGCCATTATCTCTTCATCATCGCACATTTGATCTGTTTATATAAAAAAATTACTAACAGTTTCAATTCTATAACCGAAAATATTATGTTACACATTAATTGATTTAACCGAACTTTTAAATGTTGTGACATTAGAATATAACACTTTATCTTAAATAAAGAGGTCGTGATCCGCATCAAAAAAATGAAGCATAAGATTAACGTCCACGTGTCAAACATCCATAAAAATTTTAACAAACAAACACAACTGTGTTTGTTACTTCAACATTTTGACTTCATATACGCTTAATAATAAACAAGCGTAAATTAACATCAACACAATGCAATACTCAACATAAAATATAATCGACACAATGCAATAACATATGGACAATCACATATAACAGTAGCATCATCACCAACATAATATGCAACCAACTAATGTAAGGTGTGAAAAATAATAACACAGTCTAAAACATCTAAATGCAGCACATCAGTCTATGTGATCGGAACCGCTATCAACCTCCTCATCGTCTCCACTATCGTTGTCACTATCATCGTTGACGTCATCAAAGTCGTGAGGCTGAGATCCGACATGGAGCTGCTCCTAAAGCTGCTGAATCTGGGTCTGTAATCCCTGTAATTGCGCATCATACTGAATCTGTTGCTGCTGGACCGCGGTCTGGTAACTCTGATACATCATTTGTGTACAATCGAGCGTCATACGTTCAAATGCAGCAATCATCCGTCTATCATAATCCATGTACTGAGAATACTGATGTGCAAAAAAGAATTATACATAGGTGGAGAATATAATGACAAGTTATTTAAAGAACAGTTAAAATTCGTACAAACCTGATGAGGCTGATACAATCCGACGGATGGTACACCCATAATATTGTCATCTGCACGATACTGCAAGGGGTACTCCATCACCTGACCATGTACATCATATGCTCTAAACGAATGTGGAGGGGGGTCGAATGTAGGAGGCTGCGTGTACTGAGATGATGTAGGCTCAAAGGTGGTAGGCGGTAGTGGAACTCTACCGGAAGAGGTACGCGGACCAATATGATCGGAGTTCAAACCCCGAATATAATCAGGCAACGCGTAAGCACGTGGGGCTACTCGAGCCCAATATGAATCAAAGTCTCCAAGAATTGTAAATGGATCACCATCCACCCATCCCGCACCCCTCATCGCAAGAATATAAGCTGGTCCAACCCTAATATCACCATACCTATCATCACATGGTAGCGGATCTGATGGAATACGAACTATACCATACAACTGGAGCCAACACCGCTCCCCTAAATACCATATGAATGGACATGTAGAAACCTGAAAGCAAATCCTGCGTCGCGACATGGAAAACTGAAAAGTGAGTGGATGATCAGGACTCGGCTCTAGGAACTGTAAGTATTGATCCCATGGACGAACGATGGTGTTACCACGCCGCCTCATATCCATCTGCTATCTAGCCTCCATCAGCTCATTGTGCACCCCTTGTGCAACACGGGGCAAATGCATAGGAGGACCCCAACGACGCAATCTAGGAAAGAAAATATAAGGTATGACATTCGCCTCTACAATAAGTCGGGGGTGCATATTGGCAGTATACTTGTAGTATCAAAATGGAAGAATGTACCAAAATCCATACATCTGTGTAGATTACTGAAGTGCATAAGTATCTAATGCTACGTACAAATAACCAATAATAGCAGTACCGTAATCATATATATGTAGTCCATCCACATCTACTAATCCAGCCAAAAAACAAAGCCTAATAGTACCCTTATTGTTACTAAAAAATGTAGACCCAAAAAGGTATAATATGAAGGCACGAATAATCGGAGTGTGCATATCCTCAATGGCCATGTACTCTACTATATACCGCTGCAAACAAGGGAGAGTAACAGCTCCTCCTCTAACCTCCTCATCGGTCAAAGTCGGTAAATAAGCTGAATATGACTCGAACTTCTCAAATAAACTATCAAATGGAACAGGAAGACGGTCTGGTCGACCAACCTCTATGCCGGTGAGCATATAAAAATCTAGAGGAGTCATTCCTAACTCAAAATCAGGAAAATGAAATGTGTGAGTGGTAGGCCACCATCTCTCGGTGAGGGCCTCTACCAGACAACGATCTACATGTACAAATCTAGGTAAAGCAAAAAATTCACCAAAAGGTGACGCATGTAGACTATCCAAAATCGGCTCTGATAACTGATCAAAATACTTAGACATACACCTATACCAATTATCTCGCATCGCAACGTGACGAACCTAAATATATGATTATTTAATGTTAAAATAAGCAAAGAATTATCATACATATATATTTACATGGTTGTTCATTAAGCAATAAAGAAATAAACGTATACCTGTGGCGTCGCTATAGCTGTAGTAAGTCGATGCGAAACAGTAGGGGGCAAGTCGTGCAAAGATCGAAGATCGTCTGGAGTCACGATAGCATCAGGAGGGACATGAGCAGGTCCGATATTAGCATCAGTCGTATATCAAACGGTGCATCTACCGGACGGGGCGGCATTTGGACACATAGTTGAATTAAAAAAATTAACTGAAAAGATGATGGAAGAGGGAAAAATGAGAAGAGTGGAGAAAAGCGTCTGATATAGACGCATTAACCAGGCGTCTGTTGAACAGACGTCTGGGCATCAGGCGCCTGTTCAACAGACGTCCGATTTATAATAAACACGGGTGCCTGTTGAACAGACGCCTGATACCCAGACGCTTGTTCAACAGGCGTCTGCCCTCATTTCTGTTGTAGAAGTGAGGGCTCCAACATTTTGAAGTGTGGAAAATCGAAATTTCCACGCTCCAAACTGTTGGAGATGCTCTTAGATGCATCAACATTGAAATTTGTATTAATAGATTGAATATTGAAGATAAAGAAAAATGATATTGAGCCAGATCAGAAGTTTTGATTACTCCTGAGGGATATATTTGAAAACAAAAAATTACCAAAACTAGGTCACCAATGGAGCATTTAAAGATAAGGACTTTCGGTGTATTTTCAAAGTAAGGATGCCCTTGTGATTAATTATAGGGATGTGACCCAAAGCGTGAACATAAAAATATTTGCAAACAAACCATGCTAACTTTATAGCAGTGTAAGCTTATGGTAACAAAATAACTAAATAGTATCTCATTGCACATACATGTAAAATGTAAATGCATACACACATCTACATGTACACATAGGGATATGTACATGTGCATATTATTTGATTCAACTTTGCATGTACATACTCATTCACGTACATGCATTTCTTGTCTGATTAATATACAAATAAACATATGAATAAACAATTAACATTACATTTTTGTATGTGATATTTATATTTGCTTTAACAAGGTTATTTAAAATAAAGCTGAAGTAGCTTTTTGGCAGTGTCGAAAATGCTAGTAAATGGATCAAACTCCACTGCCTTTGTTAGCTTAAGATCTGGAAATTGATTTGTGAGGACATTCTGCATACCAGACTTAGACATCATTGACGTTAGCTGACCATCCGACATCTCTGGACAATCTTGTGGAGTGTCTTTGATTTTACTTGGGTCGTACCCATAGTTTGCTAAATAGGATTTATATTTCTCCAGGAAAGCTGGTCCTGGGTTTGGTGTCCTTGAATATATCTGTTAAGATTAGTGTACAGTTGTCTTGGAAGCAAATAGGAAGAAAAACTTGAGAAGCAAAAAGACAAGTTAAAGTTACAAGGGGTCCAATATATATGCTATCTGAGAGCTAAACATATCTAGTTTCAAATTTGTGAAAAGTGGGAATATATGCATTTCAGTTTTAACTTTCGATTTAATTTGTAAATCGATTTTTCTTATTTGTGTAGCATGTTGAAATATGTTCTGTAAAATGCAGCACCAAAAACAAAAAAGGCACAAAGTTGAAGTTTTAAATAACAAATATTGGAACCCACTGAATTAGAATTAGGAAGACATTGTCTTCTTTTGTAGTATTATTGAGTTGTAGAATCATACAATGTCTTATTATAAATAACTTAAAGATAAATAATAATGATAATAGTATAAGAAAAGGAAATAAGAATAAAAAGGAATCAAAATCAAAGAAAAGAGATAATATCAGAAGAAAGAATAGGACTGTTTCTGAGTTTGAGACCGGAAGGAAGAAAAATAATTTGCTTCGGATGAAAATGCTGTAAGAAGCTGAGTAATAGAATAGTTGAGTATTTAAACGATTATAATGGATATCCTTCTCATTAGTACATAAATGGTGGATCTGCTCTGTAATATAAATCACAATATAACTCGGAGGTTTAATATGCCTTAATTTTCTACTAAGTGGTTCTGGAGGATTATTTATGTCGTCCAACACAACATATGAAGTTCAGGTAGTGAGTACGTTCATGTGACCAGCTAAAACATTCAAATCTGATATAATTACCCCTATATTTGACTAATGATAATACGTAAATTTAAATATCCATAAGTATTGAAATATTTCTTTGAATTGATATAAGTGGTTCGGAGTAGTGATAATTTGATTGGAAAAAAAAAATCTAATTATTTGCTTTGTTGATGGGTCATGACAAAGCACAAAACCACAAACCCAACACTATCCCCTTATCCTATATAAATTTATCATGCACTTTCCTATCCTATAGTATAAATGAGGCTTGGGTTCTAGTAAAAAGACACAGGTTCCATTTCTATCATGCGTTTTGCTATCCTATATAAATTTACGAGAAGATATGGGGTCTTGGATCATGGACGGTATTACTATACCCTCCTCAGAAATTTACCGGCCCGTCGGGTTCTCCTGAGTTTCAAAAGACGAAAAAAAATAACAACACTATCCCCTTATCATACAGCACTATCCATCTTTTCCCATTCCTTGATCATTTTCTATAACTTAGAAATAAGATAAAAGCTTATTGGATGTTTGTTTTTTGCACTTACAAGTGCAGGTCCTGCAAAAGTATGTTTGTTGCACCTATAACTGCTTACCACATATATATTTGTAAAATGCTTTTCCAAATCAGTTTTCAATCAGGAATTCATTTTTTGTGGGAGTTTAACATTAAAATATGGGCAAATTATCAATCTAGACTGATCTTCAAAGCTTATTGCGCTTTTAGACTAGTTATGAAACCATTTGCAAATATAAACAGATTTTTAGCACATTGATACTGTCGCATTTTTGAAAATATAAGCATATGGGCATTATTGTGAATTGCGCCTAGATACTTTCATACTAACGCAACTACCAGTTGCGCCAATATACATCTCCTCTGTGCGCAACTAACAGTTGCACAATGTAAACAATCTACATGCAATTGTGACGCAGCGGAAATACGAAAATTAAATGAAACGGTGAAAATGGCAATCGGTGGATTGAAAATCCTGCAAGGCCCAAATTCGTTGATCCGAAGATACCGAATTCTAGCTATCTCTGACACGTTGATCGCGCACGATACCGTGAAGAGAGATCTGCAATTCTTCGAGCGTTGATCAAGCGCACTTGATTCCGCGAATTGGCTTCAACGATCGAAGATTCGAGCGCACTCGAATGTCGAAAGTGGAGATAAGAGATCATACTCAACTACCAATTTAATGAAAGCACAAAGCTAACAAAACAAGAGTTTATTCAAAAATCACCAAGTTACAAAATGACTCAACACGCCTTTTTATAGGCCACAGAACGTTAGGTCGTTTACACGACTTACGCGACCTACGACCTAAGTAAGGTCGTTAACGACCTAAAACAACACAACACAAGCACATCATAACAAGCGACCTTACAACACATACAACCTCCATACGACTTACGAGTTATATTACACATGTGATATTTACATATTTACATCACAACAGATTACAACACACGGCACAAAAACATAACGACCTAACAGATACAACGCACGCGACCTATACATCACGCGACCTAAGCTCCATGCGGCATAACTCTTCAAGCGGCCTAAGACAGCAGCGACCCAAGAGACAAACTTCGGTACAACTCTACGCGACTTAACAGAATGAGCGACTTAACTAGGTCGTGAGCGACCTAAGGCTTCTTCACTAGGTCGTTTGGAATTTGGCGAAGTTAGCTCGTTGCTCCTTCCTTCCAACAACTTCACTAGGTCGTTTGGACGACCCATCATACCCCGGTTAGGTCGTACGCGACCTATCATAGGTCGTTGGTTCCTTTCTTCTGCATAACTCGCTTCACTACACCCCTTAGCTTCAACGCCTTGCTCCGGTACCCCGCTAGGTCGTCCCATATAGGTCGTTCGTGACCTAAAATATTGTGACTTAAGGAATAACGCACTAAATCTCTGTGGCACTTCATCATCCTTCCTGTTAGGTCGCTGGTCCTTATCTCGGGGCTCACTAGGTCGTGTGCGACCTTCACTAGGTCCTGTGTGACCTAAAACTTTTCCATTAGGTCGTGAGCGACCTAAGCCCTGTGATTTTGTAGATCGCGCTGCATCATCCTCCCCCGGTTGACAGAAATTCGACCTTAAATTTTCACCATCTTCTTCCACAACAAGTTCATTTCCATGATACGGAATTAAATATTTGACGTTGAAAACATCAGAAATATGAACATCATCTGGTAACTTCAATTGATACGCATGCTCATTGATTTTCTTCAAAATTTCTACTGGACTAATCTTTCGCGCCTTCAATTTATTGTACGTTCTCACCGGAAAACGATTTTTTGTCAATACTGCGTAAACCAAATCACCTTCCCTGAAATCCACACTTCTCCGCTTCTTATCCGTCAGTTGTTTATACTTTTGATTAAATGCAAGCAACCGGTCATGAACGGTTCTGTGGCACTCCTGTAACTCATTTACGAAGTCACTAGCCCGCTTAACAACTCCCTTCTGATATGGCACTGTTGCCAAATCCAACGGTCCTTTTGGAATTGCAGAATATACAACTTGAAATGGACTGAAACCTGTGCTTCGATTAACCGCATGGTTGTGAGCAAACTCCGCTTGACACAATTTCAAATCCCAGCTCTTCAAATTGTCTTTCACAAGACATCTCAATAAGTTTCCCAACGATCTGTTGACCACCTCTGTTTGCCCATCAGTCTGTGGATGGTAAGCGCTATTAAAATTCAGCTTCGTTCCGACCATATTCCACAAACTTAGCCAAAAATGACTCAGAAAACGAGTATCTCTATCCGAAACAATAGACTCTGGCAACCCATGTAGTCGATAGATCTCTTTGAAATATAACTGAGCGACATGAACAGCATCCGCCGTCTTCTTACAAGCAATAAAATGTGTCATTTTCGAAAACCGGTCAACCACCACATAAATGGAATCGTTACCCCTTTGATTTCTAGGCAAACCCAAAACAAAATCCATGCTCACATCAACCCAAGGTTTAGTCAGTACAGGTAACGGCATATATAATCCTACATTGGTCGCGGTTCCCTTCGAAACCTGACAGATATGACATCTCTCCACAAACCTTTCCACCTCTTTCCTCATTGAAGGCCAGAAATAAGATTTCGTTATCAACTGCATTGTACGATCACGGCCCACGTGTCCTTCCTCGTGCAATTCTTTGATAATTTTCATTCTCAAACTGCCTTCTGGAATACATAATTTATCTCCCTTGAACAGAAAACCATCTACTAATACGTACTCATCAGCACTTCCCTCCTTGACCTTTTCAACAAACTTCATAAAGGAAGGGTCTTCTTCAATCAGCTCTGGCAATAGTTCGAAACCTGTCACCTCAACTTTCATTGTCGTCAATAAATGATTTCTCCTGCTCAAAGCATCAGTTACACGATTCGTCACCCCTGATTTGTGCTTCACGACAAAAGTAAACTGCTGCAAATATGCAATTCACGATGCATGCCTTGCTGAAATCTTGTCATGCCCTTGCAAATGTTTCAATGCTTCATGATCAGTGTAAAGAACAAACTCCTTCTGAAATAGATAGTGTCTCCAGTGTTTCACAGCTTGAACAATTGCATAAAACTCAACATCATAAGTGCTATATCTCAACTTAGCTCCAGACAACTTCTCACTGAAATAAGCAACTGGTCTTCCTTTCTGACTCAATACTCCACCAACCCCAACCTTCGATGCATCATTATGTAACTCAAACAACAACCGAAAATCCGGTAAAACTAGAATTCGCGCTGACGTCAATAGTGTCTTGATCTTCTCAAAAGCAAGCCCTGCTTCCTCTGACCATGCAAACTTCTTTCCTTTCATGCAATCGGTTACAGGTGCCATTACACTGCTAAAATGTGGAATGAATCTTCGATAAAAAGATACCAACCCATGAAAGCTCCTCACTTCAGTAATTGTCTTGGGTTGTGGCCAACTCCTGACAGCTTCCACTTTATTTTCCTCCACTTGAATGCCTTCCTTCGACAGAACATATTCCAGAAACAAAACACTGTGCGTCATGAACACACACTTCTTCGTTGCAGCATAAAATTTCTCATGTCGTAGAATCAACAATACTTCACGAAAATGCTGGACATGCTCTACCATACTCCCACTATAGATCAAAATATCATCAAAGTAAACTACTACGAACTTCCCAATGAATGGTCTGAAAATCTGGTTCATTACTCTCATAAATGTACTCGGAGCATTTGATAAGCCAAACGGCATAACCAGCCATTCGTATAAACCTTCCCTCGTTTTAAAAGCAGTCTTCCACTCATCACCCGGTCTAATACGAATCTGATGGTATCCACTCTTCAAGTCAATCTTTGAAAACACTACAGCCTCACTTAACTGATCAATCAAATCATCGAACCTCGGCATAGGAAAACTGTATCTCACAGTGATCTTGTTTAGAGCCCGACTGTCCGTACACATCCTCCACGAACCATCCTTCTTTGGCACCAATAAAGCTGGCATTGCACAAGGACTCAAGCTCTCCTGAACACGCCCCTGTTCTAACAACTCCTCCACCTGCCTTCTCAGTTCTTCATGCTCTTTAGGACTCATCCTGTAATGTGACCTGTGAGGCAATACAGCTCCTGCCACAAGATCAATCTGATGTTGGATATCTCTCAACGGTGGTAACTCCGTTAGCAACTCTTCAGGAAACACATCTCTGAATTCTTCCAATACCGGTTTTACTTCCCCTAGAACTTCAACAGATTCAGTAGTTTCATGTCCAATCAACAAAAATACCTCTGAACTCTCCTCTACTTCTTCAATAAACTCCTTCAAAGTCAATAAAGTTTTCAGCTCCTCAATCTCTTCTGACTTGCTCTCTCCTTGCTGTCTTTTCTTCGAAACTAGAATGATCTTAACACCTTCAAACATAAAGCTGTAACTATTGGTTCGACCATCATGCTGCACTGCTCGATCATACTGCCATGGTCTTTCCAAAAGTAAGTGACAAACATCCATCTCCACAACATCACACCAGATCTCATCTTTATATTTCTTTCCAATAGAAAATGGAACATGAACTCGCCTGTCCACCTTCACCTCTCCTCATTTTCTCAACCACGCTAACTTGTAAGGATTTGGATGCTTCTCCGTTTTCAACTTCAACTTCCTCACAGCTTCGGTAGAAATGATATTGTCACAACTTCCCGCGTCAATCACAAATTTACATACCTTTCCCAGTATAGTGCATGTTGACTGAAAGATATTACTCCTCAACCAACTAGCTTCTTCTTCCTGTTTCGGTGTCAAACATAATCTTCTCATCATAAGATTACATCCTTCATCTCCCGACGCGGTATCCTGTTTATTCTCCTCAACTGGACTAGAATAATCTTCGCCAACATCCTCACCCTCAACCTCAGCAATCATCGTTCGCTTCTTCGGCTTCGAACATTCATTACTCTTGTGACCCACTTCCTGGCAATTATAACATTTGAAACTGTTGTTGACCTTTGCTTTCTCAACTTCCTTCACAACTGGTTTACTGACAACTTTAGAAACATTGGAACTCCCACTAGCACCCTTGCTTTGAAAATTGAAACTTGGAAACACACCACCTCCTCGTCTTCCCTGATTCTCCCAAGCCAACGCTTTCTGATGTGCCTCTGCAACAGATCTCGGATCAAACATATTAACCATGTCTTGAATCTGCATTCTCAACCCTCCAACAAACCTAGCAGTCAATTGTTTCTCCGTCTTCATAATGTCATTTTGAGCAATCAATTGATAAAATTCATCAGCATAGTCATTAACAGTCTTCGTCCCTTGCCTCAGATTCTGCAACCTCTGATACATGAGTGATTGATAATTGTAAGGTAAGAATGTACCCTTCATCAGCTTCTTCATCTTCTCCCATGATTCAATCTTTGACTTTCCTATTCTCTCCCGTGTAAGTTTGGTCTGCTGCCACCATGCTAAAGCTCTCCCCCTCAACCTTCTATCAACCATCTTAACTCTTCGATTCTCAGGAACTTCTTTGAAGTCAAAAATTTCTTCAACATTAGACAACCAATCAAGAAATTCTTCTGCTACCATTCCACCCTTGAATTCTGGAATTTCCATCTTCATACCCGACTCTCATCGTCGGTCATCCTCAACATCTCGATACGAGTTTCGAACTTGGTCTCGATCTCGATAATGAATGCTAGCTCTATAACCCTCTTCATCAAAATCAAATGTACGTCTATATCGATCTCTACCATCAACATCCCTTCGATCACGCATGTCTCTTCTCTCCCGATCTGAGTGTGGTGAAACTCTACTTCCCACATGGCTCGACTTCAGTGAAACCCTTCTTCTACTTTGATTCATTTCAAGCATCATTCTCTCTAATCTACCAATTCCCTCATCAAACTTTTCATGCATGCGTTGTTCCATTTGATCGGCTTCTTCTCTTCTATACAACGCTTCAATATTTTGATGGCGGTTAGCTCTTCTCGGCGGCATGATTACACAATCACAAACACTTCAACAAATCAAATAATCTTCAAAAACTTCAACAATGCACGGCTACCTCCTAGCTCGGCTCAAACTCAAACAAACAAGGCACGGCTCAAAGTTCAACACAAAACTATGCTCGGCCTATACTTCAACAAATGATACCAAAAGATGCTTCGATTCTCGGCTCAAACACTTCAAACTTCAAACTCGACTCCAAGACTCGGCTTAGCTATGATTGGCTAAGTCTAGCTCTGATACCAAAAATGACGCAGCGGAAATACGAAAATTAAATGAAACGGTGAAAATGGCAATCGGTGGATTGAAAATCCTGCAAGGCGCAAATTCATTGATCCGAAGATACCGAATTCTAGCTATCTCTGACACGTTGATCGCGCACGATACCGTGAAGAGAGATCTGCAATTCTTCGAGCGTTGATCAAGCGCACTTGATTCCGCGAATTGGCTTCAACGATCGAAGATTCGAGCGCACTCGAATGTCGAAAGTGGAGATAAGAGATCACACTCAACTACCAATTTAATGAAAGCACAAAGCTAACAAAACAAGAGTTTATTCAAAAATCACCAAGTTACAAAATGACTCAACACGCCTTTTTATAGGCCACAGAACTTTAGGTCGTTTACAAGACTTACGCGACCTACGACCTAAGTAAGGTCATTAACGACCTAAAACAACACAACACAAGCACATCATAACATGCGACCTTACAACACATACAACCTCCATACGACTTACGAGTTATTACACATGTGATATTTACATATTTACATCACAACAGATTACAACACACGGCACAAGAACATAACGACCTAACAGATACAACGCACGCGACCTATACATCACGCGACCTAAGCTCCATGCGGCATAACTCTTCAAGCGACCTAAGACAGCAGCGACCCAAGAGACAAACTTCGGTACAACTCTACGCGACTTAACAGAATGAGCGACTTAACTAGGTCGTGAGCGACCTAAGGCTTCTTCACTAGGTTGTTTGGAATTTGGCGAAGTTAGCTCGTTGCTCCTTCCTTCCAACAACTTCACTAGGTCGTTTGGACGACCCATCATACCCCGGTTAGGTCGTACGCGACCTATCATAGGTCGTTGGTTCCCTTCTTCTGCATAACTCGCTTCACTACACCCCTTAGCTTCAACGCCTTGCTCCGGTACCCCGCTAGGTCGTCCCATATAGGTCGTTCGCGACCTAAAATATTGCGACTTAAGGAATAACGCACTAAATCTCTGTGGCACTTCATCATCCTTCCTGTTAGGTCGCTGGTCCTTATCTCGGGGCTCACTAGGTCGTGTGTGACCTAAAACTTCTCTCTTAGGTCGTGAGCGACCTAAGCCCTGTGATTTTGCAGATCGCGCTGCATCAAATTGGCAATTGAGTACATTGACTGGTTTTTAAAAGGGGTCGTCATTTCAATGTTGACATGGCAAAAATCAGTCCAAACTTGCAAATGGTTTTAAAACTAATCAAAAAGTGCTATAAATTTTGAATGTTAACCTAAAATGAAAATTTATACTTGAAATCCTAAAATAGAGAAATATTAAACTTTTCTAAATCGTTTTGTTGCACTCTTATTGATTAAAAACAACGATGTAGGTGTTAACAAATATAGCCTGTTTCATAGTCTTAAGTATGCCATCTGATCACCATAAATTTGAAAAGTAATAGTTCAAGTGCTAAAATCTATGCTTTCAAATGATTTATTTATGCTCATCTGTTTCAACTTGTTGAAATTGACTCCTGATAGTAACAAAATATCATTGATATTTTATTTGTTTCCAAATAACATGATTGATGCAACTGCCTAAGTAAAGTGGTTTAACTAACTTAGTACATTATTATTATTTTCACTGAACATTTCGAAGCCTGAAAAAATGTACATTCAAGCTCAAAAGTACTTAGAACTTTGCTACCAACAGTTGAATAAGAAGCAACTGTATATACACTTGCTTCATTTACAAGTGGGACCCATTAACCATTTGATATAGCATATAAAGAAAGAACTTTACACAATCAGAACACGAGGACTGGTACACTCGCTGAAAGAGCGAGTAACCCTAGCATAGCTCAAGTATTTATCATTTAAAATGTCATTGGTCAGAGTAGCATTGACTATTTTCAAGCAAACGTGTCACACCATGAAGTTTTGAAAATAGCAAATTAAGTTTAGATTGAGGAGGAACATAATCATGATCTTTTTTTTCGTCAGGACGATCAACCACGTCTTCTTAAAAAGAATAACAAAAAAAATTAGAACACGTGCTATCGATATTTTATGTAATTACATGAAAAACGATAGGTGTTTTAGAATGCATTGAAGAAGTGATCCTTTGAAGCATCCTACACTTGGTAAGAATAAACGAAAACCCAATGGTAAATATGAAACTTGATGAAGGTATTCTGATAACTTTTAATCATCACTGGGTTGCATAAAAACTTGGCTATGATCTCTAAAACTTAAACGACATAAAAAATATATGGTATGTTATTGGCTGATGAAACTTTGTTAAGATTGATACTGAAGTAGAATAAACGATTGGAACTAAGAACGAAGACGCTGAAAAGTAAAAGGGTTAGTTCGATGTTTTTAGTTTTTGGATTTTGAGGGTACTTCCAAAAGAGACTTCGGCCATAAGTCCTTATTTTTACATAGTTCTAAGAAAAGTCATTGTCCCAGCGAACAAATATATCAAGTTCTTGCTTTCGTTAAAACGCAAAGTAATTTGTGATTTTTTTTTTTTTAATTCTTGAATTAGATTTCAAAAGTTTGTCAAAAATTCTGTGAAATTTGATAATGCTTTTAAAAGACTATTTAAAAACATATTTATAGAAAAATGATGAATATTTACGGAAAAACACGAATCGATATGTCTTCAGAAATATTTAAACTAGTTTGCGTTTTTAGCATATGGGAGAATTAGGGAAAAGGACAAACTTTAAAAAGAAATTAAGCTGAAAGGCATGAAATTTTATTTTTAGACTGAAGGACAAATGCTAGTTATAATTAGCATTATATTCAGCTTTTACACTATACAAAATGCTAGTTATATCTGGAATTATATTCAGTTTTACACTATACAAAATACTAGTTATAACTAGCATTGTCCTTCAGCCTAAAAAGCAAATTTGTTGTCCTTCAACCTATTTTTTTTCGAAGTTTGTTCTTGTGCCTATTTTCTTATTATATATACACATTCATTCATACATATATATATATGGCCAAGTACTTCCATATATGCATTGAATTAATAATCAACAAAACCAAGCATATCTTTAAAAACGCAAATCAAATTGCATTATAAAGTATGTAATATGTAATATAGAAACATAAAATTTTTTACGTTTTAACAATGAGTTTGCAGTATTAAATTTTGATGTATGATTGTTGAGGTCGGTGATGTATATATAACGTAATTGCATAAAAATAAGTCGAAAGTAAGAACAACTATATATTTTTAAACAGAATCATATTGATCATAAAATAGAAAAAAAAATAGGGACTTGACATACATATTTTAATCAACATAAACCTTTTATTAAAGCATTAAAAATAGGGCTTTTAAAGTCATTCCTTGTCTGCAGTTGCTTTAAATTTTCAGTTTAAAGTTGAAATTTTGGATTTATTTGAAAATATATGATTTTTCTTTAAATACTTAAATTTCATAATTTGAAAAAATATTCTGTCCATTTAATAGTTTTGATGAGTTTTTGAGAAGGTTAATATGATTTGACTTTTCTAAAGAAGATTCTTGTTTGTGAAAAAAAAAATATTTTTTTTAATTTCTTATTTTATGGAATCTTTATGGTTGACTTTTAAAGTCGTTTCATATTTTATTCTTTTTTTAATTTGTTAACAATTTTAGGTTTTGGGTTGCCTATTGTAATTTTAACAAAAAAGGTTGGATGAATTGTTTTTAAAACCTTCATTTTTTTTGGAATGTTTCTAGAATTTTGAATTTTAAAAAATATTTGAGACGTACAGCGGCCGAAGCACGACAAAGAGTGGAGGACAATGCTAAATATAGCTAGCATTTTGTACGATGTCCTTTGTTATTACAGTAAGCATTTACTAGAGGCAGGAATCCTTTGTTGTCGCATACTCTCAATCTCATATATATGCTCATCTCCTTTAAGATATCCTACGACGTGGAGCTTTATCATAATCCAATCTACGCACTCATTCTAGTGCAATGCGAACCGCATCTAACATTTCCATATTAAATGCAGCAAATATTGACTTCAAATGACCATATTAACAATGTAATTGACAAACACCAGTAGGCATGTCAGCAAACAGGATAACAAAACTAGTTGCTAGATTTTTATATATTAGTAAGTTATAAAACAAACAGGAAAACATCAAACTTTAGTGCAAAATGAACTACCTGAAATTGAGGTGGAAGCACAAAAGAATGTACACATAGTGCCGGCCAGAAACTTAGGGGTTATAACAAGGAGAAAATACAAGGCCCAAAAATCAAAATTGTAATTTGTATTGAGTTTTTGGGCCCAAAGCCAGACTTGCTATAGTAACCAGTCCCGGCCCAGTGGATGTACACTGGGCCAGCTTTTTGTACAGTTGAGCTATTTGGAATTTGCGGACATGATGCACATCTAAAACAATTCAAGGCAGAAGAAGAAAAGATCATACCTGGACAAAGCTCCTATCTTTTGCACCTGAGACGAGAGCAAAATTGTCGTAATCAGTAGCAATGACATCATATGGCTGTTTGGGTATAAATGGCAATGTAGGGAAACGAAGGTAGCATTTTTCCCTAATCATTTCTTGCCTCTCCAAATCTGTTTCAGACTTGTCAGTTTCCTCTTCCGAAAGGCACTGCACATTTCCCCTTATTCCAGTAATATAACCATCTGGTCCGCCATGAACACAAAATGTATCGACTTGTATTATTGATTTTGTGCTGTCAAATGTATAAATTCCCTAGGATTTCCAAAAATATATTATGTTCTTTTAATACATTGACCCAAAAATATCATGACAGATAAAGCATAATACAAACAAATGAAAACTTAACATGCAATCAATGTTTCATTGACACCACTATCATATGTTAACAACACATGCTTCACAATTCACATAATAATATTCAACAAAGGTGCCAACATAACTATAAATTAATTATTTCTGAGTCTTAGCTGAACTAATAATAGTAACCCATGCATGAAGTATTTTACATAGACAGAGTGTTTGTTGTGGATGGGTGAACCACAAATTCATGACCAACTTTAGCAGTTAAGTGAAAATGTCTGCTTAAACGAGGTATACGCCAAATATCCAGTCCAGTAGATTTGGTCCAAAATGAATACAATTACGTTTTTTATATAGATAGTAGATATAAGGGTCCATTACTTAGATTGCACATACCATTAAGAACATACACCACTTCATATGTATGTGTGTGTATACATGTATGTATGTATGTATATGTACACACACAAACACACGCACATGAGAGAGAGATCTGCATCTCATCTTTCTTATATCCCTTATTTATAACTGACTTATCTTTACGTATCTAAAACGGGTCCAGCATAAATCATGGATATAGAAAAGATGGCATGCATATCCCTCCACCTAAATATTGAAAGTCATGGTTTGAGGGATGTGACGTATAAATATAAATGTGCAGTTAGAGCGTTTCATAGTTCTATAGCGATGAAGGTTGTTGTGCAAAAATTGCACAAATGTGGAAAAACAATAAACAGACTCTAGATTTGTCAATTTGAATACCACTTAATCTAGCAGCAATTATTCTATTACTCTAGATAAATAGCAAATAACTATAAAGAAAAAAAGATGCACAATATTTATACTGGTTCCACTATCGTCAGAATAGTGTACCTCCGGTCCAAATGAGAGAACTTTTATTACACATGACAGAGTTACAAGAGATTACAATATAAGAGTTTACATACCAAAGCCTTAAATTAAGGTTAACAAAAAGAGACTATTTGGAGATCGCTGGCTGAATGTCAGGATGGATTTACAATAAAGTCTACCCTCAATATATAGCCAATACAAATTCATAAGAGCCATCGATTAAATTACCAAGATCTGATAAAAAGATAATGGAGGCAAGTTACAATGGTAACAAATCGCACAAACATAGCAAGTAATTCACCCATTTCAAAGATGAAAAAAATAATCCCAAAGCAATGCGATTACGAAGAAAGAAATAATATGCATATTTTTTTTGCATATATATTATTCCATAACGTGCGCATGCATTTATTTCCTTACCATCTCATGCAAATGTAATCCAATAATTTATGCATTTTCATAATAAACACACGTGATTATTTTTCCTTTTGCAAATTTGTTTCCTTCTATGTGTGATTTTGTATCATCAAAATTTAACACTCCACCTTGATGCAAAATCACATGTCTCCAACACCTCATATCGATTCAAATTCTCTTTTCAACATAAAACTTCTGAAATCGAACTCCACCTTCAATCAAAATCTCTTAACGAGACGGATACCAAAATGAATACTTACCCAATGGATTTCGACAAGATCACCCCCCATCACACCTTACTAACGAGCTTAGACTATGTCCCCACCCGCCAACAAAATATTGCAAATATCCAAAATCAAAAGAAGGTAAATACCAAAATAATCTCAAAGCCACCAAGGCCAAAATAAACCTCTCAATCACCAATCGAATCTCTCTCCTCCCACATACCTTATCTGCCAAACAACAAATTTTTCATAGAAATCAACATAAGACTCTCACATCAACATTGAGTCATGAAGCAGATACAGGTTTTCAGATCCAGATGTCCCTTCAACACGGTAAACTCCTTATCATCAAATTTTCAAAACTGGAACGCTCATCTCTCTCAACCTAATCTCCTTCATCTTTAACTTTCATATTGCACAAAATCTCATTTTCTATCCAAATAAGCAATAACAAATTACCACCAGATCTAGCGCTCTTTCCAGAAACCACTGATGCACAAATTTAAACAAATCGTATTGCTCTGATACCAATCTGTGTGCAAAAATTGCACAAATGCGGAAAAACAATAAACAAGATCTAGATTTGCCAATTTGAACATCACTTAATCTAGCAGCAAGTATTCTATTACTCCAAATAAATAGCAAATAACTATAAAGAAGAAAAAAGATGCACAATATTTATACTAGTTCCACTATCATCAGAATAGTGTATGTCCAGTCCAAATAAGAGAGATTTTATTACACACGATAGAGTTACAAAAGATTACAAGATAATAGTTTACGTACCAAAGCCCTAAATTAAGGTTAACAAGAAGAGACTCTATTTGAAGATCACTGGTCGAATGGCAGGATGAGTTTACAATAAAGTCTACCCTCAATATATAGCCAGTACAAATCCATAAGAATCATTGGTTACATTATCAAGATGTGGTAAAAAGATAATGGAGACAAGTAACAATGGCAACAAATCGCGCAAACATAGCAAGTAATTCACTCATTTCAAAGATGAAAGAAGATAATTCCAAAGCAATGCGATTATGAAGAAAGAAATAGCATGCATATCTTTTTGCATATATATTATTCCATAATGTACGCACGCATTTATTTTCTTGCCATCTCATGCAAATGCAATCCAATAATTTATGCATTTTCATAATGAACACACTAATTACTTTTCTTTTTGCATATTTGTTTCCTTCTATGTGTGATTTTGTATCACCAAAATTTAACAAAGGTACAAAACATTGGAGCGGGAATAAAGCAGGGACATAGCGGAAAATAGCGGAGGTGCAAAAACCTTCATTAGATATAAAAATAAATATTTAAAGTTAATTTATTTTTATTCTCGCATCATTTGTGTAGGAAAAATAAATATTGTCTAATCTTATATAACAAAACTGAAGAAATCATGATTTATGCAGATTAGATTTGGTCAGGGCTGACCCTAGGGTAAGGCAGGCAGGCCGATTGCTACGGCAACCCTCCACAAAGGGCAACTTTCTTATCCAAAAATCAATATGTTGAAAACGTTCACAATAGTATAATGAAGCGGGTAGATGTTTGGTAGTTATAATTTTGCATTTTAATATAATTGAAAACTTAATAGATTCACTTGATTTATCACTGCCTATAGTTAGTTGAAGTATAATTATTATTTTCTTAAACGGGAGGCAACATACTTGCGCTTTGTCCGGGGCAATGCCAATGATAGGACTGGAACTGGATTTAGTGATCAAAATAGATTTTTAACTTATATCGGGCACTTATACCTTGAAATTAGATCTTTACCTTAACTTGGTCGATTTGGTTTAAAAGAAAACTAGTCAAATCAACTTTTGTACACTAACGTTGCTAAAGCGAGTGCTAAAAAGCATTGATTTAGCACGGATGTGCCGAAAAATAACGGGACTTAAAGCGAATCTACCGTTTAACAGCGCTAAATTCAAATAGCACAGCAATCGAAGAGCGTTATGCGCTATAACAGGGATTTGCAGCGCTTTAGCAGGGCTTTAACTGCATAGATTGATAGAAATTTAATATAACGGATTTTCGTTACAATCGTTGAAAATATGTGACACGATATGTTCGTTTCAATAGGAGAACTTGTGTGAAGCAAAGAAGAAAATAAGAGGAAAAATGAGGTGAAACAAAGAAGTTATGAGCAAAAGTGTTCGAAATAAATTGTTTTAGCACACAACATGTCACTAAAAGTCGACCGCTCATCTTCCACATGTAGCAGATTTTCCTGTTAGTACCTGAGATATTGGTTTTGATGACAATAACTTTAGGAATCGTATAAAATATAAATACTAATGTTTTATCAAGGTATACAGACAAGTATGATTTAAGAAGCCTGTACAGTATCAAGTAAAGATTGAAGAGATTCAAGATGTTGATATAGAGACTCATGAGCTAGAGAATGGAGACTCATGAATATTGAAGATTTCAATATTTCAAGATATTCCAGGTAAGTTATAGAGTCGTAGATTTATGTCAAAATTTTGATAGCACTTGATCTCTCTCATCTCTCTCTATTTTAAACAAGTTTTTAAATATTCTTTTCAAAACAACTTTTAAATAGTTTTCAATTTCTTATACTTATAAATATTGTTTTAGATTTTTGATATTTAACTAAGTTATTGTTTTTATTAGATTTTGATTTGGACTAGTTTATTTTTCGAAAATTTTATCATATAATTTTACTCAAGTTTTATTATGATTTAAAAGTGTATAAATTATATTTAAGCATGTTTACGAAGTATCAAATTATTTTACAGAGCAATACATTTTTAAAATAATATTTAAAATGTTTTTCAAAATTACAAAGAGTGTCGACATGCACTACCCCTGTATATCGACATACTAGCCATGATTTTCAAAAATCAAATTTGAAAGTGTCTATTCGTCATATCTCTTCACGAATGGATATGACCGTTATTCCTTTATAAATACCAATCTTCCAAATGAATTTTATTATCATTTTTCATTCTTCTTCTCTCCTCCTTATTCTCTTTCATTTTCTAAATAATAATATAGCTATATTCTGTCGAATTTCAATCAAAATCAAACTCAATCACTATTAGTTTGATTCTCTATCATTTTCTCTCTGATTTTTATCATCACTCTCACTCCAATCAAGATTGAAGTGTTACTCAAGAATTATAGAATCATTTGTAATCAAGATTGAAGATCTGAGTCTGTAAAACTCTATCAAATCAAACCGCTATACATCTGAGTATGAATCATTCTAATATCTGAGTATGAATCATTAAATAGTGAACTAAATAAACTCCCACTATTTTAGATATACTAGTACCTGGGGAATCCAAGAAATTCCTAATCAGAATTATGGGATTCAATTCTTTTGACATGATGTTATATTGCGAACCATTGAATGGACATTAACCAACTCGAAATTGCATAATGATGACAAATTTGTAAATGCATTATTTTGACTCAACAATGTACCTATAGTTGTTCAATGTTGAGTAACAATTGAAATATTCATTTTCAAAAAAAAGGTTGATATTAGTGCAATCTAATCCATTTTGGGGTCAATACCAAAATGTTTTATACCTTTTTCTGACATATAAATATTAGACTTAACTAACTTAATTATCATGAAATTTTGAATTGGATCATTTTCCCTTATCTCACAAGAGAAGCAAAGAACTTCTTTCATAGAACCGTTATTTTCTTGGTCTTCATAGAACCATTTTTTTCTTGATTTTTACAAAACCATTTTTTTCTTGGTCTCGATTCAATACTAAGCCAATTTGAACAAATTGAACACTTGTGTGGAAATACCCACTGATTAACTTTCTATTCCCATAAAGGATAAATTAAAATTTCTAAGTTGGACATTACCATTTTCCTTCAAGAGATCCCAAGGGAATGGTTTTGCTAAATTTATTCTATTTGTTATTCCATATGTGATTACGAACGAATACTTTTTTGACTAGCTATTAAGCCCATTTATACGCACCAGAACACCCTATTGTCAATCTAATGACTCCTAATTGATAGAGTTAGGGGTATACCCTATGGACAATTATATAATTTGTTACATATATCTAACTCGATAGCTAATTTTGTTCGATATAAAAGGTGTTTTCTTTCTATTATATACTTCATGTAATATAGTATGTTAATTAATTAATTCAATTACAAGTATATTTTATAAAAAAATCCATAAATGGTACATTTTGTGATAGTAGTTATGAAGTGTTGTAACCATTATTACAATGAAAATAAATATACCATTTTAAATGTTCCTAGTTAAGATGCATCGAAACTGGATATTGATATATCTGTTGGGACTAGAGTACGTAACGCTTTTTAAACGTTGGGCAGTGTATTACTCATGGCCGTTGGGAGCACCTAAATGTTACATACTGATAGTTATTAGATAACTATAGAACGACTCACTCGATATTTTTCTATTGGTTAATATAACTAAGGTCAAACAGAAAATATCGATGTGACTAATTTACACAGTTCTTTCGAGTTGAGAATACTGTGGATCTTCAATATGAAAGTTTCGCTTTGATTATACTCAAATCATGGCATGACGTTTCATCGAGTGACTATAGTTGGATCGAGTGAAAAATTGAAAGTGAATTACTATTCAAGAAAGAATTCGTCTCCTCAGTTATATGGGGTTGGTATCACGTTCAACTCAAGTCAACTCAAAATCAAAGTCTCTGGCCAGAGTATTTCGGTTAATAATAATTATTATTGAACCAATGACTTTGTGTTTGGACTACAGAGTTGAATATGGATGATAAGAGTTGAATATGAACGATATTGGAATTTCGACCATTACCAAATTACACAAGTCCAAAGTAATATAGTTTTGCCGAAGATAATTGATGTAAATAACGTCACAACCGGGTAACGTTAATAAAGTGAAATTGGTTTTTACCGAAACTAAATAAACGATAAATTTGACCAAAATGTCACACCGCCTGCTAAGTGACGTGTGAACGTTAACATTCGAATAGTTCGATATTAATCGCTGACCGAATTTACACCCTCGAGCCACGCAACCGAAATGATAAATTCTCTTTAGACTAAACGGTTTAATTAGTTTATAATTGTTATAAATTAATTAAATTGATTAATATTTATGAAATATTAATTATAAAATTTGAATTTGATTTGAGGAATAAATATTGTTATATATATATAATACCTAAAATATATCGATTGATATGAGATATCGATAAGAAATTAAATTGGATTTAATTAAATATATTTACTTAGGCTTAAATGGGCTATTAGCCTATGAAGTTCGAAGCATAATTTCGACAGCAAACATTAGATATATGGACGGCCAAAATAGGGTAAAAGGGTTTGTGATGGATGGCAGAGATTTAGTGAGAAAAGGTATGTGATGTGATTCACTTTTCCCTTTGATTCAAACAATATAAAAGGAACCCTAACTTTAGAAGAGCTTTTTAATGCCTCCTATCTCCTTCATCTTGGCCGAATTACACCTTCCAAAAGCTCCAATAAAACTTAAATCAATTCAAATTAGCAGTTATTTGATAGCAGAAGGGTTTGCGATTCAGGACTAGCAATCTGTAGAGTTGAGAATTTTTTAAAAGAGAACTCATCATTACAAGGTGGACTTAAATGCATTAGTTTTAGGTAAGTGTTCAGTGTGTGTGTGTGTATGATACATAACCTCTGTATAACTGTATATTGTTCATACATATATATCTATTGTGATTATTGTAATGTTAGTCAAGTGAGATTTCTATATGTATTGACATTGTCACACATTGATTGGTTATGTGTATATGTTTATAAAATAAAATAAAATAAACAATTTTTTTCATTAAGGATCTGATACACACAGGTAAAATCATTATATTTTATTAATTAATTTATAGTATATTAATAAGTTAATCAGGTTGTTTATATGATTTGTATTAAACTATATAACTATTTCACATAAATAAATGAATTAATATTTTTCAATTGTATATTTACATAGATTAAGGTTTTTAGTGACCGAAAATAATTTTTTTGGTAATTATTTAATATTTATTATTATTATTTAATCATTATACGAATTAATAAATTAATATAAAATAAATTATGCTTCAAATTTTCAATTTTAATTTTTTTAATTAAATTGTCACATAGAAGTTCTCGGTCAAAAAATCAAATTTTTTAAATCATTTTTATATTTTAAAAAAAATCATCTTTGAATTCGGTAGAAAGCATCTAATTAATAAAAAATAAATTTTTGACTTAGAAAATTTGAAATTTTTTCATAAGCTATAAAATATTATTCCTGATTTTTTGAAACTTTAAAATTCGAGATATTTATTATTTAAATATTTTATATCATTTATTTATTGTTAGTTAACTAATTAATTCATAATTTATATATATATATATATATTTAATATAATTAAATTTACAGCTACTGTGTATTCGATCTGGAAGCAAAATATTTTTATATATAATTTTTAAATTTTATAATTTATATATATCTATATAAACTATTCTAACTCATATTTACATTAATTATTATATTTATATTTATATTTATACACACACACATATTGTTATATATATATATATGAAATTATGTTACTTTAATACATACATACATATAAATATATATATATACACATTAAAAAATTAAAAATTAAACTTATATTTTGCACATGTATGTATATATATATTTATTTAATATTTAACACTATAATATTTTATGTATAAATATATCTATAATATTTTCTCATAATATACATATATACATACATATATATATACATATTCACATGTGGATTTTTATATATAATAAGCATAAATATATACACATATTTAGATAACATACAATACATATAGGATGAGCTAACATGTCCAATGCCATGTAAATCCCAGCATCTATATACGTGCATGTTACACATGCATGGACTATCATGTTACATATGCACACACATACATATGTGCATGATACATATGTATACTTATAAATTGAAAATAAATAAAATAAATTTATATCGATAATTTATGAATTTAAATAAAACATATGATTTTATTTAAACTAAATTTAAAAATGTTTTAACTAAATTAGACTTCATAAACCCAAAAAAGATCCAATAGGGTAAAAAAATTAAAATTCATTTATATCTTCTGCTACATGCTGACCCAGTTCCAACAATGGTATAAGAGCTCAATAGCATATGCGGTCTAAATTAGTCATATTAGTATTAACTATTAAGCTCACAGCCCAAAAGTTGTCCCTAGTAGAAAAGATCCAAATTAAATTGAGCCTTGAGTTAATTTTCAAAATTGTTTGAAAACTAAAATGTAAGATCTAAATTTAAAAGTTAAATTTAAAATAAGATATAAATATATTATAGTAGTTATAATTTAGTAAAATTTTCAAAATGTTTGAAAATATATATTAAATTCAAAATTTATTAACTGGATTAATAAAATAAATTAATTAAGTTAATTAATAAAAATATATATGCATATATTATATATTATGATATATGTTATGATATTTTAAAATGTTTAAAATAACATAAGCATACATGTATGTATATGAATTGAATTTTGAAATTAATTTAATTTAATTAAAATTGTTTAATTATATAAATTATGTAAAAGTTAATTAATTATATAAATTAATTAAATGTTAATTAATTAAGTAAATTAATTAAAGGTTAATTAATTAAGTAAATTAATTAAAAGTTAATTAAATAAATGAATATACACATATATAAGATATGTGTGATACTACAAAGGTTATAGTATGTAATAAATATTAAAATATAAATATTATATTAAAATAATATAAAATTAACTAAACTGTTAGTTAATTAAAAATTAATTAAATAAGATTTAGTTAATGGAATGTTATACATAAGACTATTACATAAGTAGTATGAAATATAAAAGTTATATAATAATAAAACTTATATAATATGAATGTATAAACAATTGTGTAACATTAAAAAAAAACCTAAACAGACTTAAGGGATAAATACATACGTATTGTACGTATATCGTGATTTCATATATATCCGATACTTGAACCACGATGGTATTTCATAAGAAATACATTATTTCATAAGTCGATATCACTCAATATAATATATTGAAGATTATGAATCTTTAGTATAAAGTTGTCATCTATCGTTTACTTGCATACTCTTTAGTTGTTGAGCTTTCCTCACGCTAGGAATGTTATGTGTAGTACTATTAATATATTGAATAGACGAGGTAAGATAATTGCACATATTTGTTGAGTTTTCCTCAAGGTATATACATTATACTTAGACTGTCGCGAAATGATGGGTCCGAGTGAATAGTCTCACTTTACTTGTTGAGTTTTCTCAAGATAAAAGTGAGATTATGACAAGAAACCACGGGTTAGAAGTTGTATGTGATACCGATAAGGAGTTATCCATCGTATGCGGGCCTGTGATTTATTGAGCTTTCTTCAAGGTCAGAATCCCAAGGCATACAAGTCATAACACTCAATAGTGAAGTCGTAAGACTTCTATGTTTCGCTTAGAATGTGGTGAAACATAAAAGACTAGTGAGCGCCTTATTAGAAAAATGAAATGATAACATTTAACATTTTTAATATTGTAAAAACGTATCCTATATAATGTTATGATATCCACAATCATAAATTTGTGCATTTAATACGATTGATAAAACGTTTATCAATTAAGATATACAAGTGAACTGAATTAAATATTAACAAATAGAAATATAACATATACTTACTAATAAATGCATATTGCATGTTAACGTTTCTACGCTCATGCAAGTGCCTAATGTTACAACTGCTTATTACGTTCGTAATTTGGTCTCTTACGATTTATTTGGTCGAGACCATGTATTGCATTGTACGAGTTTTGAACTCTAAAAGCAATATGAAACTATGGATATTTGGCCCATATACTATCGCATATGAATGTTATATGGGAAACGGTCATATTTCGTAATTTACGATACTTCAATTGAATTATTTTATTCGAAACAACCCAATAAACAGTACTATAAGATCGAGTATTCAATTTGATTGATTACAATAGAAGATCATATTGTGTTAAATGTAACACGAGACTAAAACTACAATATAAAATTAAGAATTCGATCACTGAAATGTCAGTTTGATCGGTTTACGTAAGGTGCATCATATTTGATGTCCTTAAATGTTAAAGATAATAAAATACATCTTTGTAAAGAGCTTGTTATGATGTTGTAGTAAGGGTTTTCTTTTGAATAGTTCAACCATTTAGAAAGAAAAACGAATGTACAAGAGTAGATATGATCAAAAGTACAGTTGAGATGAAGAGAGTGAATGTGCTGCGTAAAGAAACATCGGAAATGAGAATTGTAATAATAATTGATACTTAATATTGGAATAAGAAATATAATTTCTATTTCGAAATATATTTTCATATAAAAAATAATTTTATATGAGATTTATTTCTTTGAGTTCAAGATATTTGATCACAGAACTCTTCGCTGTAATATATTTACAGTATATGAAATAAATAATCCATATTAAGTGAATGATGGATCTCCGAATTTAGTACACTATTATAGTAATGGCGGAAATAGTGAAAGCATGCCATATAGCGTTGATTGATTACATCAAATTACGAAAATTGTTTTCGTAAAACATACTAAACATTACTTATGAAATAATGACTATTTCGGTATCGACTGAAAAACAGAAGTAATTATATTTCAATGTGAATATTATGAATATTCGTTATGAAATAAAACTTAATGTGGTATTTATTTCATAACAAAAGTGATGCATTAGGAAATATAGAAACATCCAAAATTATTTACAATAAGTTGAAAATAAAGACTAATCCATAGTTTTGAAAAATTATTTTTATTATATGATTATAAATCATATGATACTGGTTAGTTATATCTCAAACAATTAGGGGCTATGCACCCATTTAGTAGGAGCGTCATTAAAGTTGATGAACTATTTGGGTTGATACATATCGATGTATGCAATCACAAGTCTATTAATACCAAAATGTTTCCGCATTCTCGTTATATTCACCAATGAGTTATCACCGACATGGACATGTGTATTTGATACACATGTAGTATGTCTATGGTAAACTCATAGAGTATAAAAGAAAGTAAATAAAATAACATGCAGTAGAAATGAATTGATTTGATCGAATGAGTGAGTATATTGAAAAGAGTTCCGAACGTACCTAAAATGAATAAAGACTCAATCTCAAAAGTCACACATTCATTCGATACATAATGATGTATCGATAAAGAGTAATCAAACTTTATTGAACAGAGTACGATTAATTGTGAGTGAAATTGAGTTAATTTCTTTCTTTAAGGGCATGTACTTAAGAGCAGTACACAAGGTTAATATTATTTCATCTAAATAATAGTTTACAAATCATACAAGATAAGGGTTTATTAAAAACTCCAACATATCATAGATCGAGGAGTTGATAGGTTGTGCAAGTCGAAAATCTGCACGTAATAATTGTTATGAGAGATATTGTATGGATCTCCCAAAAGGAGTTTGAAAAGAACTGTCATTGGATGACATACTAAATATTTTAAACATAAGTTTTGCAAACTAAAACTAAATCGGTTTTAAATATTAGGCAATTAATAAAGTGTTTATGAATACATGTTTCATTGCATTGAAAAACAATTGTTGTTTTAAGAAATACCAACTTCATAGTGAAGGAATTTCGATAAGAAATTATTGGTAGTAAAATAAAACTGGATACGATCCAAAGATAAAGCTGATTACATGGATTGAAATAAAATTAATCTAACCTAAATTAACACATCGCATTAGAGTGTCTAACAAATATTCTCGCACACTAAAGAGAAACTATGAGTTTCTAATCAATTTCAAAAATAGATAATCCTCAGTTGTCAATTAAGCCATTAAGAGTATCGACTCTATGATATGTATGATACACAAATCTAAAAGGATTCCAAATACGCTATCAAAATATGATTTTGGTAGTCGTATCCGAAAGGATGTGATCCATCGACTGTGATTGTGTCTTTAAGAGACTAATGCGGTTGGAATTTAATGAGCAACGCTGATAAGAATAATCTCGTAAATTTCAATTGTCAAATTTAGCGTAATAGGTTCTTTATTCAATGTACTCAAGTTATTTCGGATTTACTCACGAGATTATCGCTTGATAAGGCTTAGTGTTTTGGTACATATGCTGAAATAGAAAATTCTAAACAATGATTTAGCGTAGACTTTGCACATAACAACTAAAGTATCTCGAAGTCAGTGGGAGCGATATAGAAGTTGTGAGTTTTCGGATATGACCCAAGAAATGATAAGAAATTATCATTTATAAGCATCAAAATTGAAAAGTATTTTGATATAAATATCAAATAGTTTGCTTTCCAATCAAAGTATCAAGGAAGTGTATGTTCATAAGAAAGAATGTTAAAAGGTACACTGATATTTATAAACAATAAGTAAACAAAACATTGCTGATTTTTAACAATGTACTTGTGTTATAATCAGTTTTAGCTATTTTAATACTCAATGTTGATTTGTAAATGATGTCATTTATAGAAAGTATAAAAAATATAGGGATTGTCCTAAAATAATATGCAAGGGAACCTTATTATTTAATACTGAACATGTAAGATGAATTCATTATACATTGGCGGTAGGAATTATATGATGTTTACGATATCATAATTTGTTTCTATATTTGATACATGAAGCAAATATCAAATCCAAATTAATATCACTAAATGGTAGTTTGGAGAGTTCTCATGTATTTATGATATACTAGAGGATTGTTCACAAAAACAACGAACTCTTTATGAAGGAGTGTTCGGATTCAATCTTCATAAATGATATTGAGTATAATATGTCAATAATAAATTCAAATTAATAACCTTTAATTGTTCCAAATAGAAGAGATTGTGGTTGATTCATTGCCTTGAATAGTGCCACAATAAAACAACGTACATATATAATAAATGCTCAAATTTATGATTGAGCCGAAGATGGTTTCAAATGTTGAATCCTGTAACATTGTTATATGATAACAATGTCATGATATAGTTCATAACAAAACTTAGGATTCGTTGGAAGTCGAGAGACATACTCTGAATTGTTCCACATGGTAAAGATAGTTTATCAGCATCGGAGAGAGTTTATTGACACAGTAGATAACTGAAACATAATAGCATCCCGTTCACTGAGAGATTAACCTAATTGGTCTTGAGAAAACCAAATAGAGTAGGAATAAGGTTACATAATTACCCCAAGTGCAAGTGAGAGATTGATAGAGTTACGGATACGCCCTATAGGCAATTATAGAATTTGTTACACGTCTAACTTAATAATTAGTCTTGTACGAAATAAAAGGTGTTTTCTTTCTATTATATACTTGATCTAATGTGTTATAATAATTAATTTAATTAAAATTATATTTAATAGAAATTCATAAATGGTACATTATGTGATAGTAGTTACAAAGTGTTATAATCATGAGTAATTTACCACAATGAAAATAAATAAACTATTTTAAATGTTCCTAGTTAAGATGCATCGAGACTGAATATCGATGTATTGGTTGAGATTAGGGTACATGACGCTTTTAAATGTTGCGCGGTGTATCACTCGTGGCTGCTGGGGGCACCTAGACGTCACGTATTGGTAGTTATTGAATAATTATGAAACGACTCACTCGACAGTTTTCTGTTGGTTAATATAACTAAGATCAAATAGAAAATTTTGATGTGATTGATTTACACGGTTCTCTACTTGAGAATACTGGATTTTCAATATGAAAGCTCCACTTTGAATATAGTCAAATCATGGCATGGCGTTCCATCGAGTGACTATAGTTAAGTCGAGTGGAAGTATTGGAAGTGAAGCACTATTCAAGAGAGGATTCGTCTCCTCAGTTATATGGGTTAGTATCACGGTCAACTCAAAATCAAAGTCTCTAGACAGAGCATTTCGATTAATAATAACTATTATTATTTGACCAAGAACTTTGTGTTTGGACTATAAAGTTGAATATGGATGATACTGAAATTTCGACCATAGATAAATTTCATAAGTTCAAAATGATATAACTTTAACGAAGAGAATCGATGTAAATAAATGTCACAACTGGATAACGCTTGATCAAATGCAATTGGATTTACCGAAACTAAATAAAGGACAAATTTGACCAAAATGTCACACCACCTATTAAGTGATGTGTAAACGTTAACATTCGAATAGTTCTGATCCCACACAGCAAGTTCCTTCACTATGGGTTATAAACTAATTAATTGATTAAATCGTTTGGTCTAATTAGTTTATAATTGTTATAAATTAATTAAATTACTTAATTAATACTTATGATATATTAATTATAAAATCTAAATCTGATTTGAGGAATAATTATCATTGTATATATATTTATAACAGTTATAAACATATCAATCGATATGAGATATTGATAAAGAATTAAATTTCGGAGAGGTGTAACATTGAAATCCTTTTATTTGAATGCTTGGTTTGATAGTGATTAAATGAAATCCTTTTATTTGAATGCTTGGTTTGCTGGTGATTAAATAAAATCCTTTTATTTGAATGCTTGGTTTGATACTGATTAAATGAAATTTCAGAGAAGAATGGTAACCTAATTAGCATGCTTGGTTTGATAGTGATTAAATGAAATCCTTTTATTTGAATATTGAAAAAATGTCTTCCATTGTGACTCTTCGAGATAAAAAGTTAAAAAATATGATCAAGTGGTCAGTACATAGTATTTAGAGAGAGTAATTTCTTTTCGATCCATATGACTTGTAAAAAATATCATGTAAAAGAATAAATGTATAATTTAGGGTGAGATCTCAGATTAAGACTTCGACCCATATTTCATGGAAGATTCGAATATTTCATAGTAGATGAGTGCAAAGGAGATATGTATGAAATTTGATGTCTCGTTTCATCTCAATGTGAAAAGATGATCTCGGACGAGATATCTGGTATTCGAAACCATGCATGGAACATGCCTCCACCTTGTCAAAGGTCACTCAACTTACTAATCTCATTCCAAAGTCAAGCTTTGGTCACAAATGCAATATATAATGGTTCTTCAAACCATTGACTTTAATATAATGTTGAGTTTTGATACTCATGTATGCCTCTGCATTTGTCTTGTTAAGTGTAGAGAATCACATAAGCCACCGAACGAAGCTCCAACTATTACACACCACTTGCACGATAAATACGCTCTGCAATGCTCTTCCATGTGGAATCATTTTGTACCCACATCCCATTTGAACATCCCATTATTTACCATTAGGTATATACACTAATCTGGACGATATCATTATAATAAAAGAAATTCATATTGTTACATGTCGTTGATCTCATATAATGATCATTCCATCCCAACTTGTCATGTGGGACTTTGTTTCATTCGATCCATAAACTCACTTAAACAATATGAATCACGCTTCTAACATAATCAAGAAACATGAACCAAGTGTTTAACATAAGAAAGAAATATTAACCATGTGTCTACCTTAAATAAGAAATGTAAACCACCTTCTAACGTAAGAAAGAGAACATTTCTATTTATCATCTTTTCCTATCCCATCATATGAAGGAAGAGTCACCCTCGCAATAAGAATCTTGTCCAATTGAGTATGAACTAGCTCAATAATGTTTGAGCTAAAAGCCAAAACAAGCAAATTCTGGCCATCATGATCTTTTTTATTTTTAGTGTGTTTTTTTCCCAGTTGACCAAACCAAACTTACTTAAGATGAACAACAATACAAACAAAAGCAAGAGGAGGAAAACTTTAGCTTGTTGCTTAGTAGCTTCTTCCGGTGTGGCAGTAATAAGAAACATAAATATCAAGGTATAATTTGTCCCCATTTCTGTTCCTAGGATAACCTTAAACGCACAAGCGTATATGACAATAGTCGAGGCATGTCTTGGATGGAATTGATGATCGATGTAACAACCCGCAAAATTTTGAACATATTTTAAATTATATTCATTTGAAACTTTGAATATAATTATTTTAAAATTGATATATTTGGAAATTTAATGTATAATTTTGGGATTTGATGTGAAATGTTCTTCCAAATTTAATAAAATAAAGATTTTCTTAAAATGCAAATTTTGGTCAACTTTGTTTAAAGTTTGACTTTCTTTGAAAATTTTTAACTTTTAACTTTTACTTTTTTTTATGAAGATGGATTTAATTCTAACATTTTCTCAGCTTTTCATTTTTTTAAAATTTTGATTTCTACTTCTCAAATTTTGCGACTTTTGGCGTATTACACGCAGTTATTTTCATTTGACTTTTATATTAATTACATTTGTACTAATGGGCTAGGAACACCTTTAGTGGATGAGAAGTCACCTGTTGATGAGCCCATACAATATCCTAGGGTTTTGGTTAGCCTCCTCATCCTTTGAGGCTGGATCAAGAGCACCTGAAGGCAATGAAATACAAAACGCTTTGAGGCTTGCTCAAAAATGAATATTTCCTATAAGGCTTACACCTCAGCAGTCTAGACATGCAAAAGCATACGTCTCGCACGCTTAAGGCTACTAAGGCATATGCCTTAAGTCAAAAAATTATCTTCAACTGTAATAAAAATTGGATCCAGTATAAGGTACAAAACTCTAATCATTTCATAGCAAGAAAAAAGAACAAAATAAAAAAAAGCAAGTAATTTTCTTGATTTGCAAATTTAATATTGAAATCGATATGAAGCAGTCACTTTACTATTGATTTCTAAGTTGAAATCGGATTTTAATTTCGACTGAATTTTTTTTAAAACTAAGAATCGGAGAGGATAAAGAAAAAAAATAAAAGATAAACTTAGTGATATTGTTGTTCATTGTTTAATATTCTACTACTTGTTAGAACTTAGGGTTATGTGTTATAGTTATGGATCGAATAGTATGGCTAAGTGACGTGCTACTATATGAACTAAGTAGCATAATAATTGTTAACCAACAAAATATTAGAAAAAGTAAATGTCTAAAAATAAGCACATCAAGATTTATATACTAGCTTGGACTCACGTCATACATTCGATCCTAGAACTCTCTGGAATTTGACTATCAGCACTTTCTTAACTTGAAGGAATGAGTTTCTACATATAACATATGAACAACCGAACAGAATTTCATCAGACGACCTCTTGCCCTACCAACTTCTTGGATTTTCTAACAGCTGACTTCTCGACGGACCGACCTCTTGGATTTTCCCTTGCCAACTCTCGGACTTTCGATAATAAATTAATACAATGTTTATCTTGAACGAGTCTTGATATGCTTAATCATTAACACTTGGCACAACACTCCTATGACCGTCACAAATAATACTGAGTCGAGGTGTAGAGACTTAGAGGACTAAGCGACCGGGTTCTTAAGGTAATGAATGGATTATACACTAGTCGAAGTTATTTGATCACGAATATAATGTAGAAAGAATGGGCAGAGATCAAAATGGTATAGAACAACAAATGAAAGTAATTAGAGCAATTAGAGAGTAAGAAAATGAAGATCGGAATTGTGTTCAAAATAGAGATAGCAACAGGCTGGGTGGGGCGGGTTTTCATGCCTCATATCTGACATGGGTTTGTTAAACCCCACCCAAGTCATATCCCTATACCTGGTGCAGGTTTAGATTTTCTTTCCAATCCAAAGCCCATACGTGTCAGGATAAGGTCCGACCCGTCCCAAAACCAGATGCATCTTTGTACTTACTCTCAAAAGTTGTATTTTGATTATATGCACTAATATTTTTATCTGTAAGAAAGATAGATATTAAAAAATATCGATTATAGATAATAATGAGTATCCCAGAGATGAAAAATAATGAAGTCTCGGTTACAATTCAAATAATATGCATATTTTGTTATGCAACTAGCAATAATGCAACTTGGTATTTCAAAATACTAAAACTTACTGAATAGAACATTAAGGTATCTTCACTATAAAAAAATTTGTTTAACTAGATCAATAAATCATACTTAATTGATATTATGAGCTCTCAAGAGTACGTGTTGGGTTGGAACGGGTTTGTCAAGCCCCACCCAAATCGAGACATGGGACTTCGCGGGTCTACCTACCACAATGATCTAATGAGATGGATCTTGTCGGCTCAAAATAGGGACGGTTTTACGAGATTTGGACTCTAAACCTGCCCATTGTCATCCCTAGTTCAGAATAATTTTTCTGCTCAAGATGATGATGGGGTTTGTAAAATTGAAATATGGGTGCATTAGAGAGTTGCAGCACTTCAGAAGAAATGGAGTTTGAAACGGAGAGATGGGACTGGAGGATGAAAAGACAAAGAGATGAAGCAACAGACCAAAAAAAAGTTCAAAAAGCTTGGTCCAGGCTCCTAACTGATTAGGAATAACCAACTGACTGATTATTTAACCGATTAACCGATTGACCGGTTAAAGCTTTTCGAGCTCTTTTCGATTGTTTTCCGTCCAATTTTCATCCATTTCGATATTAAAAAAAATTCATAGAAATGTTATAACATATATTTCAGATGATGTGGTGATGTTTGGATTAATTTGAATATCGTTTGTGAAGTTTTAACAAAATCAAGATTCTAAATAACTTGATAACGACTCGATATAAAACACTTATTATTTCATCTCTGCAATCCATCTTTTAGTGTATCTTCAACATATATGTGCTCTAATAAATTTGCTAACTCTAGAACAATAATTCGAAAGCTCACTCACTCCATTATAGCTTTATGTGCTCCTTTTCTTCATTATCGTTTTGATCTTTTGTACATCACTCTTAGTATAATGCTACAAACCTTGTAATGTCTTGATAATCACATCAGTAGCATCATCATATGGTTGTTATTATCAAAATATTACAATAGTATTTCTATCAATACTACCAAGTTATATGTCGCTGACTTGCTAAGTTAAACGTTGCTAACTTCTAAGTTCTAGATAAACAATGCATGTTTACTATTTAATGAAGAATGCGTGTTTATTGTTCAATAAAAAATTGTATAACTGACTTATTGCTTGACATGTCTAATTCTTTGGTATGTCATGTGTTTGATATTTCCTTGAAAAACTTACATCTCGACACCTCGAGATTTATGCCTCACCTCAGAAGCACAAAAACGCTTCATGCATGCTTCCACCTTTAAAACTTTGGGATAAACTGATAAATGTGAACCTGGTACTAAACCAAACAACTGAGGAAGTCAATAAGCTTGGTTGTTAGTAGCACAAAACTGATTCAGCAGTCCAGCTCATCTACTTAGGGGTGGAAAATTTCCATATTCACCCCCAAACCATGACATCTGTGTACATAATGGAGTTCTGACTTGCAGAATGGGCTGAGACAAGCTCCAAACACTATGTGCTAAGAATGAAAGATTATGGAAATATGGGCACTCACTTTCTTTCGAGGACTTCACCTTAAACAATCTAAACCAGAAACTATCATCATCAAAGACAGAATGCTAAAAAAAATTAAAAATAAATAAATAAACTGTTTTGGCATGAAGAAATCACTAGCAAACCAACCCTAATGAGTAATAACATTGTGCTAGATAAAAGCAAAAGGCACTAAGGAAAAGGTCAGTCTAAAATTGTATCTTGGTATGATGGGATTTCTTTTATACATTATCACTAGCAAACCACATAATGTTTAGTGTATGCCTGCAAGATATCAATCAAACACTAAAGAACCAAAATATTGTAAAAAGAATCCTTAGATATTCATATAACACTAAAAATTGTAATACTTCTTTCCAAAAGAGTACTAGATCAAACTGATATCTCATGGTAATGCAGATTTTCTTAAATATTGCTATATGCCTTATTCATAAATTATGCTAACTAGTGCATAACCCGTGCGTTGCATACGGTAAGTTGTAGAAAGATAATCTTATTAATGCTTTTAAAGAGTATAATTTATTATGCAATATTTTGATAAATTGGTTAGGATAAATGAGTTAAATATTGAATTTACTGTATTTCTAAATGTGTAATTTTTGTTATGATGTTTATGTATTTTTGTTTGAATAAAAAAAAATTATCATTTTTGTTGTTAAAGATAAGTTACATACTGATTTTTTTGGGTCAATAGTTGTTAAGCAAATAAATGAAAATTAGTTTTCTTAATTAATTGTTAAATTAATATTTTTACAAAAATTTATAGATATACCAATTTTGAAATTGACACTTAGCTTTCGATACATTTGACATAGATTAAATTTCAAATATACTTAAGGGAACAACGAAAATATCTAAAAATAGAAGTTTAGTACTAACGAATGAATATATTTTTATGCATTTAAAATTCTTGTAGCACATATTTATCAAAAATAATTATATGATATTACAAAGTAGCAAACAAAATATTTTTCTAACTGCCTAAAAGAATTATTAAGTGAAAATAAGATCTTGAAACTTACAAATCACAATGTCATTTTAGTTATGTAAAAAAATGATTTTTAAACTATTATTTCATATCTCAATAATTTTAATTTATAATAAAACTTTTCAAAAAATTATTTAACATTCACTTGATAATAAAATAGAAAATAAATGTTTCTAATCAAAATATGGTATAATTTTGTCCATTGATTAATGTAAATTATGAATATAAATAATTAAAATGCAACATTTTTACAAAAACATACCAACGGAAATATTTTATTATTTTTTAACATTATATAACACAAACATTCATCTCTTCAAAAAAAAAATGACAAAGAATCTACTTGTTTGAATGGAAAAACATTATATATGTTTGTAATAGTATCAATTTTAGAAAGAAAAAACCGTGTATATATCTGTTTGTGATGAAATACTAACTTTAGAAAGAAAAAATTATGTATATATTTCTTTCTGGTAAAATATAAATTTTAAAAAGAAAGAAATTTTATGAACCTGAATGTAGAATAATGTAAAAAAATTAAAGATGGTTTTGTATATAATTGTGGAAGTTCTAAATTATATGGACTTAAATAAAAATTAATTTTACCATTTTTGTCCATACGAATGTGATATACACATTGAATTGTCATTTTATGATAATTGGAATTACTTAAAAAGTTTAAATTTAAAATAACTCGATATATTCATATATGAACTTGAATGTGAAACAATATAAGAAAACATTGGATAAGTCCATAAATAATTTTAAAAGTTATTAAATGTTTGTATTTAAATTTATAATAATAGGAGAGAAAATTAGTAGAATATCATACTACATGATATACTTTTGTCGAAATTTTGAACTATATGGACTTAAATGAAAATTAGCTTTATATTTTTGTTAATATGAATGTGGTACACACATTGAATTGTTATTTTTTTTGTATTTATTTGATCAATTAATGAACATTTTTAATTGTTATTTATTTAAAAAGCTTAAATTTAAGATCACCTATGGACTTAAATGTAAAACAATAGAAGAAAACTTAGGAGTAATATTTAAGTAATTAAAAATTATTGTATGTTGGTATTCAAATCTAAAACGATAGGAGAGTGAATCAACAGAAACATTGTAATAATTGTAATAATAATAAATTTTGTGGTTTTGAAAATAAAATATCTAAAGAAAATTAAGGAGAGAAAGGAGAATTCCTAGAATTAATAAGGGAGCATGAAATTCTTCTGTTTTACTATTATTTAATATATTTGTATGATTGTTTGTTGTCTTTTGAAAATTTTGTTCTGAATTTCATGGAGCACAATGATAATGTCCAAATAAAAATGCAGATATTTAAAAATCCGCCATAGGTACATTAATTATGTGCCAACATTTACCTATGTACTTGAAAGAGTATATATTGGTGCATAATGAAAGGACTTTCATACCAACTATTTAAAGAGGAACCTGCCACTGTTTCTTGTTCAAGATAGTTTTCTTTCTTCATTGCTTAATCGTTAATCTTAGTGGGGAAAAAACAAATTTCACCTGTGTACAATGACAATCTTCTTGTCCTTGCCCAGCAAATCCCTTCTTGAGTGAAGCTACTTCAAACCATCTTCCAGAATATCTAATTGGGTCAAAACCCTTAGCAGTCATGCCTTTCATTATCATCATTCCACTACCTTCATTTGATTTTTCATCAAAGTTCATTAATTTTCCACTTTCTGCAGCATGAACCTAAACAAATAGCAAATACACTCACATATCCTTAATCCAAATATTTATTTATTTTTAAATCATTGTGCATGTATTTTTGGTTTCACCTGGTTTGATAAAGCAGCGATGAGTAATGATGCAGCAATACAAGAGAAAAGATGCCGTTTAGTAACAGAAGAAATCATGAATGCAGTGCCATCCACAGAACATTTTATAATGATCCCATTTTGAGAAACAAGCTTTATTTTGTTGATTCTGTGGCATCTAGATAACCAAATATGAGATATAATTACATAAAAATGGGAAAATTCCAGTAATTTTAGAACGAACACGCAGGCACAAAATGTCAGCATGCACCGCAGTTTATATTGAATTTTGAAGGGAAAGATGCCACAATGAAATACTGCATCAGAACTTAGCAGCACTGGAGTAATTGAAATAAGTGTATGCAAAAGATGACCATACAATAGTTTCCCGGCCACTATGGAAAAAATTATTAGGAAACTTTTATCCTAGCCAGATGCGTTTTATGCAGCTTTGGCCATTTCGGAATCCTTACTTTTGATGTTCCATAAAATTTGTATTGAAGCTCATAAGGCTGAAACACTATGAAATTTGACATTGAAGAATAATATAATACAAAATTAAAAATAAATAAATTTGAAATGTAAATTCTCTATACATATACGTGCATACATATATGTATCTATATGTATGTGTGCATTATTTATGTATATGTATGTACAGTTAGAGATCCTTGCATAGGGATGAAGGAAGATATATACTTAAAGTCCCACATTGACAAAAATAGAAGAGAAATACATGTTTATATACTATTTCTCATCAACCTATATCGGTTAGATTGTTTTATTGCTTTCTAGTTTTTCTACATCGTTCTTTTCCTTTGTTGTTAAGTTCATCTTCTCTTTTTACTACATCGTTATCACTGCGCTCCTCTGTAGTGTTCGTGCGCTTCTGTATAGTGTTCGTGCATCCTTGTGCACAAATATGTGCACTGATTATCGCTGTTAATTGATGTTTGTGTATTTAAGTTCCTACATGTACATAGTTATTATGTATGTATGTACCCATATAGGAAAAGGTTCCGCTCATAGTTACGAAAACGCGCGCCATGGCACAAGGCGCGACGCGGTGTTTGCGTCTTTCTTCCGTATGGCACGACGCCCGTGAAAAGACGTGACAAACGGCACAAATGGCGCGTCTTTTTGTTATTTTATTGTTTCTTCTTTTATTTATTTTCATTTTTCACAATCCAAACTAATATCCAACAATGATTGAATGTATTATATATTTTTTATATAATGTATTATATATTATTGTTGCACCGAATTACAATGGACAACTAGAATCGAGATCCGGAAATTCAAACCAAATTGATCTGAACCTGATTTGAATCCGATGGGTTCAGGATCGAGTCTAGTTGATTAAAATAACATAAAAATCGATCTAATCCGAAGATTAGACAAAAACGAGAAAATATATGTATTTTTAGTCTTATTATCCAATCGAATCCGAACCGGTTCAAATCAAACCTCAGACCAGGTTAAGATTTTAAAATACACAAGTTGGATTCGACCAGACTCGTAGCATCGAAACCCGTCGGGTCCGATCCAAATCCGACCCGATGGGTCTAATTACTATTGTACCGAATAAATAAACTCGAATGATTGCATTTTTCAAATTAATCTCGAACAAACTTCAAATCATATGTTCAGATTACTATTGTACCGAACAAATAATTTCGAATGAATATTTTTTTTAAATTACCCTCCAATGAATTTCGAACTGTCTATTCATATTATGGTCGCACCGAGTAAATTATCGGTCCATATGAGACAGATGAGAAAATTGCTGAAGCTTATGAATCTGATAATGCGGATATTGATTTAGAAAATATGATTGTTGAATCAAATTCAGGTTTCTAGTTTATCAATAATATGTATTATTATCTTGTATTTTGGTTTTTAAAGACTATTATATTTGAAGTTCTATGCTTATGATGCTATATTTGATCATGTTTTCTGCAAAAAGGCTAAAAGATCTTTATTACATATGTTTAGGAAAAAAAATATAAATTGTATTGAACCTTTTAAACTAATTGTTTATATATATATATATATATATATATTAAATTTATAATTAAAAAAAAATCTAAACATGCGCAGTAAATTAAAAAGACGCGTTCCATTTGTCGCACCGTACGCCAAGGCTCTACCAAGGCTTTGTGCCTTTTTGCGTCGTGCACCATCAATTAATATAGTTCCGCTACACCCCTATGATTTTTCGAGCTACACGTTTGAGATAAACAAAATTTGTAAATGTACTTGCATATCTCATGATAATCTAGACAAAATTTTAGCTAATGTGGATAGTCTTATCATATTCAAAATAATATTCTGAATTGCCGGTTAAAATAAATATTTTAGCGGTTGATATTGATGTAATATTTTGAACATGCTAGAAGTTTTGAAACAATTTCATTTTTTGTGAATGTGATGTTTATACTTTATACTGCAGATTAAACATTCACAATTTGATTTTGAACAGTGTGACACTAAACACGTAAAAGCATGAGGATGTTAGTTCCTAAGATGATGGTTTTGATGATAACAACCTTAAGACTTGTTATAAAATATAAATACTAACATTCTTGTCTAGATATATATGTATATGCAGATACTTAGAATGAAGACTGTACAGTATAAAGATTCAAGATTGAGTATGGAGATTCAAGATTGACAAATTCAAGACTGAAGAAATCAAAACTGAAGACTCATGAGTATCAAGAGTTCAAGATATCAAGATTATCAAGAGTTGAAGATATCAAGATAAATAATAGAGTCTATATTCATGTTAAAACTTCATAATAGTACTGAAATCTTTATTCGAATTTCAATTGTCGAATGGAATCCACCTTCTCGCTTTAATAGTGGAATGGAACTCACGACTTCTTTGGTGGGATGGAACCCACGGCCTTCTCTAGTGGAATGGAATGCAGAAATTTTCAAAATGATTTATTTTTAAGATTTTTTTTCAAAACTATCTTTTTAAAAGTTACCTCTCTAGGTTTAAATATTTTAGCCTTAACTATTTTTTAATTTCAAAATTATTTCTTGTTTTTGAACTATCTCCTAGTTTCAATAGTTTTAGCTTTAATCTCAAAATATTTATATTGAGCTTTTATTACTTTTATATTATAGATTATATATTTTTAAGATTATTTTTTAAATCTCTTTTATAAGTTTAAACTATATTTAAAATGGTTTACAAAGTTTAAAATTGTTTTGATAAGTTTTAGAATAAAAATCATTTTAAAGCAAAATTAATTTTCAAAATTCACATAGGCATGTCGACATCGCTCATCCCCTATGTCAACATGGTGACCGTAAAATTCAAATTTCAAATTTTCAAAAGAAGTGTATATTCGTCATAACCTTTCGCGAATGGACATGACTGTTGTTCTCTTATATATACCAGTTGTTTTCAACGAATTTTAAGTTAGTTTTCTTTATTTGTTCACTCCTCCACTAAAATATTATCTTATATTTCAAATGCTTTAATAAAACTCTGCCGAAATTATAAGTGAATCAAACTCGATCATCTCTAGTTTGATTTTCTGTCCTCTCTCTCAAAGATCTCAGTGCTATTCAGAGTTATAGGATCATTTGTAATCAAAGAAGTGTATCAAGTCTCTCTTTACCAAAGTGTGATTGGAAACGATGTGATTGTGGCCTGTAAATCAATTGGACGTGATTGTAGCCCATAAATCAATTACGTGATCTTGTAGTCGGGTTAAATCAAAAGAGTTTGCCCTGGATTCGGAGATAAGAGGGTGTATCTCATGGCCTTGAAATCGGGGTTGTAATATCGACATTATATTTGAAAAGAAATCTGCACAAGAAATTGTGTAAGACTGAATGTAAGGTAACTCCGAACCAGTATAAAATTTCGGTTTGTTTTTTCATTTCCTGCTTTTATTTACCATTTGCATTTATGTCTGATTCTGTGATTATTTCTGTGTTTGTGAATTGCATCTGTTTGAATTTAATTTGAAAAGATTTCAAAAAGATTCATAGAATTAATTAAACACTATTCACACCTCCCCTAGTGTTAATTCTGCCTTAAGATCCATAATCCGCATTTTCCAACAGAGGTGTGTAGCAGATCATATACACAAACACGCACACACAAATTGAGGTTGCAAACCAATTAGGACGTGGAACCCTTCTCTCAGACATAAATTTTTTTGTCCAACTCTTTTTTTTATCTACGATTATTGAATTGCAATAAAAATTTTTAAACTTGAATTACGTACCATCAACATCATTTTTGCAAAAAAATTATCTTATTTTGATACATTCAGTCCATCAAATTTAGTCATGCGGTATCTTATATATCAAAGATATTATTATAGTCATTGATCTTACAACATTAAAAGTCGGTGGGCTAAAGATATTGGAATAAAGTGAATTTTCACAGAGATGATGTCGATGATGCATAGATTACGCCTGTAAAAAATTATTGGATTCCAATAATCGTAGATACTAAAAGAAGAGTTGGACATAAATCAAGGATGCAAAAAAGAGAGGTAAATTTACTGTTACTGTTGTCAATGGTTTTGAACTTCGAACGCCGTTATTTTACCATTGACATTGTAACATTACTGTTACAACTGATATGTCAGAGATGTAACAATATAATTAGTGACATCATAACAGCAATCAGAATTACCACGCTTCTCTTATTGTCACGAAAGGGCTTCTTATATATCATGTTTCATTCATTGTCTTATAATCCGCTAGAAAGATGATCACTATCATTGAGGAAACTTATTCATGGAGGAAAATGGATCCTACTAAATTATCTGGTTTAGAACGTTTGAGTATAAAATGTTATTCCTGGTACTTTGTGTTGTGTATTTTATGAGAAACTTGAACTGTCTTAAACCTAAACATTTTGGGGGGGGAAAATGGAGTTTAATTGAAAGAATGTGGTCCGGGAAATGTTAACATGTCATGGGTTACCATTCCTATAGGTAAATGGAGGCTAAGAAGAACAAAACTACTTCTCCATTATCTGGCCTATTTATTATGAAATAGAATCTTCTCCTATAGTTTAATTTAATACTGAAGAAGAGCTTCACCCACTATATGCAACCATAGGATTTAAAACTCAGTGACTTGGTGTTCACATATCTTTTTATAATCCGTGTTTCCTTAATAATTTATGGAACTATCAATCAACATCATTGCGTTCCAAATTGATGGGTTTAGTGGGTGAACCATTTTTATAGTTTTAGACTACAGAGGGTGATCCAAATCCGATAGCTATTAGTTATTAGTTATTTCTTGATATATCTTAATACAAATTTTGTGCATGAATAAATGACGATGATATTATGAACTTTAAGGGGCAACAAGTATTTAGTAAATGGGTCAACTATACCAAGAGCAAAGTAAGAAACCATCTGCGCAATATGAAGCTTTACTACCAATCTCATATTGAAGGGCTGTAGCATATTAGTAATGTTTATAGCTTTGGGATACTGCACAATAGATTGCTACTACCTATTACCCCCACCCACACAAATATTGCAACCGTAGGTTGAAACCACACCTTTGTTGGTATAGCAATAATCTGACTCGATACATCTGTATTGTCTCTGATTTCCATAACTTCCCAAATTGTGAGACAACCCACCATTTTCTACTTGAAACCATATATGCGGTTACGCTTTAATTATACCACAATGATGACTCTAAGCCTCCAAGGGAGAATTATTCATTAATAGTTCTGTTCCATCTTATGGCAAATTGACTAGGTAATCCATGCTATCCATCACGTTTAATATGCCTTGTAAACAATTAATATCAGTGAACCATGGACCCTGATACTATACTGAAGTCTAACATAAACAATCTGTCCCATCAAACCTGAAACTATTGTCTAGCTTGCTCAAACGCCACAATCACCATTCACTAACTAGACCCACTCCTTGTAAACATAATAAATGGGAGTAATAGACAGCTATGAAACAAAAGAAAACTTTTTAGCTGATGTGTCACTAATTAACTTAATATTTATACACAAAAGATTGCTTAATTTTCTTGATATGGAATATTTGATTCTCAACCCACCCAATTTTTCCCCATGGTACAAGAAATCCAGCCACAATTGTTTCCAAGCTTTTTGTTCAGATATATCATATAAAATCCCAACAGTATCACTACGAATGTTTTATAATCGCAAGGCTGACCTTGGGTAAGGCGAGCAAGCCAGTTGTCTAGGGCAACTCCCCACATGGAGTAATCCCTAGTCCGAAATTCAATCTATAGAAAAAGTTCGCGGTAGTTTAATGGAACAATTAGACGTTTAGTAGGAATAATTTGGATTTTAATAGTAGTTAAAACCTGTTATACTATTAGTATACCAAAACAGAGAATAATCAATTATAAACTCGTCGCACAAGTTTATAACTCAGATTTCCACTACACTGGAATTCTGTAGTAATTATTATAACAATATGAATGTTGTAAATAAATTACAACAACAGCGTTATACTATTTTGAATAAATAGTATAACCAGAATAACGGATAGAATATAGAATAATGTATATAAATATACAATAAGACTAGAATTCTAACCGGATTATGTCTGAGGCTCGTCGTAACGATTTCCTTAAGAATTTTATTTCAAAATTCTCCCAAGATACAACAGACGTATTCTGCTCGAGATTGTAATGAGTATATCACTCTGTGATTTTGATTATAAGAACAGCAGTTATTAGAAGAGAAGAGATAAGAAAATTCAGTGAGAAAAGTGATCAGTCTTCCTCTTTATTTGTAGTTGATTCGTACCCCTTCGAACGGTCGCGTCTGCACCCGTTTGTCCGTCGCGCCCGTTTCTGCTGTTTATCGGTTGCGCCCCTTCATTTTGAACAGGCCGCATCCGTTTGCCAAAAATTAAACTGCGCCCGCTGGTCGCATCTATGCTGCTTCATAAACAGGTTGCACCTGCTTCAGAAGTCGCGCCTCCTCAGTCCAAAACCCGCGTCCATCTTCACCTGCCCGCTTCTTTTCAAATTCCAGGCCCAGCCCAGTTTTAGCCGAAGCCCAAAACTGTTAAACAATGGCCTAGCAAAAAAAATGTCATTTTAGACTCATAGCTGTACCCGAGCCCGGGCCGGCCAACGGCGGCGCGCGCGTGTGATGGTGAAGCATGGCCTCCCTCCTCACAATGAAGTATACATTTGGGTGCCCCTAGGCCCAACCTCCTCATGAGAAGGCTATTGATATACTTCATTTCTATTTTGATTTTTGGCAATTTGGGACTAAAGGATATTTCATTCATATCTAACTTTAACAAAACCTATTTAGATTTAGTCTTATTTTATTTATCAGTTCTAGTAGAATTATTCCTTTTTTCAAATAGAGACAGTATGCACTGTGTTTGTGCCAACCCAAACTATCGACACTATAATCCTAACTATTTATGGAATCGTTATTCTAGCATTAAAAACTTAATGCAAGGGGTTGGAAAAGTAATCAAATTGAAGTTAAAGTAGAAGAAGACGCTACCCCAATCGTATTAAAATAAATATAATAAAAAACACTCATAAACAGAGAACGAAGCACCATTCTTTGCTTGGTCATTAAAATTACAAATGTACCAAATTTATCCAAAAAAGATTGAACAGGAAATAAAATGAAACAAATAGTACTCCATGCGTGTGATAATAAATACCATGACTCAAATTCAAACCTTGCACGAAGTACGTGAGGAAAGGAAGCAGAGTTTTGGCAGTAAAACTGAAGCTGCGGGAGAAGGAGAGACATTGTAGTCTGGTTTCTAATTTTTAAGCATCTAATAGGAGATAAGTGATTAGGTTGCTTCGTCGGAGATGGTTAAGGGGCGCTGAATCCATTCTCCACGTTTTCTACCCAAAGTTGATTTACTCGGTAACTGGATAAAAGACGGTGCAGAAGTCACGCACCTTGGAACATAAATAAACGCCCTGCGTCGTTGTCCATCCCTTGCGTAAATTTTCAAACAAAAACATCTAGGGAACATTCGAGGGCTACGTCTAAATCACTTAACTGTAATTTAACCGTTTGACAAGAAGTTTATAAAAATGACTAATAAATCAAAATATGATAAGCAACAATTTATGACTTATAAACATATTTTATAACTAGATTCGATAAATTATTTTACTTATTTTACCTTAAAAGTCAAATCGCATCCAAAAAATTCGATTTATAAAACCACTATTTAAAACTACTTAGAAGTTACTATTCAAATCTATCATTTTAAACCTTTCAAAATAAGTTGTTGTCAAACGTACTCTAAAGCTTCGGTGCTTATCCAATACAACCAACATTGAAAATGCCGATAACAAATCAATAGTTTAGATTGTAATCCACGGCCTGCGTAGTTTCGACTTTCAATCACAAGATTATCCGATATTTAAAATGTCAAACAATCTTGTATGATTTTCATTACTCTTCTTCCTAGCCGACTTTTAATTTATCCGCAATTTCTCAATTTCATTTTGCTAACATGAAAATATACCCTTAAATCTCCTATTTTGTTCTAAAAGTAGTGATTTTAAAAACAGTGGTTCTTTGGCCAAAATGATGGTGGTAGTAGAAGGAGATCAACTTCAAGTGTACAAGAAAACAGAAGGTGGGGTGAAAGCGGCAATGGTGATGGTGGAGATGATGTTATATCGAGTTTTAGTAGATTTTGTAAAGTAGGCGATAGCACCACCATGTCACGACGAAGACAGATGGGCATAGTATCGAAAGACGTCCTTCTCGACCCTAGATAGATCAAAACCTCGGGGTGGATAACAAGCTAGTAAATTTTCATGTTCTTTAAAACGACAACATATTAGCGCTATCGTCGATAAACTGTGAGTTCATTTAAGATTTGAAACTGAATCATGGTACAATGCATAATAATTGAATTCAATTAGTTAACTTGTTAGACCTGGCCCTAGAAATCAGGATATGTGATGGGTAAACGTGAGGATGGTTGTTTGTTGCTTTTGAATTAAAAAACGTGTTCTGGTTCACCATTTATCACGAGACATTGAATTCGATGATTTTTTGGTACGCTTTCTTATGCTTGTTTTACTTGTATTTCACACATATTTACACTGTACAATAAACCCACTTCACTGTTGTAGGAACAAAATATTGTTGAATCCGATGCACGTTTGTGCGATGCACTAACAGCTCTTTGATGGGTATATTTCATTTTTCCAATCGGCGAGTTGGATATTACTCCTTTGGATTTCACCATGCTTATTGGTCCAGTTGCAGGACTCAAATTATGTAATTTTCTATAAAATTAAATATTAAACTATCTTATTTAAATTTATTTCTTTTTGACCATAAAGTTTTCTTTGAAAAAATCAAAGAGATTTTAATATATAATTATATACGTTAATAAATTAAACATTTACATTTATACATACTATAATATAAACATTGTTAAAGTTGTTAAATATGTAAATATAATAATATTTTGTTAATATAAATGCATGTACAAAATAAAAAATCAATTTTTTTTTACATTTACGTAGTTGTATAAACATTTTAAGTTACTAAAAATCAATTTTAAAATTTAAATAATATAAAAAATGTAATATGGCTGAAATTATGTCATCAATTTTTATTATTCTAAAACGATCTAAACATGAATATTAACTATAAAGAATTTCGATGTGATTTAATAACATATAATAATAGATGATGATAGATGTGTATAAAAAGTTGTTATATATAACTAACTACAACGAGATGTATATAATGTAAAGTGTAAAATTGTTTATACCTCTTGAAGATAAAGCCATTAAATGCATGTTGGTTGAAGATAACTCATAGATTCCCTTGAATCGATCTCTAAACCTTCCAACGATTAAGAGAACCATAATTTGTATTCAATTTGATATGTATTTAGGGTATAGAAAATGCACAACTACGGGGTGAGGGGCTGAAGTATCGCGACCAAGGAGGGGACGGTTTAGAAGAAGAAAAAAGAGGATGGTGATTTATAAGGAGGAGGAGATAAATTCTCCTCTTTTTACCATTTTCTCTTATATTCATAGATCATATCTATAATTCAAATCCAAAATATCTTCTCCCCTCCTCTTACTATGGCTTGCTAGAAAAAAGGCAATATAGGCCTTTAAACAACTAAAACTCATTTAATGATTAAGGATGTTTAAATCCTATTTAAATGTATATCGATATTTTATATCGATATGTACATATATAATTTTTATATATGCACCCAATTAATTAGTAATAACACCCATAAAATGCTACTAGCACCAAATACATTATATAAATAATTAGTATTTCATAAATATCCATTAATTTAATTAATTTCTAATAATTATAAATCAATTAAACCACATATTTTGAAGAAATCAACAATGTGTGACTTGTAGTGTAAATTCAATCAACGATTAATATCAATAATATGAATATTAATGTACACACATTACATTAGCTAGTGGTGTCATAGTTTGATCGAATTTATTGCTGATAATTTTTTGCTGGTAAATCTAATTTTACAATATAAGCGATACCTTTTGAGGAAGTTAAGGATATACCTTAGAAGCGATCATGTAATTCGTTTACATATATCTAACTCTATGACTGATGTAACATCCCGCCTTTTGTACGTTTTAATTCGACGATAAACCACACATGTCAGACTCAAAACCATTCAAAAGGACGGATTGTTATGGGGTAAATAAGAAAAAGTAGAGAAAGAAAAAAACAAAATAGAATCTTGCAGCGGAACGATAAAATATAATAATCAAATAAACAATTCATGAAGCTGTTTTACAAAACATTTGATTATAATTATACAATACATATCAGAGTTACACGTACCAGAGAACAATAAATAATGCAGTTGTAACAGTACAAATGTAGTGGAATACTATAATACATAATAATAAATCTTCGTCTTCGTTCTCCAGAAATAAGGCCTTCAAATCCTGAAATGCTCAGGCTGACCCGAGCGAATTGAAAAGACAAAACACTCGAGTCAGAACTAAAAGATCTTATGTAAGTTAAATCAACGGTAAATATGAGTGGAACGGCGTCAGAGATGTTTACGGGATTTGACATCTCCTATCCAGTGTCAAACGTGAGTGTAGTAACTTAAGAGATGTTCGGGATTCACATCTCCTAATGATCCGTTAAACTATTTAATATGTAGTAATATTTCGCTATTATAATAATGTCTAATAGTAAAATAAACTTACTTTAAAATAGCGTTAAGGGGTTACCCATATAGCCCTTAACACGTAATAGTGCCAATAGTCTAAACAGTACCTGCATATCTCCTGATCGGGAGACTACGAGAAGATACTCCATAGGTACGACACAAATCAAACTCGTACATGGCGCGTTAGGGTAGGTGACACGTCACAACTAGGCAATGCTAGGGTAGATATACCAATTGCTATCCGGACTGGTGGTGACGCATAGCACGCAGCTACCGCCCACCTTGAGCCACACCCCCAAAATAAAAAATAAAAGTGGCCACCAAATGAATCTCCAAGTCAGAATATAATATTGAAGGAGTGTGTCCGATAAGAGGGGCTACCTCACTGGCCCTGAATCGCTCCTGTTTTAGCCACCTTATGCTAACTCACGAGAGTTGGGTCCACGTATATACCTCAAAGGAAACGCCGCCGACATCCTACTTCATTTTGGAATCTACACCGCGTACACGGTTGTTAAAGTGATTTTCGGAGTTGGCAGAGAGTATGACAACTTTCGATCCCGGTCTCTTCAACAACCAAATGTTATTATAACACCGCAGTCATTTCAAAATAACTCTACTTCAAAACCATAATGTAATATCCATTACAAAACCATATAAATACGATATCATTTCCATTTCAAAAACCAAATCAATATGATATCATTTTTATAAAAACCCAAATCAATATAATATCATTTTTATTTCAAAATATCCCTTTTCCAAAATCATAGCACTTCCAAATTTATAATAGTTCGAAACCATACGCTTGAAATATAATATTTCAAAACATAATGCTTCGAATTTTATAGCTTTTAAACCATAACTTCCAAAACTTAAATGGTTTGGATATTCAAACAGTATATAAAATAAAAATAGTTTGAATTTAAAATTACTTTATAAAGTAAAATGATTTCCTCGACTTCACAATTTTATTCACTTTAAATTAAATCTCAATTCATAACTTTCAACCCACTTTCAGTTTAAATAAACCATTTCGATTTCAATATATTTCAAATTTTAAGTATTAAACAATTTCAAAACTGAGGTTGGTAATTACGATTCAACAATTGAATTTTCTATTATTTGGTTTTGAAATGTTTCAAAAATAAGTCCACTATCATTTAAATAAAACTCAAATTACAAATAACTAAATATTTCATTCAATTTATTTATACTTGGAATATTCGTTTAATTCATCCTACTAAAATCCAGTTATAAAAATCATACCTTTAAAATCTCATTTCATTAAATTTCAAATCAATTTCATATATATCTTCCAACCTTATTCTCATTTAAGTCGTTATAAATTCCAGAAATATAATTTAAATAAATACTTAACCATATTATATCTTAATAAAATCAAATTTTATTATTAAACTTCTTTTATACTTTAAACCAATTTTATACATAGCTTAAAACCAAAAATTTAACTATATATAAAATAACATTTATAAAATATTCAAATCAATATCTCATAAAACCATATATTTTTTTACAAAACCATAGAATATCATTTCAAAATATTTTTATATATAGACCACGGTGTCTGTATATAATTTTCTACCTTATGGTCAAGTGATACGGATATTTATCATTTCAATCCGTAATTTAAAATAAAAAAATACGGTTATATATCATTTCAAACCGCAATCCCGAATGAAATAAAATTGCATAATAACTTGCAGTTTATAACAATATAAAATACAACATCCATTCATCCAATATCAACCATTAACCATTTATCACAATTATCATCCAATTCAATCAACAACATCAATATAGAACAAATAATAAATTACAGGTATTTACTGGCAGTTTATATGCAATAATAGATTAAATAATAATTTAACTTACAGTTATATGCAATAGTAAATTAAACAATAATTTAATTCAATAATTCCAATTTAACTGAGATGGTGATTAAAATATGCCAAACAGCCGTAAATAAATTTCCAATCGCATCAATTTAACACACATAAGAAATTTTAGTAGTTGTGAGTGGGTTAAAACACTCACCTTTTGAATTTAAATTGAATTTAAATCCAATTTAAACCCAAAATTTGAACAGTCTTGGAATCCGTCCAAACCATAACCAAAATGTCCGGAATTTCACTATGATCCTAACAAAGAAAATCGTGCGTAAATCGGATATCGCATGCAAAAGTTATGGGGATTCGAACGATTGAATTCGGAATTAAAAATAAAACAAAATAAAACAGAAAAATAAAACAAACCTGCGACACGTCACCATCTCTGAAACCCTACAACAACTAAGCATGCACGCGACCCAAAATCGAGACGTTCGAACCCACAAAGCGCCGCCGCCTCGCATCGATCGTCAACCAACCACCAGTGGTCGCCTTCCCCCACGTCGCGCCCAGTCCCCGGCCGCGCGCACGCCACCCTCGCCGAATGGCGACGAACGAGCAGCAGCCGCCCCAAATCCATGAACCCTAGTCGCATTAAATATGGTGATCTGTTCGTCAATTCGTCACGCCACCAACATGGAAGCTCCGCTATGTCCTTTTTACGATACTGCATCAATGATTTGACGATCCGGCGTAGTTCATCGAAAGGCGATGAACGGCCAAGAATGGTCCATCCAGTTCCGGCCGCATAGAGACTCAGATCAGAAAACGAATTATATATTTGACTTGCGCTCGTCGAGAGATTCAAATCAATATATAATTCGACATTATTTGTGGAGTTTGAATTTTTGGCTTTGAATTGAAATTGGATTTGAAAGTGAGAATTTGTTGTCTGTCATTGAGGTAGAGGAGGAACAGAATGAATTGTACGTATAGAAAAATGAGGATGAGAAACAATTAGGGTTTATAACGAGGTATATATATGCAAGCTGAAATTAGAATGGACCAGATCGATTGGCTATACGCGCTGAACGATAAATGGCCCGAAAAGTCCGTTCTAACTCCCGAACGAAATTGGGTCAACCCATATATCGAAATAGATTTTTAAAATATTTTAAAATCAATGGAATAGGTTTCATGTCCAAATTCCATCGTATGAAGAAGTTATGCTAAAATCAAGTTATTTCAAATTTATTTCAATTGATTTTAATTTCATTGATTTCAAGGCGTTTCGAGTCCGTACGATTAAATGACAAGTCCGATCGCTAAGAAACTTGAAATCCTACAATAATTCACAGTTACGGATCCGATTAAACTAGTTTCATCGAAATCCGAGTCAGTGGCCAAAATGGCTATTTTCTAGTCAATTGATTAAATTAATAATTAAGTAATTTAATCACTTTTTCAATTTCAATTCCATAGCTAACAAATCTTATATTTTTAATTTCTTAAACAATTACAATAACTTAAACAAATTTAGATGTCAATTCAAAGTTAAATTTATTTACCCATTACCGTAATTAATTTCAAATTTAATAAATTCATTAATTATCAATTGAAATTCCAATAAGTCCATTGATTTGATTTAAAATCTTGCTATTCAATAAATTGACATCTTATGGGTATAATTAACATTGATTTATATTACATTACATTAATGTATTCTCATTTCATAATAATTTCCATTAACGTAATATTTTATTTCATTTAATTTCAAAAATCCATTTATTACAGCTCAAAACTCAATAAATTAATCAAACATGAATTTCAATTGTTTTCATTCAATCAATTGTCATATTAGGGGTAGAGTTTACATTGATTACTTCTCGTTGAATTAACAATCTTCCATGACAAATCAAATCTACCCTAACTGCACAAATTAAGTCAATTTACTGCAATCGATTTCACATTAAATTTTAAATTCCATTTATTTGCAATTAATTCAATTATTTAATTTAGATTTATTGCAATTTTTACCACATTTAAAAATTAACAGGCTAGATAAATAGCTAACCTAAAATATTTGTTACCATTTACTTTCAATCACACTTATGAGTTATTATTCCCAAACAATTATTACAATTATTTACATCACATAAATTTCATTTAATCATCATTAATGTACTATTTAATTATATTTATTGAAATTTATTTCCAAATTACTATATACAATCAATTATAACCTTACCATTGTTTCAATTAAATTGGGATTGCACTAAATTAGTTATTTATCAACTGGCATTAACATTACTATCTTAATTTACATTCAGTTACTATTAATCAATATATTGTTACATTCGTTAATTAAATGCTTACTTTTATTTGCTTATTTTAAATTTTATACCCAAGTGCAACAATTTACACTATTTCTTTATTGGGATTTCACTCCAAGTGTCAAAAATTAATTTTATTTACCATTGCAGCATTTCATTTTTAACATTTGCTTCATTATAAATTAAAAAAAATATTTCTTTCTAAATTTAATTATAAAGATCTAATTAAATTAACCAATTTATTTATCAAAAATTTACGGGTCGTTACACTCTCTCTCACTCAAAACTTTTCGTCCTCGAAAAGGAAAAAGGAGGGAAAGAAGGAATTAAGTAAACAATATATCTTATTCAAAAATACTAACTTTATAAACAAGTAAATTTACAAAATTTATAAATTTAAATAAAATATACCAATTTATAATCACTAAATCTTTTTATACTCAAACTAATAAAGTTTGGAAAACATTTTCAAAAAATTTCCAAGTCCAAAATTTACGGAAAATTTCGGTAGAGTCTCCTTTGTATGGGGAGGCTCGGGAGAAATTATAATATCAAATATAACAATATATGACATATATTTTCCAAAATAATATATCCCAACAAGGGAAAATAGTATAATAGCGCTATAAAACCATAATCCGAAAATGTACCTATTTGTCGGGCAATTCATGCTTAATTATGAAACCAAAAGCAGCAGCAATTGCTTTCATAACCTTTATTTCACTTATATAATCCAAAAGAGTTAATAATTATATAAAATGAAATATTAAAGTTGTTTCAACCACTAACAAACAATCAATACAAACAGCAATTATTAGCAACCATACACATCATATACAATTAACACCAATCAATTATCCATTCATATCAAACAAAACAAATAGTTATTCGGGCTCAAAACTTTAAATTATACAGAATGAAAAATAAACTACTAAGTGCACCATTTACTCAACAGTCTTAGATGAAACTAAATAGGTTATTCATACATCCAACAATTTTAAAGTATTCCTGCCCCAAACAACAATAAACCAAAACAAACAAATCAATACAAACAATAGATCAAGTTCATTCTTCTTAATTTCATTTTTTTTTCTACATTCGTCGTTTGATTTCCTTTTCATTCATATAATGATTTATCTTTTTAATTTACATTTATTTTCTTAAAATTTTCATTTCATATGTTACTCATGTATAACTATATAAACATGTGTAAATAAATTCTTAGTGTACTATATAAGTTCCATTGTAAATAGGCTCACATTCATTCAATATTTATTTTTACCTATTTATATTCATTGCTTACAAATTCATTTCATTATCTATATAATGCCAAATTCTATTTATTGCATTCCTTCATTTATTTATATATTCATATTAAATCAAATTTCTTAGCATGTAAATTCATTAACTTAAGTTTATAGTCATTTATTTACAGTATTCATCATTTCTACTTATTTTATTTAGAAATAACTTCAACCTATGTACTTAAGTTTATAATCTTATACTTACAATACTTACTTACTATTACCATTATTTCAGTAACACTTCAATTATAACTTAAGTTCGCAACAATTACAACATCAAATTCTTATTTATAAAAGAATTTCATTAAATACTTTCATTACCTCAAGTTTATTACTTGTATAACACCCATTACATTTTCTTATTAAACATTAGAACCTTTAATATTTGGTAAGTTACATATATGCTTCTAAGGATGTGATTGAAAGTTACACAAGTTTTCTCATTTCTTTAAATAATTTAAAACTAATAGTCATTGTTCATAGGTTACAAATTTCAAATTTCTGGAAATTTCATTTATAACCTATCATTTAATTTCTTATTTTCATTTAGAGGTTCTAATTATTAATTAGTTACATTCCATTTCACTACAATAATTGAACCATTAATTAATGGAAATTTAAGAACTAAATACCGGGTTAAATTTCAAATCATTTTAAAATAATAGATAAATGTATACACTTACAATTTATATATCTAATTATATTTAAAACAATTAAAATTTTATATTTGGTTATCAAAATAAATCCATAGTAAAACTACTACAGTGGCCTTCCCACTTCGAAACTCGAAAATGAATGTCGATGATGCGTGCACTCATCACCGAAATTATTTTCCAGCGACAGAGAGGGGAGTACATAACTTATCACTTTCCAAAGTTTCTTCAAAATAATTCTTTCAAATCATATTACAATATTCATATCAAAAAATAATTCTAAATAATATTATTATTATATTCCAAAATCATTGAAAGAATTTTCAAACCCCGGGACTTAAGTTCTAAATACCCAATTTTCATTTATTTTATTTTCAACTCCTACTTTACTAATATTTATAGATTACACTACCTAACAGCCAATATATTACAACCAAATATAATCTTTATGAAATCTTTATTTTATATATAGAAAATATAATAGGCAAAATTATTTCATTCACCTATATTCAAAACAAATATTGTGTCAATCTATCCTATTAAGTGTTTAGAAATTCCCATTTATGTCATAGCGTCCCATGCATCAACCAAAATTTATAAATACAAAACGGAACAAATTAACATAATATTAAAACTTTTTTATAACACTAACAAATACGCTCTCTCATATATATATACACTCAGCGACTCATCATAGGGTATTACTACCCTATTAATAAAGAGTCAAACCCCATAAAGGTAAGGTTTATCGCTAAACCAAAGCAATGATACCAGATGTAACATCCCGCCTTTTTGTAGATTTTAAATCGACGATAAACCACACACATCAGACTCAAAACCATACTGAAGGGCTGATTGTTATGGGGTAAATAAGAAAAAGCAGAGAAAGAAAAAAAACAAAATAGAATCTTACAGCGGAACGATAAAATATAATGATCAAATAAATAGTTCATGAAGCTATTTTACAAAACATTTGATTGTACTTATACAATACATATTAGAGTTACACATACCAGAGAACAATGAATAATGCAGCAGAACAGTACGAATGTAGTGGAATACTATAATACATAATAATAAATCTTCGTCTTCATCCTCCAGAAATAAGGCCTTCAAATCCTGAAATGCTCAGGCTGACCCGAACGAATTGAAAAGACAAAACACTCGAGTCTGAACTAAAAGATCTTATATAAGTTAAATCAATGGTAAATATGAGTGGAACGGTGTTAGAGATGTTTACGGGATTTGACATCTCTTATCTAGTGTCAAATGTGAGTGCAGTAACTTAAGAGATGTTCGGGATTCACATCTCCTAAGGATCCGTTAAATTATTTACTATGTAATAATATTTCGCTATTATAATAATGTCTAATAGTAAAATAAACTTACTTTAAAATAGCGTTAAAGGGTTACCCATATAGCCCTTAACACGTAATAGTGGTAATAATTTATACAGTACCTGCATATCTCCTGATCGGGAGACTACGAGAAGATACTCCATAGGTAAAACACAAATCAAACTTGTACAAGGCGCGTTGGGGTAGGTGACACGGCACAACTAGGCAATGCCAGGGTAGATATACCAATTGCTATCCGGACAGGTGGTGATGCATAGCGTGCAGCTACCGCCCACCTCGAACCATACCCCTAAAATCAAAAATAAAAGTGGCCACCAAATGAATCTCCAAGTCAGAATATAATATCGAAGGAGTGTATCCGATAAGAGGAGCTACCTCACTGGTCCGGAATCGCTCCTGTTTTAGCCACCTTATGCCAACTCACGGGAGTCGGATCCATGTATATACCTCAAAGGAAACGCCGCCACCATCCTACTTCATTTTGGAATCTCCACCGCGTACACGGTTGTTAAAGTGGTTTCGGAGTTGGCAGAGAGTATGACAACTTCCGATCCCAGTCTCTTCAACAACCAAACGTTATTATAACACCGTGGTCATTTCAAAATAATTCTACTTCAAAACCATAATGTAATATCCATTTCAAAACCATATAAATACGATATCATTTCCATTTTAAAAACCAAATCAATATGATATCATTTTTATAAAAACTCAAATCAATATAATATCATTTTTATTTCAAATATATCCCTTTTTCAAAATCATAGCACTTCCAAATTTATAATATTTTGAAACCAAACGCTTGAAATATAACCTTTCAAAACATAATGCTTCGAATTTTATAGCTTCTAAACCATAACTTCCAAAACTTACTTTAATTTAAAATTACTTTATAAAGTAAAATGATTTCCTCGACTTCAAAATTTTATTCACTTCAAATTAAATCTCAATTCATAACTTTCAGCCCACTTTCAGTTTAAATAAACCATTTCGATTTCAATATATTTCAAATTTTAAGTATTAAACAATTTCAAAACTAAGGTTGGTAATTACGATTCAACAATTGAATTTTCTATTATTTAGTTTTGAAATGTTTAAAAAATAAGTCCATTATCATTTAAATAAAGCTCAAATTACAAATAATTGAACATTTCATTCAATTTATTTATACTTGGAATATTCGTTTAATTCATCCTACCAAAATCCAGTTATAAAAATCATACCTTTAAAATCTCAATTCGTTAAATTTCAAATCAATTTCATATTTATCTTCCAACCTTATTCTCATTAAAGTCATTATAAATTCCAGAAATATAATTTAAATAAATACTTAACCATATTATATCTTAATAAATCAAACTTTATTATTAAACTTCTTTTATACTTTAAACCAATTTTATACATAGCTTAAAACCAAGAACTTCTGCCTTCCCAAAAAAAAACCAAGAATTTAACTATATATAAAATAACATTTATAAAATATTCAAATCAATCTCTCATAAAACCATATATTTTTTTACAAAACCATAGAAAATCATTTCAAAATATTTTTATATAGAGACCACGGTGTTTGTATATAATTTTCTACCATATGGTCAAGTGATACGGATATTTATCATTTCAATCCGTAATTTAAAATAAAAAAATACGGTTATATATGATTTCAAACCGCAATCCCGAATGAAATAAAATTGCACAATAACTTACAGTTTATAACAATATAAAATACAACACCATTCATCCAATATCAACCATCAACCATTTATCACAATTATCATCCAATTCAATCAACAACATCAATATAGAACAGATAATAAATTACAGGTATTTACTGGCAGTTTATATGCAGTAATAGATTAAATAATAATTTAACTGGCATTTATATGCAATAATAAATTAAATAATAATTTAATTCAATAATTCCAATTTAACTGAGATGATGATTAAAATATGCCAAACAGTTGTACATAAATTTCCAATCACATTGAAAATTAATTTAACATACATAAGAAATTTTAAAAGTTGTGAGTGGGTTAAAACACCCACCTTTTGAATTTAAATTGAATTTAAATCCAATTTAAACCCAAAATTTGAACAGTCTCGGAATACGTTTAAACCAGCGCCAAAATATCCGGAATTTCACTACGATCCTAACAAAGAAAATTGCGTGTAAATCGTATATCGCATGCAAATGTTATGGGGATTCGAGCGATTGAATTCAGAATCAAAAATAAAACAAGATAAAACAGAAAAATAAAACAAACCTGCGACACGTCACCATCTCTGAAACCCTACAGCAATTAAGCACACACGGACCTAAAATCGAGTCGTTCGAACCCACAACGTGCCGCCGCCTCGCATCGATCGTCGACCAACCACCAGTGGCCGCCTTCCCCCACGCCGTGCCTAGTCCCCGGCCGAGCGCACGCCACCCTCGCCGAACGGCGATGAACGAGCAGCGGCCGGCCCAAATCCATGAACCCTAATCGCATTAAATATAGTGATCTAGCCGTCAATTCGTCACGCTACCAACATGGATGAGCTCTGCTATGTCCTCTCTACGATACTACATCAATGATTTGACGATCCGGCGTAGTTCATCAAAAGGCGATGAACGACCGAGAATGTTCCACCCAGTTCCGGTCACACAGAGACTCAGAACAGAAAGCGAATTATATATTTGATTTGCGCTCGTTGAGAGCTTCAAATCGATATATAATTCGACATTGTTTGTGGAGTTTGAATTTTTGGCTTTGAATTGAAATTGGATTTGAAAGTGAGAATTTGTTTGTCTACCATTAAGGAAGGGGAGGAACGGAATGAATTGTACGTACTGACATATGGCGATGAGGAACAATTAGGATTTATAACGATATATATGTGTGTGTGTGTGTGTGTGCAAGCTGTAATTAGAATGGACCGAATCGATTGGATATACGCGCTGAACGATAAATGGACCGAAAAGTCCGTTCTGACTCCGGAACGAAATTGGGTCAACCCATATATCAAAATATATTTTTAAAATATTTTAAAATCAATAGAACAGGTTTCAGGTCCAAATTCCATCGTATGAAGAAGTTATGCTAAAATCAAGTTATTTCAAATTGATTTCAATTGATTTCAAGGCGTTTCGAGTCCGTACGATCGAACGACAAGTCCCATCGCTACGAAACTTGATATCCTACAATAATTCACCGTTACGGATCTGATGAAACTTGTTTCGTCGAAATTCGAGTCAGTGGCCAATATGGCTATTTTCTAGTTAATTAATTAAATAAATAATTAATTAATTTAATCAATTTTCCAATTTCAATTCCATAACTAACAGATCTTATCATTTTTAATTTCTTAAACAATTACAATGACTTAAACAAATTTAGGTGTAAATTCGAAGTTAAATTTATTTACCCATTACCATAATTAATTTCAGTTTTAATAAATTCATTAATTATCAATTGAAATTCCAGTAAGTCCATTGACTTGATTTAAAATCTTGCTATTCAATAAATTAACATCTTATGGGTATAATTAACATTAATTTATATTACATTACATTAATGTATTCTCATTTCATAATAATTTCCATTAACTTAATAGTTTATTTCATGTAATTTCAAAAATCCATTTATTACAGCTCAAAACTCAATAAATTAATCAAAACATGAATTTCAATTGTTTTCGTTCAATGAATTACCATATTAGGGGTAGAGTTTACATTGGTTACTTCTTGTTGAATTAACAATTTTCGATGACAAATCAAATCTATCCTAACTGCACAAATTAAGTCAATTTACTGCAATTGATTTCACATTAAATTTTAAATTCCATTTATTTGCAATTAATTCAATTATTTAATTTAGATTTATTGCAATTTTTACCACATTTAAATTAATAGGCTAGATAAATAGGTAACCTAAAATATTTGTTACCATTTACTTTCAATCACACTTATGAGTTATTATTCCCAAACAATTGTTACAATTGTTTACATCACTTTCATTCAATCATCTTTAGCATACTATTTAATTATATTTATTGAAATTTATTTCCAATTTATTAAATACAATCAATTATAACCTTACCATCGTTTCAATTAAATTGGGATTGCACTAGATTAGTTATTTATCAACTGGCATTAACATTACTACCTTAATTTGCATTAAATTACTGTTAATCAATATATTATTACATTGGTTAATTAAATGCTTACTTTTATTTGCTTATTTTAAATTTTATACCCAAGTGCAACAATACATTATTTTTTTATTGGATTTCACTCCAATTGTCAGAAATTAATCTTATTTACCATTGCTACATTTCATTTTTAACATTTGCTTCATTATAATTATAAAAAAATATTTCTTTCTAAATTTAATTACAAAGATCTAATTAAATTAACCAATTTATTTATCAAAAATTTACGGGTCGTTACAACTGATCTAGTTCATAATAAAGGTAACTGATTTCTGTTATATATTTTGTTATATTGCGATATAACTAGTTAATTTAAAGTATATTAAATAGAAAATCCTTGAATGATATGTTATGTGATGTAATTACAAGGAATTGTAATCATAAAAAATTATCACAAAATAAAATAATATATAATTTCAAATATTCTTCATTAAATGTTTTAAGGAAGGATGTCGATACATCCGTTAGACAGAGTATGTAATGCTCTTTAAATGTTGGGTAATGTAGTACGTATTTATCGCTATTAGGGGCACCAAAGGGTTATGTATTCATAGTTATTGGATAAATATGGAATGACTCACTCAATTGTTTCCTATTGGTTGATAATAAATTAAGGTCGAACCGTAAATTTTAAAGTGATGATATTACATAGTTCTCTTGACTTGAGAATACTGTTGAGCTTCAATGTCGATACTCCACTTGGATTATAGTTAAAGCATGGCATGACATCCATCGAATGACTATAGTTCGGTCTAGGTTTGAAGCATTGGAAGTGAAAGCTATTCAATGGAGATTTTGTCTCCTCAATTATATAAGGTTAGTATCATAGTCAAGTGTATTAAACTCAAAGTCAAAGTCTCCAGCCAAAGCAGTACGGTTAATAATAAATGTTATTATCGAACCAAGAACTTTATTTAAGGACTAACCAAGTTGAATGCGGACGATATTAGAATTTTGACCAAAACCAAATTCCATAAGTCCTAAAGCTGTATAGTGTTCACGAAGAGAATTTATGTAAAAAAATCGTTATTAAAAGGTGCAACTTAAATTGTAAAATTAGATTTTACCGACAAAGATGTGTACGAGACAAATTCGGTCAAACTGTCACTCCACTGGCTAAAGTAATGAGTGAACGTTAATATTTGAATAGTTTGACATTACTCGCTAATTGAATTTGCATCTACGGCTTACACAATCGTTTTGGCGATTTCTCCAAAACATTGCATAATTTAATTAATTTATAAATTAATTAATGTTTTTGAAATATTATTTGTTTGATTATTTAATTTATTGGGTGTTATTAGTAATTTTTAAGCGTAGTTAGTACTTAATTAGATGTGTATATAAAGTTATATATCTATATATTTATATATGTATCGATATATATACATTTAAATATGATTGAAATGGTATTAATTACATAATAGTTTTGATGTATTTTGATGGTCCATTGGCCCATTTATGGTCAACTATGACTTACAAAGGGGAAGGGATGTTTCTGTTTTAAATTCTAGATTAGATCTAGAATTGACAAAAGGGGAATTAGTAAAATGAGGAGAATATGTGTAACAACCCGCATATTTTTAACGATTTTATATTTAAATATTTTATTTAAATATAGCGTCGTTAGTCGGATTTTTGGTCCGAAATGTTACTTTTTGCAAATTTCCGAATTGGGACTCGAAACCATTTCCATTGGTTCCAAAATGGCGTTTGCGATCTTTTTGAGTATAAGCTTTGATATGTTTGGAGTTTTTGACTCTTTTTCTATTGGGTTTTGGGTTTGGGTTCAGCCCACTAGCTAACTAATGCCTAACTCAGTCATTTCCTCTCCATTCACCCTCATTTCATTTCTTAAGCTTAAGAAAATTGAAAATGGTGGAAGGGAAAGGGAAATAGAAATTTGCAATCCCTAGTTTCAACTTCCAACTTGATTCTTGCTCCAAAAATCAAAGAGAAGCTATAGGTAAGTCTCCTCTTCATCTTCTCTATCTCTTTCTCTCTTCAATCTCAGAAATTTCCCAAACCTAACTTAGGAAAATATGTGTTTTATTCTTTGATTGAAGCTTGTTGAGTTGAAGTGAAGAGTAGTTAGTCTCCTTCTTGTGTTTGAGCATCTTCTTCTTTGTTTTGTGATATAAGGTGAGATTCTTATCTCACATCTATGCTTATATAAATGTATACATCTTTGTTTGGGTGTAAGAAGGTGAGTTTTGAACTCACATCTACTTCTCTTGATTTCATTGATGTTGGGTATGAATTCCTAGCACTTGTTCATATGCACTTGTTTTCGATTTGGATTGCTTTAGTGAAATTGCCAAATATTGATTTTTGAAGCCAAATCTATGTAAAACCTTATATGGTTGATGTTTATGTTGTTCGGAGTGTTTGGGTGTGTCGTTAAGGTTGGGTAGTCGTTTGACGTAAGCCCATAATTAACATGCATCCGATTGCTTTCGATTTGTTGGCCATAGATGGCCTAGGTTCAGGAAATGTCTGACCATCAAGTTTCAGACGTCTGAAACCCTATTTCAGACGTTTGAATATTGTTCTGGGGAACATTTTCACCCCCAGATTCAGACGTCTGAAATTATATTCCAGACGTCTGAATTGGCTAAATTTCGACCAGAAAGGAAATAGGCCAAAATATGTCTATTTCAGACGTCTGGAAGGTTGGATTCAGAATTCTGAATTGGCTAAATTTCGACCAGAAAGGAAATAGGCCAAAATATGTCTATTTCAGACGTCTGGAAGGTTGGATTCAGACGTCTGAATTATGTTTTGAAAAACAAATTAATTTTCAGATTCAGACATCTGAATCCCTACTTTCAGATGTCTGAATATGCTGTTTTTGCTAAATTGCCTTGTTCGTTTAGTTTTCCAAATTTAATCGATGTATATTGATTCCAATTAGTTGTTTATGTATATTTGATCTTGATGATTCCTTTTTGAATTCATTCATGGGTTTTTATAAATGATTTCTTCAAATCGTATTAAAAGTTCACTTCTCTGATTTATAAATTCTATTTAAAATATACACGCACAATTTTGCACTTCGAGCGAAGTGGAAGGGTGGTTAAATGGTTGGGCAAAACACAGACCATGAATCTGTGCGTTTATCCTTCCGATTAATCCCCGACCTATTCAATTGATCGTTTTGACCTACGGGTTTGGTTTACCGATGATACGAGGTGAACTTTGTACTGCTTTGAGTGTGAAATTAACTAACGGATAGTAAACCGTTTAGTGCGAACGAGTGGTTATGGGACTCACGTTACCACTTTTCGGATTCCTTTTTGAGAGTTATGACACATTCCGCCAGTTAGTGGTGTCCAGTACTGGGTCTTCGACCTTCACCACTACAGTTTGTTGCCTTCTGGTATGATGCCTTCGGGTATGTTGCCTTCGGGTTTGTGCCTTCGGGTTTGTTGCCCTATAGTATCGCTTCCGATGTTGGTCGTTATGAGCCGCATGGGTGATATTGGGGTGCCCTTTAGTATCGCTTCCGATGTTGGTCGTTATGAGCCGCATGGGTGATATTGGGTTTGGAGTCTTCGGGCTCATGGATCCTTGACTGTACCGTACTGAGCTCGAGCAAATTTTCTGATGTTTCATTCATATGTATATTCCCTAGGTATCTCCCTTCGGTGTTGGTCTTTTTGAGCCGCATGATGCGTAGCATTTACCTTGTGGAACTTGTATACCTTATGGGTATTTGTTATTGCCTTTATGGCTTGTTTTGGGATATTATTATCCTTTGTTTCTATGAGTTGCCGATGATACGAGGCTTGTTATCATATGATTCGTCTTTTGCTAGATGATTGTGTTATCTCCTTTAGAGATATTTGTTATACTTTGTGACCTTGCAGGTTATTGTTGTTCAGTTTATCTAACTGATTTGTTTAGCTAGACTGACCCGTGTATTTTATACTCGGGTTAGACGGAGATGTTTCAGGTTAGGTGCTTTTGGACTTAGCCTATTTTGCTTCCGCATGGATTATTCAGCTTGTTCCTTTTTGTAAAAGCTTTTTGTGTAGTCCTTTTATTGTAACTCTGGTATGTATTCTTTTGACTCGTCTATATATTTGTGGTTTGCTATACCACTTGACATGTATTATTTTGTGTACTCTGTTATGTATCAATATATGTGTATATGATGACCTACTGTTCTATGATGTTTATTACATTTGAGTTGTTATATTCTGTTTTGATAGATCCTTCAACCACCTATGGTTTTGTTTTAAGTATTCATTGGATATGTCGATCTGCTTTGTGTGTCTATTGTCGATGTATTCAATAGATAGTTAGAGCAAGGCTATAGATGGTCGCTCCTAACCAGCCTTATTCTCCGTGTTAGTTGACGACATTACCCTGTAGTGTCCTTGGCTAGCGTGGGTATAGAGGTGGGGCGTCACAATATGCCTCCTCCCTTCCCTTATTTAAACAACCATACTCCTTCACTTTATTTCTTCTCGGCGGCCTTCTCCTTATGGTTGTGTGCTTCTCTATCCCTTTTGGTCAAAAATTCATCTAACCTAAATACATCAAAATAAATATAATTAGCAGTATTCTGAGTCATTGCAATGCTAGAAGATCGATTCAAGGTGGATATAAAAGAATGCATCAATTAATGTGTGTTCAAAGGTAGCATCATTAAGGTATAACATCTAATTTATAATTTTATTATACTTGTCATGTAGTAGATAATATTTATAATGATTTTATATATGCATCAGTTGTCTCCTATTTTATCTATTTAGTTCCAATGAATGAAGTATAATTATCAATATCGTTGTTCTTTTAAAAAAAACTATATATATATATATATCATTTACTTTCGACCATGTTTTATTATATATATATATAACATTTAAATTCATATTAAGTTATCAACATTGTCGTTTGTTAATCATTCATATATATGTAATATGTTATAAATCATTTTAAAATTAGTTAATTATACATATATAAAAGGTTTTAGGATCTTAATAAAAAGATTATGTCAAAAATATTTTAACATATATATATATAATGTTTTCGTAATATGTTGCGCACATCCATTCCCTCCTCCGCATCCAACCTATGTCCTCCTTGCACTATCATTGTTCTCTACCTCCTCCTTATCCGTGCATGCCCTCACTTCTTATTCGAGATCTGAATTCTGCATAGTGAAAATTCATTCTAATAGGGAATGGAAAGTATCATCCTTGCCTTCAATTTCATGAGAGGCCTTTAGTCGCTAGGTCTAGTACATTGTGATGACCTACCTTTTTGTCCCCTGAGAATGATACTTAACACATCCTCAATGTTCATGTGTCGTTACCCAAGAATCTGAAAGACGAGTTGTCACGGAGTAAAATAAAAGTGTAACAACTCGAATTTTTAAATGGATAAGTTAGGATATTTAAAATGGATTTAAATATTTGATTTGAACTATGAATTGATTTTGAATATGAAAGGTTTGGTTTTATTTAATAAAAAGGATTCAGAATTTAAATATAGCAATCTATTGAATAAATTAATTATTAAAGTAGTAGTTGGATATTGGGTAAAATATAAAATCTGGAATTATAAGTTTGTTAAAAATATTTCAACGGCTTATAAATCTTTTATTGATAATACTAAAGATAATAGATGGGTTAAAATTGAATTTAACAGTGGTTTGTTCAATTTTAAAAATATCGTTTAAATTGATATTTAAAATTGCCTTCCGAGGCACAGTTCCGGAATTCGACGAAACCAGTTCCATTGGATCCGTAATATTGAATTATTATCGAATATCGAATTTCAAATTTCATAGCGTTTGGAGCTATCGTATGATCGTACGAAATATAAACGCCTATAAAATAATAAATTGAATTAATTTTAATAGTCAATCTAAAAGCTATCTTCTCCATACGATCGAATTAGGACTCGAAACCTTTTCCCTTGTGTTCAGAATATGGTTATAACATTATAGACGCCTAGCGGTACGCCTCGATAGGATGTCGAGACTTTAAGTTGCTTTTATTGAGACGCTTGAATTTGAATTTAATATTTATATATACCTTAGTCAACGCAGTCGAAATTCTTTTCCATCAGCCACTTTTCTGTTCCATCAGAACACTGTAGCTCGTTTTCTTCCATACGCTTTCCATTTTCTTTAAATCGTGATGCTTCTCGTTTCTTTCTTCAATCAGAAATAAAGTTAAATTAATGGCCGCCTTCTTTTCTTTATAATCGCAAACAATCTCTCTCCCCAGTTTTAAATTATGAAGCCTCCCTTAGTTTTCTTTTTTCTTCCTCGTAGCTCGAATTCGATGAAAAAAGGGGGAAATCGCGATGGCATGCTTGAATGAGCGAGTGACTGTAGGGGATTGCGACTTCCATCCTTTGGTCAAATCAATTTTCACAGTCGAACCCTAATCGCGAGAGGGGAGCTCGAGCTCGAACTCGAGATGCTTGGCCCAAATCAACGTTGGAGGAGTCGGCGTTGCCAGGGTACGTGGTTGCTCGAATTGATCTCGCGAAGGTAGTCTGGCTTTTGGAGGCGCCAGTGGATTTTTGCGCGGTGATGTAGTGGTTTGAGCAGTGGGTCGCCTGGCGATGGGAGGCAATGACGACTCGTCTCGATGGTCGCGTCGTTGCTGTGGTGTGGTGCGGCGAAAGCGACCGTTTGGGCGAAGTTATGGAGGCAGTCACGTTGTTCAGAGGGAATGGTATAAGGTTTTTGTGTGCAGTGAGGTATTTCTTTTTTATTATTTGAAAATTAAGATTTTGTTGACATTAAGTTAGGTTTTGATTTTTGAAATTATTTTATTGTTAAATAGTTTTAAATCTTAAATTAATCCAAGTTTAATTTGAATATATGTGTATACAAAGAAGAATTTTTTTACAATAAAGTTAAAAATTCTTTCTGTTTTAAATTTAAAACATATGTTAGGAAGATAAATTTATTTTCTTTAGAATAAAAATATATATATTTAGGCAAGACAGAAACATCTATATAGAATTTTTTTTTTTATACACGCATATTTAATTTGTACAGTAAAATAGAAATTTTATATATAGAGAGGACTTTGAAAAAATATATAGAAAGATTATATTTTTAAAACGAATATAAGTCATTTTGGTATAAGCAATTACAAAGAAGAAACTGAAATAAATATATACCTCTACTTTTTAAATATTGCTAGTTCATTTTAAATAATTTAATTAGGGTGATTAATTTGTTTAATTTACTTGTTTAATTATTTTAGTTACTAATAGATTTTTAAAAAGGAGAATTAGTTTAAAATTTAATTATTTGTTGAAATAAATCATTAGTTAAAATTAAATTATTAGATTAAAATAAATTTATTTAACGGAAATAAATTGTTAAATTTGTTCGAATGTTAATAAAATCATATGATTGTTTATATAAGGTTAAAAGTCGGGGAATCAGGTCGAGATCGGAAAGGATTGCAACTTAAAAGCAAAGGTGAGATTTTCTCACTCATATGGATGCCTTGTTAATTAAATGTTAAATTTAAATCATTGAATGTGCTTGGTTGATTTATCATAATTTATTCACTGGATGATATTATATAAATAGTAATGTGTATATATATTGGAATGATTCATTTTCCCGCACTATATAGCGGATGAGACCCTATACGCCGCATAATAGCGGATGATATTATATAAACCCATATACCGCGGTATTCCACCTTGAAGTGGAATTGGTATTTTATTTTGTGCTAACAACTGTGTGGATGTAGGGAAACAGGTTGGAGGGATCCAACATGATTCCTCAAAGATATTTATTTATTATATATATGTTGTCATATGACAGGATGGATGAATTGATATGGATTTGCATGCGAATTGAATTATTAAGAGCTAAATAACATGGAAATTGGAATTTGGTAATTTTTAAATACCATAATTAATTTAATTGAAGGAAGTTAAAATGAAACTTAAATTAAAAGAATATTTATTTATGATTTGGATTTACTTCTATTGAGAATAAAGTAAACAAAAGAATATTTATTACTTTGGTCATCCTTAAATTGGTTAAAGTTGAGTTTTGGGAAAAAATTAAATTATATATGTAAAGGCTCGAAGAAATATTGGAATCGATGAATGGATTCGAAGTAAAGCAAAATTTTATTAAGAAATAAATTAAAAGAATTTGATTAAGAAATGAAATGGAATTTTATTAAGGAACATTATGGGATTGTACTGAAGAATAAAATTTTAAAGATGGAATTTTTGAATAAAATTTGTTTTGATAAGTAAAAGGAAAGCTCGGAGAAGTTATAAATTTATAAATGGGGTTATAAAGGAGATAGAAAGGTATCAGTAGATATGTAAAGAGATAAGTTATGAAGAGGATTTATATTGAGTATAAAATTTGTTTAGAAGGAAATATTAGAATATTTCCGAAGGTGAAAAATGAGAATATAGTTCGTTGAGATAGGAATCAAGAGTAATCTATGGACGAATATTGGATTTTCTAAATATAAAAAAATTGTTTTAAAAGGGAATTTTTTTTTCAGTTTACTATACTCTATAATTTTATAGAACTATTATCTATATTTAGAATATTTCGGCATAGTTATTTTAATGCTTAGTAATTATTAAAATAAATTCTAGTTTTCTAAATCGTTTTTGTAAATTTGTTAATAACTGGGTATGATTTTAATATTTATATTTAGTTTTACCTTAAACTATATTTTGAAAATAAACCGTTAGTTTTACTTGTATATATATTTTTAAACATTTTAAAAATCCAATTATAATCCTCTTGAGATGATAAGCGAGTTTATTAAAATGGGGTAAGATTTATGAGAAAAATCTTATAAGTGGGGTTATGGAAACTTAAATAAATTTCTAAGTATAAGATAGGAGTTTCCTGAAGGCAAAATAAAGTTCGCAAAGTAAAGTGGAGCATTTGAGTTTGAGAATTTACAAGTAATGTGTATATTGATTTTTGAGAAAGATATAAGAAAATAAACGAATGTTTTCAAGAGTTGAATATAAAATTGAAGTAAAGAAATATTCTGAGTATGAGAAAAAGGTTTAAATGGTTCCATAAAAATAAAATGAGTTTGAAAACTGTTTTTAAAAGGGTTGAAATATGAAGATAATATCTTAAGTAGATATTTTGAAGTAAATAATTTGAGAAAAATTGTTTAAGACTTGATGGTTGCTTGTGGATGATTATTTGATAGTTAAATAACCGATTATCAATATTTGGCCAATGCGTTGATCGTTTTGAAGTGTCCGGGATCAGATTTAATTATCCGAAAACCACTTCGATCTGGTTTGAAAGATAACGAATGAAGACCGTGAAGATAATGAAGATGGTGATTCGGTTTGTCCAGACCAAGGGCAACTTGTATGGATGAATGCTTTCGGAATATCACTAGGGGGACGATGAACATTCTAAGTGGGACTCGTTCTCGAAAGGTAACGCTTAGCCTCAAGCCTCATCAACCGAGAATGGCTAAAACAGGGGAGGTGCAGCAAGGCTAGGTGGGTAGCACCCATTTCAGGGTGAGGTCATCCCTGTCTAGATGTCCTTTTTATCTCGGCACAGTTGGTGGTTGATCGCGCCAACCATGGGGTGATCTTACTTAGGATTATCCAGTAAGGGGTAGTCCCGGATTTGTGTTGCAGGGGGTCGGGAGTGATCCTCGGTACTCTAATCTAGACCGGGTACTATGGCGGGCGGTACCCGGTAGCCCTGCCATTGTATGGAATTCAATCTCCAATAAGCGCCTGTACGGTTTTGATTGTGCCCAACTATTAGTGAAACGTGAGATGCAAGCATTTCAGCTAGATTCTATTTTACTTTCTATAGATACTATTAAAATATCAGACGGATTTGATAAAAAAGTGTTTTGGCTATCGTAAGGTAAAAACCCGACATGTTTATTTGTGGCGAGGTCTTACGAGATGCTTTTGTTTTTCAAAGGATTTTGAAAATATAATAATCCAATTGAGTGTGATTTCTCACGCTGGTTTTCCATACTGACTCGGTTGTTGTTTCATATGATGCTCGGGTCAGACCGAGTTAAACAGGATCAGGTTAAAAGGAGCTCAGGAGACGAGCTGGATGACAGAGCATACTTCTGTATTTGACTATTATTTCTGCTGTGTATGGACAAGTATTAAGTTGTCTCTATATGGATGTTTTTGTACTCTGATGATGGTATGTATATATATATAACCGTACAGATTTCTTTATATTTAAAAGCTGTTGTTATATATTATATTTTGTTCCGCTACGATTGTGAGTCTCTGATGTTGTTTTTATTCTTTTTCTTCTACCTCTTTCTTTTTAAAACCCAAAGACTCGTACTTTTGTGCCACTTTGGGCTGAATTGTTGTGAGATTTTTCCAGCTCAAAGAGGTACGGATTTGCGGGCCTTTATAAAAATAATAGAACAAGAAATCTCACAATGGAATGATTAAATATAATACAACAATAATATAGTACATAAGGTTACCCTTTAACATGGAGTTATCAAAGTTACACAAAAGTACTACTACTATCATCCTAGATAGTTATACCCCTAATTTTACACTTGCTGATACAAATTACACATGCATATTAAAACTAACAGTGGAAATAGATAACTAAATGAATAAGGATCTTCCGCTCATCTATCATCAACCCAAAGTAACATGCTACTCTCAGACTACTCAAATATAATTGAGTACTCGAAAGTTTATAGAAACAACAATAAGTCTGGTATGAATAAAACTCTAAACAAAGGGTAGAAATAAACAACAATATGTGAGATCACGCCGCCATCTACGGAACGGGTTTCCACTCAAAATAACAACATCCAACCACAAGTAATGGGAACACTTTAGAACAAAACCCAAATTTGAAAAAATGGGCCTAAGCAAGTCAAACTCCAAACTTATAGAATGGACACAAATAATTAAACATCGAGAAGAGCTCCAAGCACTTCTCGATGCAACTAAGAATACAAACTCAAACTCGTACTATTTCTTTGTTGAAAATAAAGTCAGACAAGAGAAGGTAGTGTTGCCTCTAGGCATTGCCTTGACGAAATTTTTAACTTTCGAATTGGAGACGGTTTTCATACCTCGATGTTTAGTGCTAAGAGTATGACTAAATCTCTTCCATATAAGTGATATTGGATTAAGAAAAAATAAATTCCTTATCCTTTCCATAGCCGAATCAAACTTTTTAACTTTTAAAACCGAACTTATGCTAGGATTTCACATTTCAAATATTAACTTTAAGCAACACTATTAAAAATTATAAATCAACTTTAACTAATGATTAATTACTTCAACATCTTTATTTAAAATAATTAATTAACTTTAACCATGATTAATTACTTCAAACATCATTATTTAAAATTATTAATTAACTTTGATCATCATTATTGAAGTGGTTAATTAACTTTAAAACATCATTATTAAAATGATTAATTAACCTTAAACATCATTATTAAAATGATTAATTAATTTTAAAACATCATCATTAAAATGAATAATTAACTTTAAAACATCATTATTAATGTAATCAGTTAATCTTAAAACATTAATAAAATAATTAACTAACTTTAATACATCATTATTCAAATGACTAATTAACCTTAAACATCATTAGTTAAAATGATTAATTAACTTTAAACATTATTAATAAAATGATTAATTAACTTTATACCCATTATTATTTAAATAACTAATTAACCTCAATCATCATTATTTAAAATGATTAATTAATTTTTAATATTATTATTAAAATGATCAATTAGCTTTAATCACATCATTATTTGAATAATTAATTAACTTTGTAAAACTCAAGCACAAGATTAAACCAAAAGATTTCAAAAGAGATGACATTTCTCAAAGTGTTGATATAGCGATAGTCGCTATACGTACACTTCCATGTACACTTTCATATGTCATTTTTTTCATCCAAGCATCACATACTTAAGTATGGGCATATATAAAAAAGCAAATAACATTCATAAAACATGGATAGAGCATCACTTATGTCATTTACTTAAACTTTTCGACTAATCTCAAGTCACTTACTAACTGCCAAAGATGTCATTTTTATAAAGTGTAAAGCATGCCAACAATCATCGCTTTACAATACAATTGAATAAGTAACTAGCAACCATTATTATTAACAATAACAAAGCTTAAAACTTTAGTTTATAAAGGTGAGATTTTACTCACCAGAAAGCAACCAAATCAAGTCAAACTAACACCACATCTTGTACTAACACTTGAACTTTGTTTTTCTTCTTAAAAGTTTGATTTTAAAGCCTTGGGAAGGCTAGAAGGGTTCGAACTTGGGTGTATGAGGCTTGGCCTAGCTTGGTTTGGGTAGTATTGGGTCTTGATGTGGAGTATAGGAAATGTAGAGAGGAAATGAATGGTTTTTACTAAGTTTAAAGGGCTTTAAAGTGAAAAGAAGAGGATTTTTTAAACTTGGAAATTTAAGGCCATGAACATGGAAATAAAGCTTGGAAAAGAGAAACAAAAGTTTGGAAATAAATCAAATAAAATGAAAATGAGAGTTTGAAAAATGAAAATTGTTTTTATAAAAAATGGCATATGAAAATTATCTTTTTGCCCTTAGTCCTTTTACCATCCATATCTTTATGCTACATCACCCCCTCGCCCTTGTTCTACACATCACCCACCTCTCTAACTCATCCCCATCATTTCACTCCTTCATTCCATCACTTCATTGCTTTTGTGCTGTGATATTACCCATTTACGTTTTCTTTCATTTAAAATTTTAAATGAATAGTCAATGTCACTTTATTTACTTAAGTAAATATCTTTAAACCTATTTTAATTCCAACCATTTCATATGTTATTATATAAGTTTGTGTATATATGCTCTCTAGCGTACATAATTTTTTCTACTAACTTTTGGACGATGAAAAGTTGAAAATTTATAAAACGATTTTCAGTCACATTTTCGATTTTTCTTCGAACTAATTATTTCTGTAAACTAAATTTTAAAACAACTTCACCATCAATAGTTATTATTAAAAATAGGTTTATTTGAGTTATAAAATTCATTATTTAAATATTTAAAAATATATTAAATATTCAAATTCAAAGTGATTAAATTGCGGATCGTTACATCCTCCCCTCCTTATAGGAAAGTTCGTCCATAAAATTAATCATGCTCAACGAAAGATACAAAAGAAATTAAATGATATCAATCAATCAAACTGGTACAAAGAAAATGGTTCCATCACAACTGGTGAATACACTAAAAAGATACAATAAAGAACAAACAATAACGACTACGACAACAACTCGAGATAAGAACCACTAATATAGTCCTCAGATTTCCAAGTATAGTCCTTATCATCCCCACTCCTCGGACTCATATCCTACGTCCTCAGTTGCTTTATATCTCGAGCGATAATACAAATTAGCTACCTAAGAATGGTTTGGTTAGGCTGAACTTCCAAATACACTTGTTATGTTGGTTCTACTATCGTCAAAGCATCATGTATGTGTTTACATAAATGAGACACATGAAAAAGTTGTGCACATCCGATAGTCTATCTGGTAACATCACTCTATATGCAAGTCTATTAGTCCAGTCTAGTATAGGAAAAGGGCCAATATATTGAGGGGCTAGCTTCCCTTATTTCCCAAACCTCACAACACTTCTCAATAAAGAGATCTTCACGAACATCGAATCCCCTACCAAGAACTTTAGATCCATGCGCCTTCGATCCACATAACACTTCTACCGATCCTCCACCTCCTTCATCTTCCTTTTAATATCAACTACCTTCTTCTACGATATTTTGGGCCCAAGAACAATTCTGTCACCAAACTCAACCTAATATGAAGTAGAACGACATGGATGACCATATAGATCTTTGGAAGGGTCCATACCAATACTTGCTTGATTGTTGTTGTAAGTGAATTCGACTAAGGGTAATGATCTTCCTAAGAACCTCTAAAGTCAAGGACATATGCTAACAAAAAATCTTCCATGATCTGGTTCACTCTCTCTATTTGCCCATCTGTCTAGAGATGGTAAGCTGTACTCAGACTTAGCTCGGTCCCTAAGGCAGTTTGCAGTTCCTTCCAGAACCTACTAATGAATATCGAGTCTCGGTCATTTACAATACTATAAGGAAACCCTGGAGCCTCACAATCTCCTTCGCATATAAACTCTCCTGACTCATAGTAGTCCTACTCGGCTTAACATGAATGAAATGAGCACTCTTGGTTAGCTGATCGACTATAACCCAAATGATTTCATTCCATATTCTTGACCTAAGAAGTCCATAGAGATCTGCTACCACTTTCACTTTGGGATCTCAAGTGGCTAAAGCAGTCTAGCTGACTTCTGCTGGTCACTTTTGATATGCTGGCAGTTTGCACACTGACTCACAAAAGTCAAAATATCTCGCTTCATCCCCTTCCACCAAAATACCCTCTTTTTGTCTTTGAACATCTTAGTCACTCTCTCCTAAGTCCATTATCGTTTGGAACTGTAGCATCTCCTATCTAGAGGCCTAAAACTAAGTGCTATAGATGCTGCGGTCATCTATAATATTAGCTTCCAGCAATCAAATACGGCTATGTTAGTGGCATCAATAATATCAGAAGCATTTGAATATGAAATAAAACACAGATTTCAAAAATCACTTTTACTTCATTACATTTCAAAATCAAGTGTTTCACATTCACGACACATAATCCCAAATCGTTTCGAGGCATAGATCATATATAATTATTAAAAAATATACCAAGAGCGGTATATGAAGATACCTCCTTGGTTGATCAGAGTCATATGGTCAAAATAGACCTAATACAAAACAACAATTCTCTCCTAAGTCCATTACTATTTGGAACACAGATACACCTATTCATTTTCAAGACCACCCAGGGATCAATCTCAAAACTAGAAACAATACCTTCTTGAATATCCCTCTTAAGTCAAGCTAAAATAGAGTCTTCTTCTTGACTAGCCGCAGCTTTATCCATCAATACTGATTTGACTTCTAAGTTAGCAACCATTGCTAAAATTTTACTCAACGCATCCGCAACAACATTTGCTTTCCCAAGGGTATAAAGAATCTCCAAATCATAAGAGTGAGAAACTCCAGCCATCTCTACGGCCTAAATTTCAAATCTTTATGGATAAGAGATAATTTAAGGATTTATGCTTTTTATATAACTCGAACTTTTCATGCAAAAGATAAGGCTCCACGTCTTTAGTGCGAAGATAATAACCAAAAGTTCCAAATTGTGCGTAGCATAATTTTGTTCATGTGGCTTCAGTTGTTGACTTGCATAAGCAATAACCTTTCCATGGTGGATTAAATCTGCTCCCAAACCAGTACTACAAGCATCCATATATACAATTAAACCTTCACTTCCATCTGCAATGGTCAAAATAGGAGCGCTGGTTACCTTCAATTTATTGAATGCTTGATCACACTTAAGCGTCCATACAAACTTAACATCTTTCTTTGTTAACTTCAACAGATGAGAAGCAATCTTCAAGAAATCTTTGATGAAGCTTCGGCAAATACCATCAAATCCCAAGAAACTTCTAACTTTCATTGCACTTTTGGGCTTCTTTTAGACTTGAACTGCAACAACTATAGTCGGATCAACTGAACTTCGGATTTCCAAAAATGGCAACTAGAAAACACATCCTTCAACGCATGTCTTCTTAAGGTATTGAGTACGACTCGAAGATGGTACTTGTGCTCCTCCTCCGTTTTTGAATAAATAAGAATTACTTCAATAAAAACAAGAACAAATTTGTTAAGAACATCTCGAATTAATTGATTCATTAAGTCCACAAAGTTAGCGGGTGCATTAATCAGCCCAAACAGCATAACTAACCACTCATAGAAACTATCTGGAGTCTTGAAACCTTTAAGGGCACACTCTCCTTTACTACCCTTAATTAGTGAAAACCCATGGTAAGATCCAATTGAGAAAACAACCTAGCGTCGTGAAGCTGATGAAACACGTCATCAATCTTTGGTAAAGGGTATTTATTCTTGATGGTCCTTTTATTTAACTCCTAGTAGTTTACACATAACCTTATAGAATAATCAGTCTTTGTGACAAAGACGACAGGTGATCCCCAACCAGAGATACTTTGTCTTATCAATCCCTTCTGCAATAAGTCAAATGTCTGGCCTTCTAACCCATCTTCCCTTTTGGAGCTAACCTTCGAGGGGGTTGTACAATAGGTCTGATTCCTAGAATCAAATCAATGTGCAACTCAACTTCTCGGTGGAGAGGTAAACCTTGCATTTCATCAAAAATAACAGTGAAATCTGAACAACGGGTATATCCCTAAGCTCCTCTTTAGGTACTTCGAATGGATAAAGCAAAACCGCTTATTAACTCTTCAGGGTCTTCACAACCAATATCAATGCTTCTTCCTACCGCATCCTTTATTATGACCCTTCTCCTACTACAATCTAAGACAGCCTTAGACTTAGATAACCAGTCCATTGCCGACAACACTCCTAAACCCATGAACCCAAGAAAAAAGTCAGAGAGAGAGAGATGATTTCAATAAGAAATAGGCACATTTAGACTCATAATGTTAAGATTTTTCGAACCCTTAAATATGGTTCGATAGACAAAAAGGATTAATAAAAAGGATGGGTTTAATGTTAAGTCTATCAATGAGATCAACTGAAATAAAACTATACGAAGCACTCATATCGAATAATAATCTTATAGGAACGTCATAGATTGATAATGTACCTTGCGAACCTGTTTCCCCTACAAACCTGAAGAAGTGGATGGTATCTCCTTATAGCAAAAGCCTATCCTTGCGACCCCTTCTTTGGAAAAGGGCACTCATTCTTCATATGTCCTTAATTATGACAATTGTAATAGATTGGATCGTCGGTGGGGGGGGGGGGATCAGTGAATTGATTTGCAAAGTAACCATCTTGTTGCATTTGAAACAACGAACGTTGGCCAAGTTAGGCTGCTTCTTCTGTACTGGAGCCCCACCTTTGGGTTTCTTTCCTGATCACTACTTCTTTCCTTTGCGCTTGAAATTTGGTTTGCCTCCAACTGATATCATGATAAAGGCTTGGCAATAATTGCTGACATTACTCCCTTCTGGACTCCTTCCTTAATATCAAGAACTTCAAATCTCAAAGCCAAGTTAATAAGATCGATGAATGTACCCGTAAGATGATTGGTCATTTCTCGTTGGAACTCTGGTTGCATAACATTCACAAATATTTTATTCTTTTTGAGTGGCATATCTATCAATCCAAGTCCGAAATGGGAAAATACATTCAAATTATGCTCATACTGCTCCATCGTCATATCACCTTGCCTTAAATCTAAGGAACTCTTAAATAACTGAGTCCTTGTGGCTTCTAGAATAAACCATGGTTCAAAGGCTTCCCTAAACTATTCCTAAGAAAACTCCTCCTCTGGAGTATTAGTTATTACTAAATCCCACCAATCCATCGTCAACTTTTGAAGTTGCCACGATGCCAACAGCCGTTTCTCTGTATCCACCAATTGAAGATCTTTAGATATCCTTTCATAGGATCTAAGCCACTTTTGCATTCCAAGACTATCTTCAGTTCCATATAATGGTTTTCCGGCCAAAGTGGTAAAATTCTTACATAAAGCCACGAAGTTCATAAAGGGCTAAACTTGCACTACCATTTCCTCTAGCAGACCTACAACTAGGATAATAACATTTTTGGATACCTTACCGATGGTAGCCGTGCTAGTTCCAGATCCTTTCCTTCCTTCTCTTCTTATATCCATCTTCTATTACTTGAACAAATAAGAGGCATCTTTAGAATACAAGAATAGGATCAAAATATTTTAGGGAAAACAACACCAAAGGATCAAAAACGAGACTATAGAGGATAAATTTTATTATAAAAATTACAAATACGCTCTCTCAAGATTAACTCATTCTAGAGCATCACTTGTAACGACTGTATATTTCAATGGTTTTATTTACGTAATTAACTGAATTTTTGTGAAATTTTAAATAATTGAATTTGGAAATATAAATTTAATATTTGGAATACGTCTTTAAAAACATAGCAAATCGTAAATTTTCATCAGATAATATGGAAGTTTATTTCCTTGTGTAAATTCTATTTCAATTCAAATCAGTTAAAAATTGATGATAATAAAATACTCTCCAAACCTGAATATTTTTATATAATAAATTTGTAAATCATCTTCTGAGTGAGACATCATATTTCGTTTTCCCAAATTTGAACTAATATTTCTCCTTTACCTAATTCTGACGAATTAGCATCATTTTTGATACCGATATCGATTTTTGATAGGATGATCGTAACATTGATATCTGTATACCTTTTCGATTGTCTTGTCGTGCTGATCTCCGCAGTATATTCAATTATCAATTTCGGAGTCCGGTGTGTGGTGAAATCTGCAAAACTATTGCCATATCGATTTCGCAATTTGACCTTTTAGCTTTCCATACTCTTTTCTATTCCACTTTAAAACATTAGTCATTGATATTCCAGCTGTTCAACTTCAGACTCTTACTTTTCGAATGTTCAATAAATTCTAGTTTGTTTGGTTTCTTAAAATAAATAGTAATATAAATTTTATATTTCAGATCTGTGAACTATGTGATGATTCATCTTTCTTCTTGTGTCCTCAACCTCAGCTCGTCCCTTCTTTTCATATCCCCTCAGATGTCAACTATACACACACACACACACACACACTATACTCTGCAACTTTACCTTTCTTCTTCTACTTGTTTTTCCATTGCCATTCTTTTCTCAAAGCTCGAACCTGCATGAAAAGGAAAAAAATTGAAGCAGGCATATACATATATACATACATACATACATACATACATACATACATACATACATACATACATACATACATATATATATATATATATATACGCAGCTTCCTCCTTCCATGCTTCCACCTCCCATGCTTCGCCTTCTCAACCTCACTGACCCCGCATACTAGCCAAGATCCTCTCCTTTCCAACACGTGAACAACCCAACGTAGCCGAAGTAGCTTGCACCCCACCAGGCTCGGCTACCTCAACAATCTTCTCCGCCTTGAAACCCTCACCGTAACCACCCTCGCACTCACGTGCCTGCACCATCGAGCACGCAAGCTCAGCCTACATCAGTGCCGCTTGTCTTTGTTCTCGAGCACTGCTGTAGATTCTTCTTGTATTCTTTTTATGTAAGTTAGTCTTTATATATTATATGTATTCTTATATTTGTTGTTTGTATATAAGATTAGCATAACAGTTTCGTATACATTTGTATATTTAGTTACATATTATAATATATATGTTTATATATATAGGTTATATAGTTTATATGTGTTATATCGTAAATGAAGTTGAATTTTATATGATAGTATTTTTTGGTGATATATTCTATTTTATATAATATAGAGGTTGAGAAAAAAATCTGGTCCTATATACAGTATATAATTTATAATCCGTTATGGACAGGTTATAACAGTTTGCATGTGAATCTAGGGAGTTTATTTTTATAAGATATACATTTGTATAGCCAGTTCATCTATATTTTACTAATTTATAATATATATGATATATACAATGTTTATATACATTAGTATGTATAATATATTTTGTTGGATTTTAAAATATAATACATAAGCTTTGATTTTCCTGAGATGGTTACTTGTAGCATTTTATATAATGTATATATATAGGTATGAAAGTTTATACAGTTTATAGTTTATAAATTATACAAAGTATAAAAGTTTATATATATGGTATTTGATATGTTGCAATGAACATACATAATATACGTAAGTATTTTGTATTTTAAAAAGCGTGTATATATATGTATGTATTTATTTCAAATTATATATGGTATATATGTTGATTTTTAATATATGCATTTTAAATTTTAAAAACAACGATTTTGATTTAATTTAATATATGCTAAAATTTTGAATATGACTTGATATATAAATAGTTATATATATAGTCGTATATATATAAGTCCACTTATATCAATTATCTTCATCAATCCAGTTTTGATTTGATTTCGTCAATTCCTTGTTATCAACTATATTCGTCAAAGTCATTCCAATCTTGCTTTGCTCTGAAAATTCATGCTTGGATTTGTAACTCGTTTCATTTGTCAAATCTCTCTAGCATCGAAATGTGAGCAATCACTCACGATTAACATTCTTACATTTAATAAATTTGATTTCAGTTGAAACGACAATTGAAATATGCTGTTGTTAGTTATTAACATTTCTATGTATATGCTATTTATCTGTACCTGTTCACCTGTGACATCTGACATCATGATATGTAATTATATTTTATCTGTTATTGATGATATATGTTGTTGCTTATATGTCATATATGTTCTCACTCTGCAAATTCCCTATTAGTATAAGTTTCCTATGAGTTAAAATGATACATACTCGAACGATCCGTAGAATAACAGAAAACCGTTATGGGTTGAAATAATAAACCCTAGCGATTTTTTATTGAATTGAATTTGGGATTACGGGTTGAAATGATATATACCCATATATATTTAAATTGCAGATTGAAATGATAAATATCTGTATCACTTGACCATTGGATAGAAAATTATATACAGACACCGTTGATCAATATATATATATATATATATATATTTGAAATGATTTCCAAGGTTTTGAAATGAATATTTTTGTTTTAATAAATATTGATTTTGAGATACATGTATATGTTATTTTTATAAAGGTTTTAAATTTTGATTTTCAAAGTTATGTGTTTTGAAATTTTAAAATTTTAAGTTAGTTTGGGAATTATAAATTTTAAGATTTTACTTACAATTTTACTATTTTAAAATATATATAAAACAAGCTAATAATGAGATTTGATTTATTAAAGTTGATTTACTAAAGTTGATTTAATTAATATATAATATGTTTAAGCATTCAAAATATATATTTTCAAATATAGAGTTTATATTGATTTTAATAAAATTCAGGTTGGAAAGAGAAATAGAAATTGGTTTGAAATTTAATTTATTTAAGAATTATATTCAAATAAGTTTGATCTGAAATTTATTAGATTTGGGATTTTAAAGATATGACTTTGTAACTTGATTTTGATTATAAGTGATTTAAATGAATATTTCAAATTTACATAAATTGAAATAGTATATTTAGTTTTATTTAAATTTGAAATTTGAAGTTTTATTTAAATATTGTTTGAATGATTAAGTAAGTATTTCAAAATAAATAATAGTAAAGTGAATTTGATATATATACATATATATATATATGTATATATATGAAATTATCAAATCTAGTTTTGAAATGTTTGAATATTTAAAGCTTTGAAATATATTGAAATTGAAATGGCTTATTTTGTGGTTAAAAAAAAATCTGTATTCGAAATCGATATAATTTGAAATGGTTTATTAAGAAACTGAATTGAGTTGAAATTGATGGATTTAACTTGAATTTTAGAATTCGAGTTGATTTAAATCGATTTGTGAAATTTGAAGAAACTACTTTATTATATAAAGTATGTTTAAAATTATATTTAAAACTTTTTATATATTTTAATATAAATTATTTTAATATAGACTATTTTAATATAAATCATTTTTAATATAAACTATTTTTATATACTAACTATTTTATTTTAAACTATTTTAACCTATAAATACTTTACATAAACTATTTTATTTTATAAACTATTTTATTTTATACACTATTTTAATATTTAAACCGATTAAGTAGGAAGTGTTGTTCTTTCTAAAGTGTTATGATTTCCTAAGTATTATGATTTCTAAATTATGATTTCCAAAGTATTATGATTTCCAAAGTGTTATGATTTCCAAAGTATTATGATTTCCAAAGTGTTATGATTTCCAAAGTATTACGATTCTAAGTTATGATTTCTAAATTGTTATGGTTTTAGACGCTTTATAATTTCGAAAGTGTTATAACTTTGAAGTGCTATGATTTTCGAAAATGGATATATTCGAAATGGAAACGATATCATATTTCGTTTTGAAATGGAAATGATATCGTATTGATATGGTTTTGAAATGGCAATGATATTTTGGTTTTGAAGTATAAACTATTTTGAAATGACCGCGGTGTTATAATAACGATTGGTTGTTAAAGAGAACGGGGTCGGATATTGTCATACTCTCTGCCAATGCCGAAAACCACTTTAACTACCGTGTACGCGGTGGAGATTCCAAAATGAAGTAGGATGGTGGCGACGATTCTATATGAGGTATATATGTGGACTAACTCCCGTAAGTTAGCATAAGTTGGCTAAAATAGGAGCAATTGACGGGCTAAGTGAGGTAGCTCCTCCGATCGGACATGCTCCATCGTATGTCATTCTATTACTTTGTGATTGATTTGGTGCGCACCTTTGATTCGGGAGTGTGGCTCGAGGTGGAATATTGCTGCGGCTCTGCGTTACCACCAGTCTGGAAGTGTAATTGGTATATCTATCCTTGCATTGCCTAGTTGTGCTGTGTCACCTTCCCTATTGAGACCATTATGAGTTTATTTTGCGTCGTACCTATGGAGTGCCCCCTGTTAGCTCCATTTTACGAGGTATTATGGTACTGTATAGACTATGACACTATCAAATGTGTTAAGGGGGATATGGGTAACGCTTTAACGCTATTTTAATAGTTTACTTCACTTTAGACATTATTATGATAGCGCATATTACTACATAATAGATAGTTTAACGGATCCTTAGAGGATGGCTATCCCAAACATCCTTTATGTTACTTGTATTTCAGTTGATATTTCATTTGAGTTTTATTTATTGATATAAGAATGTTAATCCTGGCTCGAGCGTTTTGTGTTTTCCTTTTCGCTATGGTTAGACCGAGTGTTATAGTAGTTGAGACCCACCTTTGGAGTTTGGAGCTTCATTTGGAGATCCAACCATCTATTCAGCTTTCAGTTATTTAGTTGACTCCTATGATATATTCTGATCTTGTATTTGAGTATTGTATTGAGACTTCTATTGTGTGTGTGTGTGTGTATATATATTTATAGTAGCTTCATGAACTACCATTCTCTTGTTTCCGCTGCTTATTGTTATATTACTCTGTATCTGTGATTCTGTGATTATTTATTCACTGTTTATGCTGAGTTTTGCCAAATATAAATTAACAATATGATATTTTGAGCAATTCAAATCCGATATGTGTAGATGTGAATGGTTGAAAATACCAGGATGTAACATCATCTACCCTATCTCTAATGAGTTGTACCCCAATCAGGCTAAGGCGTCCTTGTGTCGTTGCCTAAACATTTGAAAGGCAAGTTGATGGGGTAAAAATAAAAGAACAAAATAGAAAATCTCATTATGGAATGGTTAAATATACTACAACAATAATATAGTACATAGGTTTACTCTTTAATATGGAGTTACCAAAGTTACACAAAAGTGCTACTACTATCATAGGTAGTTATACACCCTGCCTTTATACTTGCTGATATAAAATACACATACATATTGGACATAAGAATGAAAATATATAACTACACAAATAACTAGCATCTTGATCGTCCATCATCTTCAAAAGCCCAAAGAAACCTGCTACTCTCGGACTACTCAAATGTAATTAAGTACCCAAGAGTTTATGGTAATAAAAAAATTAGGTCAGGCAATAAGTCTGTTACGAGTAAAACTCTAAACAAGGGTGCAAATAAACAATGAAATGTGAGACCATGCAGCCATCTACGGAATGGGTTTTCCCTCGCAATAACAACATCCAACTACAAGTAATAGGAACAATTTAGAACAAAGCCCAAACTTGAAGGAATAGGCCTAAAAAGGTCAAAATCCAAACTTAGAAAATGGAAACAAATAATTAAACATCGAGAAGAGCTCTAGGCACTTCTCAATGTAATTAAGAAAACAAATTAAAAAGTTTTGAATCAAAGGGAAGGAAAAGGAAAAATTTCAATAATGACTAGGAAGGTGCATCCCCCTTACCGAAAGTATACCTCTTGACAATATACTTAAGAGGGTCATTTTCTCCTATGACTCCTTGTAACATCCCCTTACTTAGAGGCCTAAAACTAACGGTTACCGATGCTACAATCATCCATAGTTATTAAACCTCGGCGACCAAATATGGCTGTGTTAGATTCATTGATACACATAAACACATGAATATGGAAAAGTTTTAAAACTTCAAATAAGATCACATTCCATTTCATTATATAATCAAATAATCGTAAACCACATTCAGAGAAATATATTTATTACAACATATGCCAAGAGCGACATATGAAGATGTCCCCTTGGATGATCAGAGTATATACAGGCAATATAACAACTTTGCCATTACAAACAACACATCGGAATAAAAAAAAAGTGAACTCTAAATATCTGTTAGGCCTCTCGCACATCTCCGGAAGCTTTATTCGTCTAATGAGGTACCTGAAAACCCCAACTTGCAAACTACTCAAAAATCAATTGAGTGCTCGAGAATTTAAGGGAAAAATATAAACTTCGAGTCAAACATAACGCCTGGTATGAATAGTAATCTAACATCTCAAACCATTTAGATATCTAGTGAGACCACGTCACATAGAAGAACGGGTTTTCCCTCACTAGTATCTTAAAACCATGATAAAACCATATACTATGCTCCTGCATGCACAATGGTTAAGAATATATTCATTTCAAAATGTTACGATGATATGCATACAAGTTAAAACATTCTGGATTCCTCGACATCTGCTAAATTAACTCCTTGTCATATTCATAGTTTCTAGGGTTACTATTAACCAATTAGTTTTCATGGGTTTACTAATAACCTTCATATAATATGTAGACTCCCTGTGCTATTTCATAGTTTTCATGGGTGCACTATGAACCAATTAGCCCCTGTAAATTAACTTTTTTAATTCATAGGTTCCCCTAAACCTATTGTTGACTTCAATAACTTATCTTTTATCCTAATTTTCATTGGTCGACTAGGAACCTAATGATACCTCCAATAACTTCTTTCTTATCCTAGTTTTCATGGGATGAGTAGGAATCTTTTGACCATAGTCAATAACTTAATTCGAATATAGTTTCCATGGGTGCACTACAAACCAATTGGCTCCTGCCAACCACTCTTTATAACATAGTTTTCATGGGATCAATATGAACCTGGTAACTCCAGTAAATTTCTAATCATAGTTTTCATAGGTGCACTATGAACCTGTCTCCAAGACAACTTTCAAATTTAGGCATTCTATATTCTGGTCTCCTCGACCTCTTGGATGAAATTCTACTCATCCAGGAGTTTAATCAGTTTATATTCACTACTCGGTTAACCTTGCTGGTTCTTCTACCCTTTTACCCCTAAATGCAGATATAGGTCCATTATAATGTGAATATATCTATATTTGAAGAAGCAACCATAATTACAAAACAATCATATATGTATATATGTATGTATATGTATATGTATATGTATATGTATGCACGATGTATGTGTGTGTGTGTATCAAATAAAAGTACGTTACTATACGTTAACCCAAACCCCGATCATATTTCTAATTCATTGGATTATGTTTCCAAAAGCTTTTAGATTTAACTTTTCTTTTAAGTTTTCATTAACCTATTCTTTGATACCAACTTGTAACACCCCCTTACCTGGAGGTCCAAAACTAGCGGCTATGGATACTGCAGTCATCCATAGTTATTAATCCTTGGTGACCAAATACGATGGCATTAGATTCATTGATACACAAAAACACATGAATACAAAAAAGAATTTAAAACTTCAAATAAGATCACATTCCATTTCATTACGAAATCCCATAATCGTAAACCATGTTCAAAGAAATATATTTATTACAACATACGCCAAGAGCGACATATGAAGATGTCCCTTTGGATGATCAGAGTATATACATGCAATATAACAATTTTGCCGTTACAAACAACACAGCAAAATCGAAACAAAAGTGAACTCTATATATTTATTAGTCCTCTTTCACGTCTCGGGAAGCTTAATTCGTCTAATGTGGTACCTAAAAACCATAACTCTCAAACTACTCAAAAATTAATTGAGTACCCAAGAGTTTAAGGGGAAAACATAAACTTCGAGTCAGGTCTAAAGCTTGGTACGAATAATAATCTAATATCTCAAAGCATTTAGATATCTAGCGAGACCACGCTGCATAACGGAATGATTTTTCCCTCACTAGTCTCTTAAAACCTTTGTAAAACCATATATTGTGCTCCTTCATCCATAATGGTTAAAAACATAGTCATTTCAAAATGTTATGATGATATGCATACAGGCTAAAACATTTTGGATTTCCCGACCTCTATTAAATTGAGTCTCTATCATATTTATAGTTTCTATGATTATTATTAACCTATTAGTTTTTATGGGCTTACTAATAACCTTTATATAATATGTAGACTTCCCATTCTATTTCATAGTTTTCATGGTTGCACTATGAACCTATTAGCCCCTATAAATTAACTTAATTAATTCATGGGTTCCCTTAAACTTGTTGGTGACTTTAATAACTTATCTCTTATCCTAATTTTTATGAGTTGACCAGGAACCTAATGATACCTCCAATAACTTATTTCTTATCCTAGTTTTCATAGGTTGACTAGTAACTTTTTGAATATTGTTAATAACTTAATCCGGATATAGTTTACATGGGTGCATTACAAACCAATCGGCTCCTTCCAACCACTCTTTATAACAGTTTTCATGAGATCACTATGAATTTATTGGTAACGCCAATAACTTCCTATCATAGTTTTCATGGGTGCACTATGAGCCTATCTCCCGAACAACTTCTATATTTAGGCATTTTATATTCTGGTCTCCCTAACCTCTTGGATGCAATTCTACTCATCCAGGAGTTTAATCAATTTATATTCACTACTGGGTCAACCTAGCTAGTTATTCTACCCTTTTACTCCTAAATGTAGATATGGGTCTATTATAATGTGAATATATTTATATTTGAAGAAGCAACCATAATTACAAAACAATACCACTCCCACGGGTTTAATGCCCTTGAAATAGTTTTCACGTAAAACATGTTTAATCCCTTTAACCTTTAATTTTATCAAGAAAAGCTTCTACTTAAAATCGTTTTAAAACTCCTTTAATTTAGCCATGATTTTTTCCTTTAGAAATGAGTTTGGGTTACAAAGCCTTTCGAAACCTTTGAAAACTTGCTTTCGACTTCATTAGATACCCTCCTTCGAATGTGTTAGCACCAAGATTGGTCACTAACACCCTTAGAAAGATTGTGTAGAGAGATTAATGAAGAAAGTAAATTAAAACGGAGAACAAAACGTAAATTCAAACGCAGAAAGTAAGAATACCAAATTTATAGTGGTTCGGCGTAGTAGCCTACATCCACTTTGAAGTTGATCTTTATTCTTTTCATTGATGGTTGATTACAGATACAATCCGCTTCTAAGTACTTGAATACAGCTGCAAGATACAAAGAAATAAGGTTTGGAATGAGTCTTAAAAAAGGCAAAGTTTCCCCAGTGTTCTCTAAAATCTCTCTCTTTTTTCTGTGCCCCTTCCCCTCTATTTATAGGCGAAGGTGGGTTGGACTTCCCTGTTGGGCCTGGTATTTGAATATCTTGGTCCAAATGGGACAATCCCTGTGTGTCGAACCGAACAGGCCGGTCGGTCGAATGCCGAACCATCCTCTTTACGCCGAACGACACGTTCGTTGTGTGGGAAGAGTAGGCCGAGCAACAATTGAAGCCGAACGTGCTAAGGAGAATGTCGAACCATCTTTGATCGCCGGACATCTCGGGAGGCCGAACGAGACACATGTTGAACGTATATCGGATGCCGAACCTTCATGGGTACCGAATGTTCCCTGACGTGCCTAACGGTATGATGCCGGACGGTCTGGATGCCGAACGCGGTGCTTGACGCCGAGCGCTATTCAATGTCGAGTGCTCTTCTTTGGCCGAACGGTATTCAACACCGAACGTTTCTCAATGCTGGGCGCTCCTAGGTGCCGAGCGCTATTCAATGCCAAACCATCTTATGATGCTGAGCGGTGCACTCCTGCCGAATGGTCTCATCGTGTCGAACGCTCATTGATGCTGAGCGTTCCATAGACACCTCCTGAGCTTGGACGTCGAGTACTTCTTAGATGCCGGACGTGTTGCGCTGCCAAAAGCTCCAACTTGACCAACCAATAGGGGAGGCCGAGTACTAAATTGCCCGAACAATTCCCCAGGAAACACTTGCCCCGCAAAGTGTATCGCGTGATCGGACGTGATGCGCTTTGAATAACGTGTCCTCTAAACTCCTCTTCGAACCTTGGTTCACTTCTCATGACGGGATTATGGCGCATGCCGAACGTAATGTGTATGCAGAACGATGCAGCCGAGGCCAGACACTTCTCGTGTGCCGAGTGGCTTTGTGAACCGATGCCGAAAGATGCAGTCGAAGCCGAATGTTCTGTGCGTGCCGAACGGTACCTTCTTGACCGGCTCTACCGGTTATAGCCTCTTCACCTTCCTCTTCTTCCCTATAAAATCTGGCGTCCTCCTTCTCCCCTCTTTTCCACTTTTATTTCCGTTATTCCTCAAGAACTTGCAATCCTTGCCTATTAATCGGATACAAAAAAGCCTAATCAATCCTACCCCAGCTTCGATCTACCGACTAGGTATTACCCCTTCTATCTAAATCCTTTCCATGATTAAAAAGTTTCAATAAGAGGCTTAGGTTTGCACACTAGAACCGTAGCCGAGAGGGTCACGCGGATGGAGGAAGCAAACCTTGGTTAGGATATCGTTGGGGCTGAGTGATGTGAGGTGTGGAACACTGACCAGGGGTGATCTCACGTTGGAGTTGCTAGGTGATGCGTTGTAGTACGGCCTAGCTCTCTCGTGCCGAACGAAAACCAGGAGAAGGGAAAGAATAGAGGAAGTGTTGGAGGTGGTTAGGATGCCGAACGGCATGATCTGGGATGACTCGCCGAGCTACCTGTTCTTGACGTTCGACGTGGATGGAGGAGAGGAATATAGTCAAGAGCGCAGTGCCAAACGTTAAGGCTCGGCATAGTTCTGGTTCGGTGTGATTCACCATGTGACGAACGGTAGGATGGAAGGCTTGGGAGGAAGCATGAGTTAGCGGGGAGGATGCTGAGTGTTGTTTCGGTCGAATGGAATTTTGGCCGAACGTCACTTTGTCGGGCGCTAACTAGTTCGAGCGATAGTTAGGCCGAACGAGAATTTTGCCGAATAAGTATTAGACCGAACAGTAGTTTCGCCGAATGATAGCTTGGCCGAACGGCAGTTAAGCCGAACGACATTTTGGCCGGAGATAATTCGGCCGAACAACCTTTAGGCCGAGCCATGTTGAATGCCGAACCATCTTTTAGCTTAGGTCGAACACTTAAACTACGTTGCCTAATCATGTCAAGGACAAGGACTCTCGCATATTAGCATATCGAACTGATCCGGACCGATAACTTCCTAGCTTCAGTAAACATAAACCCGGACTTGAATCGACACAACCAGACAACTCCTTTTAACGTTTTCTGAATCTGAAACTGTAATCGCCATAAGGCAGGCTTTTGGAGACGGTCAGCGATGACAGTCTTCGAAGGCGATCATTTGAGGATTAATTTTATATCAGTAACCTCATAGGTTTCAAATTTTCAATGCTTATACACAATTGATTGCACTAGTTCACACACCACGTGGGGGGATATTCGTGTTGTTAATTCTAATCTCGATCATTTTTCAAGTATAGTTCACACAGGTGTTTTGCCAGATCCACTATCTATTGAAGATGTCTAAAAAATCTAGCTCCGCCACTATCTCAGGTAGGCCCGGGCCGTCTTCCAAACAAGGGGATGCAGATGTTTCAAACCTGTCGATGTTTCCCTCTCATGACTTAGCCCCTGATGCCCTGGACGCATCGATTCTTTTGGATAATCCGATCGATTCAAAGGCTTCGAAGGTTAACGAAGTCACGCTCCGACTAATATGCTATATTCACGGAATTCCTTTTGCCAACATGTTGGTTCTGTCGGGGCACGATCGCCCACACCTGCCCCCAGTTGGATATACTACATGCAATAAGTTTATGTGCTGGGTGGGTAGCGTGCCTCCATTCAATCTATTTCTTTGGGACATGTTGCAATACATGGACATCGCCCCCTCGCAGCTGCACCCGAATGGCCACGCATTCATTTATGGGACATACCACCTCTTCATGACCGTCTTTTCTAGGCCTCCAACCCCTGGCGACATCAGATATATTTATATGATTAAGAAGCGGAGTGATAGCCCCTCCTTTGTGTTCCTCGAGCCGCACCACAAATGCCAAATTTTGACCGGGGCGTGGAGAAAATTTGCCTTGTACAAACTGGAATGGTTCTATGTGCGTTGTCCCCTGGTTTCGCGAGGAGATGGGTTGAAGGAAGTAAGTCTTTTTCTCGGAACGATGCTCACATTGTGACCGAGGCTACGCTTTTTCTAATTATTGTTTCCTCTTTTCAGATATCAATCCACGCCCTGACGGCCGTGGTTATTCTGAGGCTGTTGAAGCTATTAGAGCCCTTCCCACCGAAGAACGAGACATCCGAACTCTCATTTCAAATGAGTCACTGTCAAGGTTCGGACTGTTGGCGAAAGGTCGTCGGGTAAGCCTTCCTGAGGGCATCTCCATTCCCAAGCCCGCACCCGGTAAAGGGAAAAAATTAGCCGAATCGTCATCACGCCACACCCCGATGAACAGGAAGAGGGAGAGATTAAAGAGAGTGAAGCTCCTGAAACACAAGGTGAGAATGTGGGTGTTACTCAGTATCCGCCGGTCGAAGTGCATGATATTGAAACGTCATCTTTCCCTTCAAAGGGGAAAAAGACTTTGACGTGCAAAATCAAAAAGGAGAAGGTCGGCGGAACTTCGAAGGTTACGCTTATCCCGACGGAAAAAGAGGCTTCTTCACTGCACGTAGAGAGCTCTTTAAAGGGCTTGTCGAACCTCTCCATTCCGTACGATCTGCTCAATTATGACTTTGACGATCCGGAGGTATTCAAACTTAATTCGCCCATCAAAGGCGACGTGGGCGCTCCGACCCAGAGTCAGGGAGAGAAGACTCCTATTAGCAAAGCGACTGGTTCGTTGAGGGGAAACACTAGGACAGACACGAACACTTGCACTCCAATTTTTGCTTAGAATTTTGTCGTTACACTATTCTTTGATAATTCGCTGTTATTTGAATTCTGTACAGGTGGTATGGGGCGTTCACATGGATTCGATCGCCTTCGCGGTTCGTCAGTTCTTCATCATTCCGGATAGGACTCGAGCTCCGGGAGATGCCGAGATAGGGACGGTGACGGCGATAAAGATTTTCATTCCCGGGATTCGTCGTCTCGGAGGAAAACTCAATACCAACTAAAATACCACCAGGGCACATCTTCTCATGCAGAGCAAAGTAGAGACAAGCGCGAGCATAAGAGGTCGCAACCTGATTCCCCCCGGGACCAACACTCTGATTCTTCTTCCACCCGTCAGTCCCTAGATTCCTACAGGAGGGGCGAACTTTCAAAGCCGTCTCCTCCCACTCCTGCAACGGACCCGTCAGTGCCGGAGAGGCTGGCCGAGCTTAAAGATAAATTTCCATAAATCTGCTTCGATGGCCTGAAATTCCTCCCGGCTATTCACCCTATTCCCGACATGCCAAACAGAGCGCCCTTGCTTGTACGAATGACGTCTATGTTCAACATGACGCATTTGTTCATCTAGCCGAAAAAATTTCTGAAGTTTCCATGGAGCGCCAGCATGAAATCGACCGCCTGAAGCTTGAGGCTATCCACGACAAGGATATCATTAAAGCTCAGGATGAAGAAATGACCACTTACAAGTCTGAGCTCGAGGTCGCCCGTCAGGGGGTAAAGGACACTGCTGAGGCCGTTACTCGTCTGAAGTCAAGTCATAAGAAAGAACTGACGAGGCGGTTCAACGGTGTGGGGGCATTGTCTCTAGAGAAGGACTCCGTTCAAAAGGAGAGGGACACGCTCAGCCTCCGAGTCAAGGAGCTTGAGGAGCAGCTTCGCAGGGAGAGCGAAGAGAAAATGGCTGCCTAAGAGGAGTCACAACGATATTGTGACGAGATTGTTGCCACTCGACTTTTAAAAGAAAAACTTGAGGGCGAGCTCTCTAGGGATGAAGCGCTAAAGAGGGAGGCCCGTGAAGAGGGCGAAAGGATTGCGTCTATCGATATTGACTCGCGTCTTGAGGCGGCTAGAGAAGATGGCAGGGAAGAGGTCAAAAATATGTTTGACCCACTAATCGCGGAGTCTAACGCCCGCGTTCTCATGCATCGTGACTTGACTTTCTTGGGCGAGGGTTATCTTGAATCTCTAGCCGAGGCATGGGAGGCATTGATAGAAATCAGGAAGGCCGAGCACGGCATCGAAGAGATTGATGAGGGGGCACTGATAAAAGAATATCTCAGGGGAAACGAGCCTTCGGACTTGTCTGCCGCTAAGGCTATATATGGCAAAGGTTCCCCTTCAAGGAAAGGGAAATAAGTTATTACCGATCCATCCGGTGCCGCGCCTCTAGCTCATGTGCCTATTCGGTCGGCCGATCGGCCGGTACTTGATCCTTTTGAACAGCACATTGGCTATGACTCGGAAGCTCCCGGCCTGGGAGTTCATGTTTTGTCTCCCATCCCGAAGGATAAGACCCCCGTGACGGCTGGAAATCAGCCGAACTCTGGTAGGCAATTCTTTTGCTTTAACATCCCAAGTGTTTCCTTGAAAGTTGTCACATTCTGATACTTGTTTTCGTGATTTTGTGCAGGTCGTTTCGATCCTGAACCCACTCTGAGGAGCGATGTCGCCAAGGAGGCAGAGAAAGAAACTAGTGAGGCCCCTCATGCTGGAGAGGCTCCCAGTCTAGATGCCCAAGCGATCGGAGCGCTTGATGAAGATAAATCTGAGGCTTCTTCTCCCATTAACGGGAGTTATGAAGTTGAAATTACAGGCATCTCCGAGCACACATCTGAGCTTTGCATGAAGGAAAGGCTTGAGAAAGAGAAGGAAGAGACGACCAAGATCAAGGTCGAGCCTCAAACTGTGGATTCGGTCGATCCCTTGACCAAACCGTTGATGATCATTTCCCCGGCGGGTCCAAGACCGTGGATGTCCCCCCTGCTTCTTCAGTTGTTACCCCTCCATCAAGGAAGGATCCCAAGGGTAAACGCTCTGGGGAGGAGTCGTCTGGGAAGAAGAAGAAGAAGCACAAGAAGTGATCACTATCCCCGTCCAACGAGAGTTAATCTAAGTCATGTAATAATTTTTGGTAATTTTTGTAGATAGACCGTCGACTCCGGAATTTGGAGTGTTTGTAGCAGAAAACTTTTCCTAAATAAAGATTAGTTTCCTTTTCTGTTTTTTCAAAAGATTCTTATTATTCAGTTTTCTGCGTGATTGTGATTTGAATCCGAGTTGTTGTGAATAACATGGATTTCTTGGTTCATCTTCATATAGCTCGGAAATTCTTTGAGAAACATCTATTTTTTCTTCCACACCTCAAGCACTTAGAACATTTTCCAGTACGCACACTGAAGGCTCGATGTCTTCAAGTCATTTATATCTAGTCCGTCTTCAGCGGACCTGGTTATTTAAATCATTTATATTCGAGTCCGCGCTCCGAGGAGTTAGAGTACTCCAGTCCGCACTCTGGGAACTTGGAGATTTTAAGTTGTTTATACTCGAGTCCACACTCTGGGGACTTGGAGTACTCTCGTCCGCACTCCGGGGACTTGGAGATTTTAAGTCGTTTATACTCCAGTCCGCGCTCCGGGGACTTAGAGTACTCCAGTCCGCACTCCGGGGACTTGGAGATTTTAAGTCGTTTATACTCGAACCCGCGCTCCGGGGACTTAGAGCGCTCCAGTCCGCACTCCCGGGACTTGGAGATTTTAAGTCGTTTATACTCGAGCCCACGCTTTGGGGACATAGAGTACTCCAGTCCGCACTGCGGGGACTTGAAGATTTTAAGTCGTTTATACTCGATCCCACGCTCCGGGGACTTAGAGTACTCCAGTCCGCACTACGGGGACTTGGAGATTTTAAGTCGTTTATACTTGAGTCCGCGCTCCAGGGACTTAGAGTACTCCATTCCGCACTCCGGGGACTTGGAGATTTTAAGTCATTTATACTCGAGCCCGCGCTCTGGGGACTTAGAGTACTCCAGTCCGCACTCTAGGGCCTTGGAGATTTTAAGTCGTTTATACTCGAGCCCGTGCTCCGAGGACTTAGAGTACTCCAGCCTGCACTTCGGGGACTTAGAGATTTAAGTCGTTTATACTCGAGCCCACGCTCCGGAGACTTAGAGTACTCCAGTCCGCATTCCGGGGACTTGGAGATTTTAAGTCGCTTGTACTCGAGTCCGCGCTCCGGGGACTTAGAGTACTCCAGACCTCACTCCGAGGACTTGGAGATTTTAAGTCGTTTATACTCGAGCCCGCGCTCCGAGGACTTAGAGTACTCCAGTCCGCACTCCGGGGACTTGGAGATTTTAAGTCGTTTATACTCGAGCCCGCGCTTCGAGGACTTAGAGTACTCCAGTCCGCACTCCGGGGACTTGGAGATTTTAAGTCGTTTATACTCGAGCCCGCGCTCCGGGGACTTTGAGTACTCCAGTCCGCATTCTGGGGACTTGGAGATTTTAAGTTGTTTATACTCGAGCCCGCCCTCCGGAGACTTAGAGTACTCCAGTCCGCACTCCGGAGACTTGGAGATTTTAAGTCATTTATACTCGAGCCCGCGCTCCGGGGACTTAGAGTACTCCAGTCCGCACTCCGGGGACTTGGAGATTTTAAGTCGTTTATACTCGAGCCCGCGCTCCGGGGACTTGGAGTACTCCAGTTCGCATCCGGCGACTTGGAGATTTTAAGTCGTTTATACTCGAGCCCGCGCTCCGGGAACTTAAAGTACTCCAGTCCGCACTCCGGGGACTTGGAGATTTTATGTCATTTATACTCGAGTTCGCGCTCCGAGGACTTAGAGTACTCCAGTCCGCACTCCGGGGACTTGGAGATTTTAAGTTATTTATACTCGAGTCCGCGCTCCGAGGACTTAGAGTACTCCAGTCCGCACTTCGGGGACTTGGAGATTTTAAGTCGTTTATACTCGAGCCCGCGCTCCGGGGACTTAGAGTACTCCAGTCCGCACTCCGGGGACTTGGAGATTTTAAGTCGTTTATACTCGTTCGCACGTTCGCCGGAATAACATAATTTTATTTGCCCGTCACAGGATCAACATTTGTAGAGACATTGGTAGTTCATGGAAAAGATGGCTTCAAGCCTTTATTGATGAAAGCAAGTTAAATTGCCTTATTACATGCCAAGAATTAGAAATAAAAGCATACTGGAAATGAGTGCGACTAATACATGGAAGAAATAGACTAAGTATAGTAACGCCGCAAGTGCTCGCTGTTCCATGCTCGGGGGAGCGTCGCACCATCGACGGTCGCTAGCTTGAAAGTCCCTTCTCCAAGCTTCCGTTCGATGACATATGGACCTTCCCATGCGGGATTCATATGAGACGTAATCTGGAAAACTCGTTTCAACACGAGGTCTCCCACATTAAAAGTTCTTGGTCGGACCTTCTCATTATAATATTTAGCGACTCTATGTCTGTATGTAGCCGCTCTCAAATTGGCTTCTTCGCATTTTTCATCAATGAGGTCCAGCGATTCCAATAAGAGATTCTGGTTCGACTCGGGGTACCCGATGTGATGGGACCTCAAGTTCCACGGGTACAACAGCTTCCATGCCAAATGCCAATGCGAACGGAGTGTGGCTAGTCGCGATTTTGTGGATGGTCCTGTAGGCCCAATGTGCCGTTGGAAGTTCATCCACCCATCTGCCTCTAGCCTTTTCCAGATGTTTTTTCAACATGGACTTGATTATTTTGTTTACGGCTTCTACCTGTCCATTCGCCTTTGGATGAGCAACTGCTGCAAATTTCTTCTCAATGCCATATTTCTGGCAAAATTCTTTGAACTCCTTGCTCTCGAATTGAGTTTCATTGTCCGTGACGATGATCCGTGGAAGGCTAAAACGGCATATGATATTTCGTATGATGAAAGTAATAACGCTCCTAGCGGTTATCGTTGCCAGAGGCTCTGCTTCTGCCCATTTGGTAAAGTAGTCAACTGCAACTATTGCACATTTCGCTCCACCTTTGGCTAAGGGTAAGGAGCCTACTAGGTCGATCCCCACATCGCAAATGGCCAGGGACTAGCCATTTGTGTGAGTTCTGTTGGCGGAGCTCTCAGGATTTTTGCATATATCTAGCATTTGTCACATTTTCTCACATGGTCTGCAGCATCCCGATTGACAATCGGCCAATAGTATCCGTAACGAAGGATTTTCTTTGCTAATGTTTGCCCCCCAGTGTGGTCACCGCACTCTCCCTTATGGACTTCCTTTAATACTCATTTTACCTCATCAAGGGCCACGCACCAGAGTAAGGGGGTCGAGAATCCCCTCCGATACAATATACCGTCATGTATTACATAACGCGAAGCCTTACGAAGGACTTGGCGTCTTTCGTTCCACTTTTCAGGTAAATCCCCTTGTAGCAAGTACTGTCTGATCGGGGTCAATCATGATTCCTTCTCAGGTTTGGTTTCTAAAACGAGATCTATCTCTATCATCTCTATACGGGGGGGCATGGAGGGTCTTAACAGGGAATAATCCCATTTGCTGTGCATCGCCGGTGCTTGCGAATTTTGCCAACAAATCGGCTTCTCTATTTTGTTCGCGTGGGACATGCGAGATGTCGTAATATTCCAGATTCTCCAACCGCTCTTGAACACGGGCAAGGTAGGGAGCCAGTCTCTGTCCCTTCGCTTGATAGTCTCCCCGCACCTGATATACTACCAGTTGCGAGTCACAAAAGATTTCAAGTGACTTCACTCCCAGTTCGTTAACAAGTCTCAGGCCAGCAATCAATGCTTCATACTCAACTTCGTTATTTGTCGCTGCAAACTCAAGCTTCAAAGCATAGCAAATTGATCGGTCTTCCGGAGTTACAAGGACTACGCCAAACCCCGTGCAACGGTTGTTAGATGCACCATCAATGTACATCTTCCATCGAACGGGAGGTATGACACTGTGACTGCTCGGTTCATCTGGCACGGTGAATTCAACAATGAAGTCAGCTAGTGCTTGTCCTTGTATGGCCCTTCGCGGCAGATAGGTAATATCGAACTGACTTAACTCAATATTCCATTTCTGCATCCTTTTGGAAGTTTCCGGTGGTTGGAGTACCTGTCGTAAGGGTTGGTCAGTGTAGACACCCGATTGAGTGTGCCTGAAAGTAGGGGCGAAGCTTGCGTGATGCAATCAACAAGCAATAGGCTAGTTTCTCAATCTTTGGATAATTTATTTCCGCCCTGTCAAGCGTTTACTGACATAGTAAACTGGCTTTTGAATCCGGTCTTCCTCGCGAACCAAAGCTGTACTGATAGCATGCTAGGATACCGCCAAGTATACATACAACATTTCGTGGTCTGTTGGCTTTGACAGTACAGGGGGACTTTCTAAGTGCCTTACCAGATCTCAAAATGCTTCCTCACAGTCGGATGTCTATTCAAAATTTCTCTTTCCTTTCTTTATAATGTTGAAGAAGGGAATACACTTGTCTGTAGCTCTGGATATGAATTGACTTAGCCAGGCTTTGCACGTGCTTTATGGTTCTGGGTACTTGTATATCTCGAATAGCCTGGATCTTCTCCGGGTTAGCTTCAATTCCCCATGCGTTCACAATGAAACCCAAGAACTTTCCTGAAGCTACGCCGAATGAACACTTCAGAGGATTGATCTTCATCTCGTAGTGTCTGAGTACATCGAACATCTTCGCTAAGTCTCGGATGAGGTCGTTTGACTGCCGCGACTTCACAAGCATGTCATCCACATAGACTTCCATTGTTTTACCAATCTGGTCTTTGAACATTCGATTCACCAGACGCTGATAAGTCGCTCCTGCGTTCTTGAATCCAAAGGGCATCACTACATAGCAATACAACCCGACGTTCGTGACGAAACTGGTGTTTTCTTGGTCGGGAACATACATTGGGATTTGATTGTATCCATAGTATGCATCCATAAAGGACAGTAACTCATGTCCGGCTGTTGAATCAACCAGTTGGTCAATTCTTGGTAACGGAAAGCTATACTTCGGGCATGCTTTGTTTAAATCAGAGTAATCAACACAAGTTCTCCATTTTCCGTTCGCTTTCTTTACTAACACCGGGATAGATACCCATTTAGGGTAGAGGGCATCGCGAACGAACCCGTTGGCTTTGAGTTTGTCCACCTCCACTTTGAGAGTTGCAGACCTCTTCGGGTCCATGCCTCTCCTTTTTTTTTTCACAGGTACATGCTTCGGGTCTATGTTCAACATGTGACTCGCAATTGCAGGAGAGATCCCGCGCATATCAGAATGTATCCAAGCGAAAACATCAAGATGTGCTCGGAGGAAGTCAGTGAGGTTCTCGGTGTAACGACCCGCCTTTCATTCCATAGAAAGACGCATCATTAAGAAGAAAGAAAGGGATAGAAAAGAGAAAAGAAAGGAAAGAAAGAAACAGACAACATCAGAATCTCACAGCGGAACGAATAAATTATATTATATCACATAAAACTTTACATAGTATCATATACATCAGAGTTCTATAGCTAATACAACACAAACTAGACAGTTATAAACATCTATCTAGCAATTACAATTCAAGTACATCAGAGAAAAACAGATACAACTCAAACACAGCGGAACCACTATATATATATCTACACGCTGAAGCCTCCTGCTCCATTATCTCCTTCAGAACTCGTCAAAGAAATCTTGAAACACTTGACTACTCATACGTAATATGAGTACCCAAGAGTTTAATAAAATAGAAAATAAACACTCGGGTCAGACATGGGTCTGGTGTGAGTAAACGGGGTTAAAAGTTGCTTAACTTTAGAAAATCCTTTGAAAACAAAAGGTATCACGTAAGACTTCCCACACATAAACATGGAAAAGTTTTTACCTTACGCTAACCAAAACATTTGATAGGAAATCCAGTGATATTATAATAGTGTCTAGGGTTTTCAAGTAAACAAGAAATAGCCGAAATTGTTACATCTATTGAATTCCAGCTACTAGCCACAAAAGTGGGTAATACAATCAAAACCGTAGGGTCTCGTAGGAAGAATGGGTTTCCATCAATGGCAGGGCTACTGGGGTACCGCCCGTCACAGTACGTCGCCTAGATCACCGTACCAAGGAGTACGCCCGCTCCCCCGCAACACAAAGCCGGAACCATTCCTTACTGAACAGTTTCGAACAAGACCACCCCGCAGATTGGCCGTCGCCAACTGCCGCACAGCCGAAATATAAAGGGACCTCTAGAAAGGGGTAAATCTTGCTCTCTAGTGGGGGCTACCCAGGAAGCCTTGCTGCACCTTCCCTATTTTAGCCATTCCTGGTTGATGAGGCTTGAGGCTACGATTACCTTTATAGAACATATCGATCTTACAATGCACATCGTCCACCTGATGATGTTCTGAAAGCATTCAATCCATACAAGTTCGTTTCGGGTTCGAACGAAACCGAAGGCATTATCTCGTTACACTCATTTTGGAATCACCCTCAGAGTCAACGACCATAGCCCCTGCACTCTAAATCACCATCTCAAACCTATAAGTACTATTCCGTCAAACTCATCACGGAATCACCCTCAGAGTTATACTGACGAATAGTCCTTACATCTCGAGTCTTCACTCTTCACTTGATATTCACGACCTAACGTTTAATTTGGATCAATGTGGTTTTCGGAATTCCAAATTTGGAAATCCGATCCCTGTCTCATCAAAATTCAAACGCCAACTTAATGTCCAAGTGAATTTAGTTTGAATAATTAATTCAATTCATTACTATCTATCTACACACAGATAGATAAACTTCATATCACAATAGATAATCACATTCTCATCATAAACAGATAACTCGTATCATAATCACAACAGATAACTATCACAACCAGATAATCCATATTATCATATTTTAACTAAGCATCCATATCATACAAATACTATTCATCTCATTACTGAGATCACATCCATTCAATCAATATCACCCATAAGCAATGATTTATTAACCATCATCTATAATTGATTTAAAATGAATTAAATTAATTACAACCATCTCTAATTAATTTAAAATAAATTATCACATCTATAAACCCTGCTTATATATCCATTAATTAATTAACCTAGTTAATTATTCATTTTCTAAATATTCAACTTGATTAAACTCATATGATTAATCATTCTCTAATTACAATAAGTAATTAGTCTTTAGTTAATTTCACAAATTAATTAATCTCAATCATAAGTAATTACATTTAATTACTTCATTTATTTAATTAACTATAATTAATTACATTTATCTTTAATTAATTACAATTAATTAATCACTTAATTAATTTATTATTACTTAATTAAACCATCCTTAATTACATCATTAATTATATTAATTAATAATCTCTAATTAATCTTTAAATTAATTACATTATTAAAATTAGTTACATTTAGTGATTAATCTAAATTTAAAATACAATTATTAATCACCCTTGATTAATATTTAATCCAGTAATTAACTGCCCTTAATTACTTATTAACAAATTAATTATCCAATAATTAATTATCTTCATTAATTAATTCCTTGATTAATTACAAAAGTAATTATCCCAATTACTTAATTAAAAATTATCTTCACTAATTACATTCTAGTAATTATCATTTATTACTTCTCAAAGTAATCTTGCTCCATTAATTACATTAAGTAATTACACTTATTAAATCATCAAATGATTTCTTAAATTAACTAAACTAAATTAATTAACTTAACAAATCACATTATCAAAATTAATTACAATAAGTAATTAATTCCTTAATTACTTTTATCAAGTAATTATGCTTAACAAATTACAATTGATTATATTCAATTAATTAATCTAATTAATTATCATAATTAATCACATTAATTAATTACTTAATTATCCTTAGATAATTATCATTATTAATTAACAACATTTTATTTAATAATTACTTAAGAAAAATTATCTTAGATTAATTATTCATTAATCATCTCTAATTATAAATTAATCTAAATCATTATTTAAAACCAAATAAATAAGTAAATTTTCTTAATTATCTTAATTATTTATAAAACAATTCGTTTACTTTTTAATGTCTTTATTTACATTCAAATGTATTTAAAACGATACATTTCTAAATTTAATTCAAATTCCATTTTCAAATTTAAGATTTAATAATGTTTAACTATTTAAACATTATCCAAATTTTAAATAAATTTATTCTTAAAAGTAAAGAACCATTATTACTTATATAGGATATTTATATAAGAAAATCCAAAACTAAATTACTAACAAATTTTATTTAATAAATCAAGCTTAAAATAAATTGGTCATATAACTTTTCAAATTTAAGTTTAAACATTCCATAACTTTAATTCGAATATTAAAGAAAAAATTCTTTCAAGTTTAAACCTTATTTGTATTCAAATTCATTTTTTTAAATCTACTTTTAAACATTTTAAACTTATTTAATATTTAAAATTTACAAAACTGTTTTAAATTCTAATCTGGATTCATAATAGACTTAAAGCCACATTTGAGTTGATTTAAATCTTGATTTAAAACTTAATTTAAATCTATCTTAAACTTTAGATATTTTCATTTTTAAAACTTTGAATTCAAAAGCTCACTTGAATTAAAATTCATCCAAACTTGGAATTTAAATCCTTATTAAAATCCTGTTTTTAAAATTTTAAATTCATCTAAGTTTTAAAACCTGCACATTTACAAGTTTTACAACCTGAACTTATACTTACCCGAGACCCCAAATTATTACTTCGAGTTCTCAAGCCACTAGCTCCGAGTCACTGCATGTTCTACCCGAGAAATACACGAGACAAAAATACTGCACAACCCAACAGTTCACCAGAATTTCAAATATGCACGGTGCATATGCGCCGGTGCTCAGATCATCTCCAACCACCCTAGGCAACCTCCCCACGTCGCCGACAATCATCCCACTTGATCACGACTGCCATAATCCCCACTGCAGCTCGAAATTTGAAATCAAGGAATCCAACCCAACCTGGAAACATCACAGCACCATATACCCCCAAACCTGTCAACAGCTTACAAACCCACCTCCAATCATCTGGCCACCCACAACTCTGGTCATCTCTTCTTCAACATCTCCTCTACCCAATTCCAGAGTCTTGCATCACACGATGCAACAGAGAGTACAAGAAGCTACAAAAACCCCTAACTCCAGAAAACTAGGGTTAGAACCTAGAACCCACAAATTCCATCGCCTCCTACCTCCGATCATCTACTTCCAAATTTTCTCCCACTCTCCAATCAACACTCCACCTCCAAGAAGAAATACAGCCTCCAAAATCCACTAGATAATCAGATAGACCCAAAAATCCCACTTCTGTTCAATCCCCAAATGCTAACTCCACGGTTGATTTAAAAATGTGTTGTTTGTTTTATAATTTATGATTTCAATCATGCATTCAAGTTATAAGCTTGATTTAATAATTTCAGATGTTTGATATTTTCATTTGAAACAAATACTGTCAGTATTATTACAGAGACCACAATTTAATTTTCAATTTAGCTTAATTATGATTTACAAACCTGAATCTATACTAAACATACACAATTTGCTTACATATTAATGCTAGCAGAGAATCAAATCCAGTGGAAATGAATTTCCATTAAAATCTGAGTTTCAAAACAGAGACAGGTATGTAGATAGTTTCTGGCATCAGCTACACACATATACATATTTATATATGTATACACAAAACATCATCACAAAATAAGATCAAACAACATGCTTACTTCTATCAGAACACATGCACAACTAATTTAAAGCAACCCTTAAAATTGTGAAGTTATTCATCAAAAATGAAGGCACTGCAGTTTCAAATCAGCAGTTTTGATTTTTTTTTTAAAATGACAGTTTTGTTTGAACTTGAGTTTTAGTACATTGCTTAAGTATTAATTTTAAAAGAAAGATCTGTTTTTAAAATAGAAGTTTACTCACCTTTAATTGAGGATGTAGAGAACAATTCCAGATGCAAATTTCATTTTTTCCAGGAACTTGATTTGGAGCTGCATTGGTGATGTTGAATCTGCTTGTTGAAGTAGATTTGAAAACTGTATTTGCTGATTGAAGTTGATCTTTAAACTGCATTTTGATTGATGAATTAAAAACTGCATGCAGACCATTCTCTTTTGCTTGAGTTTGAGTTGAAGATTGCTTTCAGATTTGCAGATTTTACACAGTTTTGGGATCTGCAGAATTTAGATTGAATTTGGGTTGTAGATTTTGAACAAGAATTGGTTTTTCAGATTTGAAGATTGAACTATTGAATTTTGTTTGTAGGATTTGTTTTGAAATTTCCTTTAAATCTGATTTTTAGATTCATTTTGAAGACAATGGTTTTTAACAAAATGGATTTGCTAAGTTTCTTATTAATATATTTTAAATAAAAAGTTTTTAAAACAATGCCACTTGTTACTAAAGTTATAGATTAAGTACAAGTGTCTTCCCTATGTATTAAAAACTTAAAACATATACACAATGGTATAAAAGATAAATTTCCTTATTTATAAATGTATTTAAATCCTTCTAAAGCATTTCTAATATAATTTAAAATGTTTTAAATGTTTTTATCAATATTTAGCCTTACGTGTTTACATATAAACTTCCTTATAAAATTATATACATTAATATTTATTTGAATATTTAAAATAATATTTTTAAAGCTAATCTTCAAAAGAGATTTTTTTTAAAAAGAATTGAATATTGAATTCAATTTTAGTCAAAAGTTTTCAAATCTAAATACTATACTTTAATATAAATGAATTAAATCTTATTTCAAAAGAAATTTTTTTTTAAAATAAAACAAAATAAACTTTTATAATATAATACAATTTAAACTATTTTATTTTATTACAAATAAAATAAATATTTACTTATATTTCATTTGAAAATATAAGATAGACTTTTAAAACAAATTTTTGAAAAGTTTTCAATACTAATTTAAATCAATTTAATCAATTCATAAATTATACATCTTATATAAAATAAATTGGAAAATATTCTTTATTAGTATTTAAATTTAAATAAAGATCAAATCCCTATTTACAATGTATACACATATATACATTATAAACAAAATATCTTTAAATCAGCTTAGAAAGATAATTTTATTATTTAAATATTTTTAACATTTGAAAACAATAAGATTCTCAAATTAAATTATCATTATTATAAATTTTTAAAAGAATATCATTTGACAAATTAAATGATTATTAATCTTCAAAGAAAATTCCTGTTTGAATTAAATTATTAAATCAATATTTCACATTTTAAAATAATTATTAATGAAATTATTAAATAAATATTGTCCAAATTTCCGGGACATCACACTCGGCCACCACGGGGTCGAGTTGTGATCCAATTTTAAGAACTCGTGATGGGTCGTTGCGGCTAACCGAGATGTCAATAGTTAGTTCAGCCGGTGCTGCATTGGTTTCCTTGGGTTCCCCATCATTGTCTCTCGGATCTATGTTCCTATAGATCCGAGAATGTTGCCCGATCCAGGGCTCGGGCGCTACTTGTCAATCATCAGCATTTCGGCTGCGGACGGAGTGGTCCGCAACCTTTCCTTTCTCTCTATGCTAAGCCTCTCTCAGCTCAGCCACATAACAGGCACGTCCGGTCGCCTGATCGCCGTGCACCATTCCAATACCGCTGTATGTGGGAAATTTTAATTTTAGACACCAAGGGGTCAATGCTGCCCTAAATTCTGCCAAGGCAGGACGTCCAAAAAATACGTTATATGGAGAGTCAACGTCCAACACTATGAATGGTAGTATTCGCACCCTCCTACGCTCGCCTGCCCCAGTTCAACTGGTAACTCTACATATCCCACTACATCTGTTGCTGCGCCGTTAAAGCCATGGATTCTGGCATTGGATGGTTTCAAATCCTTAGCTTCCAGTTTCATTTGGTCATATGCCTTCTTGAAGATGATGTTAACAGAACTTCCGCAATCAATTAGAATTCTCTTCACATACGCCGTCCCGATTGTCGCAGATATGACCATCGTGTCGATGGTAGGGGCTTCTACCTTGTCCCCATCTCGGCCTCTGAATACGATATCATCATTCATCGTGCGTTGCTGCTTTGCAGGAGTCCCATTCTCCACATTTGAACAACACCCATACTCCACATGTCTTAAAGAGTTAGCATATCGCTCCATCTCTTGCCAATTCTTATCTGCAGGATGAGGCCCGCCAGCAATCGTGTTAATAACCAATCTGCCCACAGTTCGAGTAGGTTGTTCTGGTTGGTGTGGTGCCGGCCCACGTCCGGGGTCCGATGTTTCTTGCCTCCCATCCTGTGGGTCTTTGACAAATTCCTGCAGCTTTTTCTGTCTTATCAATATTTCTATAGCATCATGGAGGTGTCTACACTCCTCCGTATTATGCCCATAAGACTCGTGAAAGCCGCAATACTTCTCGATCCGCTTCTATTCTTCCGTTGATTCCTTTGGACGTGGCTTTCTATATTGGAAAGTGTTGCAAGTTGATAGATAGATGTTTTCGATGGATGCATTCAGTGGGGTGTATTCGTTGTATGTTGGGATGCTTGATTTCCACTTCCCTGTTTCTTTTTTCTTTCCAGGATTTCCACCTCCAGATCCTTTAGATTGCCCGAGTTGGTTCTGGATGTTATCTTGAGTTTTTCCAGATTTATCTCTGGTTTGTTTCACGGCGACGTTACTTTTCACAGACTCTTGAACGGGCCATGATGCCTTATCTTGCCTTATCCACCGAGCTTCCTCCCTTCTTATGAACTAATGAGCTTTCGAATAAAAACGTTCCAGCGTAGCTGGAGGCTTCCCCGCCAACCAATCTCCAAACTCAGAATCCGGATCCACTTCACGCATTACTGCCATCAGAATCGCGTGGTCGTTAGGATTGCTCACCTCGGTAGCAGCAACATGAAACCTTTGCAAGTATGCTTTTAATGACTCTCCAGGAGCTTGGATTACGCTTGATAAGGACTTCACGTCCTTCGGGCGAGTGGTGTGTATCCTAAATTGTTCTATGAATTTTGTTGCTAATTCGTCAAAGCTGGATATAGATCGAGGCGGGAGTCGAGTAAACCACAGGGTGGCAATACCAGACAAAGTGATTGGGAAGCACCTACACTTGGTCGCATCATTGGCTCTTGCAGAATCCATCATTCATCCATACCTCATCACGTGTTGTCTAGGATCAGTCTTCCCCTCATAGGCTGGTATAGTTGGCATATTGAACTTCTTGGGGTACTCAGCCTGCAGGATACCATCCGTAAAGGGGGTATGGCTTCTGGTCACTCCCCAATCTTCATTGGTCAAGCTTTGGTTTTCTTTCATCAGCTGCCTGACCATAGCTGTTAAGTCCGGTGTTTGTATGGAGGATGGAAGGTTGGGTTCCGTTCCATGGGACCGTGCGTGTTGATGTCCCGCCTGATTTGGGTCTTGGAGATTCGGGCGTCCGGTCTCTTCGTGGGCTTGATTTCTAGTAGATCGATCAGTGGCACCCGCTCGTGCGTCTTTATCCTTACGGCGTCTACGCCTAGGAGGTTCATCAGCTGAAGTCGAACTATCATCTTCAGAGTAAGGGACGGGGCTACCTCCAGCATTCTGATGCTGCTGCTGAGTCACCTGAGTTATGAGGTTAGCGTTGGCTTGCATTTGCTCATCAAGTTGCCTTCTACTTTCCTTAAGCTCTCTTATCAAGTCATTGAACTCTTCTCGGGAAACAACTTCCGCTTGGTTTTGGTTGGAGGGCCCTGCGCCTCGAATCGCTTGCTGATTGCTAGTTTCCAGTTGTTGGACACTAGCAGCTTCGTGGGCATCTGCATTTTGAGAGGCTGATCTAGTTCGTGGTCTTCCCATGATAGAGTTGTTGGTTGTAACTCTGAGTAGAATCAACAGATGCCTTATAAATGATTATGGATCTCCTTCGAGGGATTTATGCAATCCAGTAGCTGCAAAGTAGATCCTAATAGCCTGAGAATTCAAATTCTCAGTGAAAGCACCAAAATGTTAGCACCAAGATTGGTCACTAACACCCTTAGAAAGATTGTGTAGAGAGATTAATGAAGAAAGTAAATTAAAACGGAGAACAGAACGTAAATTCAAAGGCAAAAAGTAAGAACACCAAATTTATAGTGGTTCGGCGTAGTAGCCTACGTCCACTTTAAAGTTGATCTTTATTCTTTTCATTGATGGTTGATTACAGATACAATCTGCTTCTAAGTACTTGAATACAGTTGCAAGATACAAAGAAATAAGGTTTGGAATGAGTCTTGAAAATGAAGTAGCGTAAGTATTATATCTGGATATAATTGAATATGAAGAGTATAGGGTAGGTATTGAATTAGTAAATGTAAGAACACGTTGTTACAGTAATTGAGGAATGGGTTAATGCAAGTTAATAATTAATGACTTGAATGAAATCCTAATTCAATAAAATAATTTAAATATTATGATTTGATTTTTAAATGGTATTTGAGAAAACAAATGAAATTATTGGATTAAGGTACGAAACAGTAAGTTGGGTAATAAATTTCAAAGTTACATTAATTGATGTAATAATATGGGATAAACTGAAATTTGATAAAATTAATGTTAATAAGAAATATGATGGGTGTTATACAGGAATGAACTTGAAGTAATGAAAGGTATTTGATGAAATTCTTTAATAAATGAGAACTTGTTGTTCTAGTATTATAAACTTAGGTATAATTGAGATTGTTTCAAATAAAATAAAATAAAGGAAAGTATAAATAACTGGGTATAAACTTAAGTAAACAATTGAGATGCTAAGAAATTGGATTAAGCACAAATACTATAAATAAATAAATGAAAATAAATGAAGTTATGCAATAATGAATGAATAAATGTATTGCAATAAAAGAAGAAACTGACATGACATTTATAAATGATAACGAATATTGGTAAGGAATAAATGAGAATAATTGAAATAAGCTTAAAGGTAATTAAAGTTAAATAGTTACAATTGTTAAGATACCTATTTGGGTAGTTAATACACTTTAATGTGAAAACAATTGAAAACTTTTGACCCAATTTGTGTAGTTAGGGTAGTTTTGATTGGTCATTGAAGTTTGTTAATTCAAGAAGATGCAATCAATGATAGTTTTATTTATAATATGACGATTGGGTGATTTAAGAAGTGAAAAACCAAGGTTTATGAATTTATTAGAAATTTGAAATTCAATTTGTGGATTTATTGCAAACAAGTGAAATTAATATTTAACTATTACGTTAGTGGAGTCTAATAAATTAAAATGGGTATTCAATAGGAATTAATCTAATTAAGGTTATATTAGTATAAAAAATGGGGTTGGACTAAGGAAATTTTATTACTTGGTTTAAAAAAAACCTTAATTAATATGTGAAATAGACAAGATTTCACATTTTAACCATTTATACAAATCTAAGATGTATATAGAAGTATCAATGTAATGAAACGTAAAAAAAATGTTAAATATAAGATGATGATTGTTTGAATAATAAGAATGGAAATCAACATTTATTTATTTAATTGAATTTAATTACGATAGCATGATTTATTGCAGTTAAATGAAAATTTAATATTTAAAATATTGCATAAATGGAGATGTAGATGAAATCTAAGAAAATAAATATAAACAACCGTGAACAATTGTAAATTTCATCCTTTTGATAACGATGAATTAAGTAATAGGATGAAAAGTGAATTTAATAGAATAATTGGAAATTTGATTTATAATTTTGAATTTAATGAAATTGAGGATTTATATTGAAATATATAAATTAATCTTCTCTGAATTTACATTTAAATTTGTTTAAATCATTGTAAATGTTTGAGAAATATAAAGGTGATAAAATTTTCAATTTTAAAATTGAAATTAAAATTTGATTTAATTAATTAATTATTAATTTATTTAATTAATGGGAAAATAGCCATTTTGGCCACTGACTCGGATTCTGACGAAACAAGTTTCATCGGAACCGTAACAGTAAATTATTGTAGGATTTCAAGTTTCATAGCGATCGGGCTTGTCGTTTGATCGTACGGACTCGAAACGCCTTGAAATAAACGAAATTGAAATCAATTTGAAAATATTGATTTCAGCATAACTTCTTCATACGATGGAATTTGGACGTGAAACTTTTTCCATTGCGTTTAAAGTATTTTAAAACATCTATTTTGATATATGGGTTTACCCAATTTCGTTTCGGAGTCGAAACGGGCTTTTCGGGCATATATCGTTTAGCGCGTACATCTATCTTATTCGATCCATCCTATTTCAACTTTGTCTATAAATATATCGTTATAAACCCTAATTCTCCTCATTTTCATTTGGCTGTACGTATATCTCAACTCTCTCCTCATCAACGGCAGACAACATAATTTCAGATCCAATCCCAAATCAAATCCAAAGCCTAAAATTTCAAAGTACTCAGAAAAATTCCAAAAAAATATATTTCAAAGCTCTCGACGAGCATAATCCACTGCAATAATTTTTTTCAATTCGATACACCATTTTTCTAGAAATCAAGAATGAATCCGGGCCGTCCATTCTAGGTTTTGGACGATCCAACGGTGGATCATCGCCCGATCGACGATCGGGAGGCGGCGTTGGAAAGCTGAAGTCTTGCAGGTCACTGCGGTGCTGTTCGTTCATGTATAAGGTTGTTGACTTCACCAGAAATCGCAATTTTTCTAGTGGAGGCGGCAGCGGCCTTGGGGTGGCCAGGGGTGACGCGGCGGTGGCCATTGAGGCGCCTCGGCCTGGGAAAGAGTTCGGCGAGGATGGATCTAGCCCTAGACCATTGGAGCGGCGGTGAAAATTGGTGGAAGGAGGCATGGTTCGTGGCGGCTATGATAGGTATCGCGTGCGTTAGGGTTTCAGTATCAACGCGATGTTCGGTTGTTTGTGCTGACGTGGACGAAAAGGTGTTTTATTTATTTTTTTATTTTTTGGAATTTAAATGTTCAAATCTATATAACTTCCACATACGATATCAGAATTTCACATGGTTTCTTGCATTAGGATCGTAATTAAATTCCGGAGACTTTGACGCAGGTTTGGACAGATTCCGAGGCTTTTGAATTTGGTTTAAATCGGATTTAAATTCGATTTAAAATTCAAAAGGTGAGTATTTTAACCCACTCACAATTTCTAAAATTTCTTATGTTTGTTAAATTGATTTATGATATGAGTAGAAATTTATTTAGGATTGTTTAGTATATTTTATTCATCATCTCAGTTAAATTGCATTTATTTAAATTAAATGTTATTTAATTTTATTATTGCATGTAAATTGCTAGTTAAATTTATTTATTACTGCATATAAATTGCCAGTTAAATTTATTTATTATTGCATATAAACTGCTAGTTAAATTTATTTATTTTTGCATATAAACTACAGTTAAACAGTTTCATTATTGAAAAATTAACTGTCAATAATTAACTGTTATTTATTGATGTGATTGTTTGAATTGGATGATAAATTAATAAATGTTTGATGATTGATATGATGGATTAATGGATGCTGTATTTATATTGTATAAACTGCAAGTTATTATGCATTTTCATTTCATTCGGGATTGCGGTTTGAAATGATATACAACCGCATTTTTTATTTATTTTTAAATTGCGGATGGAAATGATAAATGTCTGTATCACTTGACCATAGGATAGAAAATTATATACAGGCACCGCGATATATATATATATATAAAATTATTTTTGAAATGATTTCTATGGTTTTGGAAAGAATACGGTTTAATAAATATTAAATTTTGCTATATATATAGCAAAAAATTTAGCTATGTATAAATTTGTTTTGAATTTTAAAATAAGCTAAATAACGAAGTTGATTTCGTTTATATAATATGGTTAAGAATATATTTGAAATTCTATTGTATATAGAGTTTATAATAACTCAAATAAAAGTAAGGTTGAAGATAAATGTGAATATGATTTGAATTAATGTATCTAAGAATTTTCCTCGAAAATCTGTTTTGTAATGTAAATAAATTAAGATTTAAAGGGTATGATCTTATAATTTGATTTTTGAGTAGAGGATTTAAACGAATGTCAAATTTATTTAAAGAATATTATCAAGTTAATTTAATTAAAAGAATATCCTGTTATTGAAGTTTAAGGGTTTTACCTGAATAATATTTGTTTAGCAAGTAAATATTTCAAATTTAAGTAATAGGAATTGGATTTGATATATATTAAATTTTCAAAGAATCCATTTTGAAATAGTGGAATATTTAAAGATTGAAATATATGAACTATAAAGTTATGAAATATAGAATATTAAAGTTTTGAAATATATGGGAATTAAAATGGTTTATTTGGAGGTTCAAATTGATATTGGAAATTTATTGTGAAATTTGAAGAAGCTGTTTATTTTATAAAGTAATATAGTATTTGAACCATTAAGTATTAAAAGTTATGTTTCAAAGCCATGGTTTCAAGGTATATATATTTGAAAATATTATGATTTTGGGAAAGGGATATTTATAAAATAAAATGATATCATATTGATTTGGGTTTCAAAAATAAAAATGATACCGTATTTATATGGTTTGAAAGAGATATTATATTCTAGTTTTAAAGTATAAATTATTTTGAAATAACCGCGGCGTTATAATAACGTTTGGTTGTTGAAGAGACCGGGATCGGAAGTTGTCATACTCTCTGCCAACTCTGAAAACCACTTTAACAACCGTGTACGCGGTGGAGATTCCAGAATGAAGTAGGATGGTGGCGACGTTTCCTTTAAGGTAAATACGTGGACCCAACTCTCGTGAGTTGGCATAAGGTGGCTAAAACTGGAGCGATTGACAGGTTAATTGAGGTAGCACCTTTGATTAGACACATCCCTTCGATATTATACTTTGACTTTTGGATTGATTCGGTGGCCACTTTTGATTTTTTTATTTGGGGGTGTGGCTTGAGGTGGGCGGTAGCTACGGCTACGTGTTACCACCGACCCGGAAGCGTAATCGGTATATCTACCCTGACATTGCCTAGTTGTACCGTGTCACCTACCCTATCGCGCCTTGTACGAGTTTGGATATCTCCCATATCCCGTGTGGTATCCTATCGTGGCTTCCCGATCAGGAGGGACCATGATATTGGATGGACTACTGGGACTATTACGTGTTAAGGGGAATATTGGGTCACTCCTTAATGCTAAGAAAAAAGTAAATTTATTTTACAATTAGGCACTATTATAATAGCGCAATATACTACATAGTAAATAGTTTAACGGATCCTTAGGAGATATAAATTCCAAGCATCTCTTGAGTTATTGCAATCATATTTATTCCTGTTGATTTAACTTACATAAGATATTTTATTTCCGACTTGAGTGTTTTGTCTTTTCAATTCGCTCGGGTCAGTCCGAGTGTTTCAGGACTTCGAAGACCTTAGCTCTAGAGGACGAAGACAGAGATTTATATTATTATTATTATTAGTCCACTATACTCATACTGTTCCGCTGCATTGTTATTGGTATGTGTAACTCTGATAAATGAGTAAGTATAATCGAATATTTTGTAAAACAACTTATAAACTCTATATTTGATTATTATATTTTATCCTTCTGCTGTGAGATTCTACGTTTTGTTTTATTTCTTTCTCATTTTTCTTATTTACCCCATAACAATCCGCCCTTCCGAACGGTTTGAATTGGCATGTGCGTCGATTTAAAGCGTGCGAAAAGGCGGGATGTTATAGGTCGAATGCCGAACCATCTTCTTTACGCCGAACGACACGTTCGTTGTGTGGGAAGAGTAGGCCGAGCAACAATTGAAGCCGAATGTGCTGAGGAGAATGTCGAACCATCTTTGATCGCTGGACGTCTCGGGAGGCCGAAGGAGACACATGTTGAACGTCTATCGGATGCCGAACCTTCATGGGTACCAAACGTTCCCTGACGGTATGATGCCGGATGGTCTGGATGCCGAGCGTAGTGCTTGACGCCGAGTCCTATTCGATGCTGAGTGCTCTTCTTTGGCCGAACGGTATTCAACACTGAACGTTTCTCAATGCCGGGCGCTCCTAGGTGCCGAGCGCTATTCAATGCCGAATGATCTTATGATGCCGAGCGGTGCGCTCCTGCCGAATGGTCTCATCGTGCCGAACGCTCATTGATGTCGAGCGTTCCATAGACACCTCCTGAGCTTGGACGCCGAGTGCTTCTTGGATGCCGGATGTGTTGCGCTGTCGAATGCTCCAACTTGACCGACCAGTAGGGGAGGCCGAGCACTGAATTGCCCAGACAATTCCCCAGGAAACAGAATGCATATAGATCTGCCTTCAAAACATTAGGCTCCTGCCTTTCGAACACTTTAAAACCATTTTCGATAACTTTTGAATGTATTAAAGTATCAACATTTATCTTAGAAGCATAGCTTCAAAACCAATTGAAAGTGTCCCTTTCGAAAACATTGAAAGACCCTCTTTCAAAACCATTGGAAGCATCCCTCTGATACCATTGGGTTTACATTTTAAAATATCATTTCGGTCAAGTGAATAAAAGCAAAAGCATCTCTTTCCATACCATTCTTTATTTCATTAAAGTATTGGGGAAACATAATGGTGTCGACACCATCATTTCGAAGCATAAAACAACTGGGTAAAGTAATGGAAGGTTGGCTTCGAAACCCATTTCGTAACCATTGCCTTTGGAGCCCTAATCCCTTTCGAAAACAATAGGAAGTGGCTTATATTTATAAAAACAAAAAGTACCTTTCGATAGCATAGATAGCTTCAATCCCATCGAAAGGCTTAAAATTACAGAAGGGTTTCGACTTGGTCGAAACTACCCCTTTCGAATGCTTCAAATTCAAAAACTAAGTTACTCCTTCGGAAGCTACTTCTTTAAAAAGGCGACAGCTCTCCTTGGAAAGCTTTTCTTAAAATACCCTTTCGCAAGCATTGGTTTCAATTCTTTCGAAATCTGTTTGTAAACAGGAAAGCGCTTTTCTTTAGAAAACAAACCAAAGGCCTCGATCCCTTCGGAAGCTACGTTTCGACACCCTACCTTCCATCTTTCTCCAATCCACTACATACCAACTAAGTGATACCATGTGTATTGGTTTCGGCTTCATTGGTTTTGACCAGATTGGTTTCGACCTGAATGATAGCGGAAGGGCTGAGTCAAAAGGGTCCTTCCGAAAGTGGCGGAACTTACTTTCTGAGTAAAAAGGTTGTTTTTACCAATTAAAGTTATCTTTTTATAACTAACTTACCCACTTGTAAACACTTGAATGGTTACCTTAAACTTTCAAATTATTTTGCAAATAATTGCTGCACTTTCTTAGACCTAAAACCTGATTAACATAAACAAATAAGCCTTTCCCATTTATCAAGGCAATTAAATCATTTAGATCCTCCTTTCAAAATAATTTAATTTTCATACTAATCACTTAGTAAAAATCCCCAAAAAGCACAGAAATCCATTTTAAATATGTTATCTAACATATATAAATTTCAGACTCAAATTCCTCATATAACAACCAAAAATAAATTTTAAACCAAATAATACATGTTTCCCCTCACAAATCTATAATTAATACTCCTCAGCTTGGAAAATTCTAAAAATTAAAACCCAACTCCAAAACCATGTTTCTCATAACATATAATTTTTCCATGGCATTGTAAATCATATCATACGGATTTACCCTTGAAACCGTGTTTTTCAAATGTAAACAACCATGTTTAAATCTATCATTCCTTTAAATCAAGCATATCATCCAAAAATCATCATATTGGATTTAATATTAAACCCGAAATTCAATGATCATATATAAAACTCAAAATAGAGATGTAATGATTATTATTCACCTTAGATTAGATAAGGAAATTAGAGATTGAGTTGAAATTGATTCTTCTAGCTTGATCCTAAGTTTTAAACTTGAATTTCTCTACTCTTCCTACTTCTTAACAGTCGGCTTTCCTTTTTCTTTCTTACATTTATTTTGCTTAAGATAAAATGAACGTGAATGGTATAAGGATAATAGTATAAGGGTAGGAAATATGGGCGGCATTGACCCTAATGCCCTTATGATAATTTAATTATTATTTAACCATTGATAAGATCATTGGAGTTAATTAAGCACGACCTCTAGGTTTATTAATAAATCTCAATCTCATTATCACTCTACATTATTCTATTCAATTTACCTAATTAAATCTCATGAATAATGTTATTAAAAATCGAGGGTGTTACAGGCTCCTCTTTTAAAGAATTTCATCCTCGAAATTAAGGACTAAATACTAAAATAGCAATCATCTATAACGACTTCAACCGTACTAGTCTACCTGACTAGCTAATATCTATATAAATCTAATATAGACATACCCTTAAAGTAGATTAGGATAAGTATCTCGAATCCTATCCTCTATCTCCCATGTACAGTCCTTCTCGTTGTCGCTCCACTGTACTTTCACCAACTTGACTGTCTTGATCCTCAATCTTTTCTCATCACTAACTGGTTATCTAGAAAAGGTCAAATCAAGCTCTACTAATAGATCTTCCAACCCTGTCATAGGAATAGCAGCCTCTGGATCATGAACATACTTGCGAAGATGAGACACATGAAATACCCTATGGACACCTGCCATACTTCTTGGCAACTCTACTTTGTATGTGAGCTTTCTAATTCTCTCTATAGTCTGGAATGGACCAACATATCTTGGTGCTAGTTTTCTTGACTTCCCAAATAGTACCACACCCTCATTGGAGATACCTTTACGAAAAACCTGTCTCCAACTGAGAACTCTAGGTCATTACGCCTTTTATCTACGTAACTCTTCTCCTGGATTGAGCTTCCTTCATCCGTTCTTGGATCAGCTCAATCTTCTCTGACACCTCACTAACCAAATCTGGACCTAAGCCCAATATGTCTCTGGTCTCCAACCAACATACTGGTGATTTGTATGGCCTTCCATACAAAGCTTCAAAAGGCGCCAATCCTATGCTAGTCTGATAACCATTTTTATAGGAAAACTCAATCAAATGTAGGTGATCCTCCCAAGATCCACCGAAGTCCAATACACAAGACCTCAATAAATCCTCGAGTACTTTGCTGACTCTCTTTGTCTGTCCATCCGTCTGTGAGTGATATGCTATACTAAACTTGAGCTTGGTAAAATACCTCTTGCAGACTCTTTCAAAATTTGCTAGTGAATAATTCTTCTCTGTCGCTGACTATGCTACTAGGAATTCCATGAAGTTTAACTATGTTCTTCATGAACAACTTCGACAAAACAGGTGTCGTCCTGGTTGAATTTACTAGAGCACTCTTTTTCAATCTATCTACTATGACCCATATACTTTCATTTCCCCTATTTGACCTTGGCAATCTGTCAATAAAATCCATGGATATCGAATCCCATTTCCAAACTGGAATCTCTAGAGGCCGAAGCAACCCACTTGGCTTCTGATGTTCGGCTTTCACTTGTCGACAGTTTACACACTGCCTAGCCCACAATCCAACATCCCACTTCATGCCTTCCCAATAGAAATTTTTCTTCATATCTTGATACATCTTGGTCCCTCCAAGATGAATCGTAAACTTGGATCGATGACATTCCCCAAGGACTTATCTCCTTAATTCCTCAACATCTAGAACACATAATCGCCCCTTCTTTTTCAACCATCCTCTCTGGTCAAAACAAAAATCTTTTAAATCATCGAACTCAGTTCCAACCTCAAGCCTTTTAATCCTCTCGGCTAATAGTGGATCTTTCTACTGCTTAGAAGTAATTCTCTCAATCAACATTGGTTGAACTTCTAAATAGGACAACATGGCAGTACTCTGACAAGAACTAGCAGTCAATCTTAACTGCACCCCACAGTTAGCCAAAGCTTCTAGATCCTTCTATTCTACCAACATAGCCAACACCACATTTTGTGTTTTCTGCTGAGAGCATCCGCTACCTTATTTTCTTTCCCAGGAGTATACTCTATACCAAAATCATAAGCAGCCAAAATCTCCAGCCACCTCTGTTGTCTCTTATTCAACTTCTTCTGAGTGAATAAATATCTTAAAGACTTATCATCGGTATACAAATCAAATCTCCCCCCAAGAGGTAATCCTCCAAATCCTCAAGGCAAAAATTACTACAGCCAACTCTTAAGTCATTAGTCGGACATCTTACTTCATGCGGTCTAAGTTGCCTAGATGCGTAGGCAATAACTTTACCTCTCTGCACCAATACTGCTCATAATCCAGTCCCACATGCACCAGTGTATACTACCAACCCTTGGCTTCTATCTTGAACTATCAGCACTGGTGCATTGGTCAACAAATGCTTTAACATAAGGAACTCTTCCTCGCATTTGTCAGATCAAACAAATTTCACATCTTTCCTTGTCAACTTAGTCAAAGTAACTGCTATCCACGGGAAATCCTTAGTGAATCTTAGGTCCAAGAAAACTCCTAATCTCGGTTACCATCTTTGATCTCTTCCAATTATTGACAGCTTCGATCTTAACTGGATCGACTGACAAGCCCTCCTCTGAAACCACATGACCAAGAAACTTAACCTCTTTCTTCCAAAAATGGCAGTTGGAAAACTTCACCTTTAGCTGATTTTGCCTCACCATTTCAAGCACCACTCCAAGATGAATCTCATGCTCTCTTTCATCTTTCAAATACACTAAAATGTCATCTATGAATACTAACAAGAACCTATCCAATGCTCCCATAAAACTCTGTTCATCAAATCTATGAAGAAAGCAGGTTCATTCGTTTACCCGAATGGCATTGCTAACCACTCATACGAACTATGCCTAGTCCAAAATGCTGTCAAAGGAATGCTGTCCACCGCTACTCTTAATTGATGGAACCCTATCGCCAAATCCAATTGAACAAACACTCTGGCTCCGCTCAATTGAACAAACAGATCATCTATCCTTGGCAGAGGGTATCTATTCTTGATCGTCCTTTAGTTTTACTTAAGATAATCGATGCACATTCTTAACGACCCATTGGGTTTCGTCACAAACACTACGGCCGCTCCTCAACGCGAACTGCTTGGCCTAATAAAATTCCTTCCTTCAAGATCCACTAACTGCACCGTAATTCATTCATCTCTGTCAGTGTCATCTTACTAGGCGGTCTACTCACAGGTTCAGCGCTAGGTATAAGATATGTCTTAAACTCAACAGCTCGTTTTGGTGATAGTCCTGTGACTAGCTCAAAGACATCTACAAACTCTTTTGCTACTCGAACCTGACTTAGATCTTCTTCCACTTCCATTGCACTCAACAAAGCACAAACATTTCAGTTGGAATCCTCCATTGAGAGATGATCCGGTTATGACTATTAGGGTGTCTCAATGATATTTCCCAATCTTGGCAAAATATCCTAGTCTCATACTTACCTAGGGGTGTTAAATGGGTTGGGTTGAAAATTAACCTCACCCATTTAAAGAAAAAAGTACCCAACCCATTAAACCCATTTATTAATTGCGTAAACCCAACCCATAAATTTAAATGGATCAACCCAGTCCAACCCATTTTGCACAAAATGGTAGCAAAAACTATAAAAGACACAAAATAAATAGTGCAGAAATTGCAACAACAACAATTTTTTATTCCTGTTGTTTTTCATCATCATAAAAATAATATTCAAGAATAGTTTTACATCAGTCTAATATAGAAATAACAACGCCATAAACTTTATATCATTTTTGCAGTCACATAGTTTGCAATCTTAAACATTCGAGAACATTTTTAATTTTGCATAGCAACACCATAAATAGAATAAGAACAGGAAACATAAACAAAAATTTCATTTCCGCAATCACAGAACATATAAACTTAAGCATTTAAGAACAGTTTTACTCGAAACAGCAACACCATAGACATAGACAACAACACCATAAACAGAAATAGCAGCAGACAAGATTTTGTTTTTCTCCGATAATCTTAAGTTGACAAACTTTTTGCAATCAACCACCATTTTAATTGTGAACTATAGCAATGAAAAACAGTAACTTGGTAAAAATTACAAAATGAAGGTTAAAAAAGAGCTGTAACCTTACTGTACTAATAATATAAACAAATAAGAATAGAAAGTTCCGCAATTCATGATATTTACTGTGGTTCAGCTCAAACTTGTTACCTGTGTTAATTTATTCTACTATTGTTGATATCTTTACTATATATTTCATTTACATTTGATTGCAGAGTAATAATTTAGAGCAAAACAATAAAGGGAATACATGTGTTATCTTCTATTATTCTCTTCTTTGGAGCTACTGCCTGGTACATTTAGCCATTTACGATTTAAATGTTGGGAATGTATTCTTAAAAGCCGTAGTGAGTGTCTAAAATTGTTGGCACTTTACTATATCACTGTATCCAATAGGTTGCAGTTAAGGTTTTAGGGACCTCAACATTTTGCATGGCTGTAAGTTTTAACCTTCATTTTGTACATGGTTGTAGTTAAAAGATAGAAACTCATCCTACTAAAATAAATCAAAAAGCCATATTCATACTCTAAATCATGACATATGAAACAAAGTGGCCTACCTTACTGTACCAAATAAATCCTTTGTTCACTTAATCATTATTGATAGTAAAACAGATAATGAATCGATGGTGAAAGTAATCGAACAGTAATAAATCATGAATCCAATCATATATATATATATATATATATATATATATATATATATATATAAAGTAAATACAGAAATTAATGATGCAGCCTATATTGGTTAGTGTGCTTACTTACCAAGTCTTCCCAGAAATACCCAGAAACTATCCTTTTGAATCATATTATCCATTTCCCTCCATCGCAATTTGCAGAATCCTGACAAATCGATCAACGGGATAAGACATATTGCTTAAATATTTCACCGTGGTATATCCAACACTGATTTCTTATGATGAAAAGACAGAGTTAATTTAAGTGCATAAATTAACATACAGGCAACAAAGGTGCATCCGTGCATGTACATATACATCATATTTAGGAAGAAATTGCCAACTCCTCATCCGTACGAGGCATGGAAGTCAAATTATCGATTATGTATTATCATAACATTTTAGACAATGTGAACAAGAAAATTTTGGCAGCTAAGCATACTTTAAACAATGTGAACAAACAAAATTTGACGGTTAAGCATACATGTACCTAAGATTTAGATAGAAACCGTCAACTCCACATCCGCATGAGACGAAGAAATATCCACATTAGGATCCTCTATAGTTGACGCTGTCTCGTTTCCATATAACCAGTCACATGAACATAATAGTGCTTCAACGGTATCTGCCTTTAGAGAACTTCAGTAATCATCAAGAACCCTACCTCCGATGTTGAATGCACTCTAAGATGCTACAGTAGTAACCAGAACCACCAAAATATTTTTTGCTATACGTGAAAGAATTGGATTTTGTTTGGTGAAATTTCTAAAAATAAATAATGTCGGACGGTGTTTTAGGATCTAACAGTTCCTCTTCAAGATACGACTTAAGTTCAAATTTACGAGAACTATCGAGTAAATATTCCTTACGGTGACTGTAAAATCCTTCCAACATATCCTCACATTTTTGTGAATACGGACCAATATCTGCATCAACAGATTCCACATCTTTTGATCCACTTACTTCACCTTCCTTTTCATTTTTTTGCATATTTGTTGAAAAGATTTTAAATTTACTCTCCATCTCGTCAAATTGATAACAATTGAATCCAAAAATTTGTTCAAAACGGTGTTAATGAATTCAATTTTACGCCGTGGATCAAAGATGCATGCAATGGAAAGTGTTACACTAAATTTTATCCAATATTTGTCAAATTTTTTATACATTTCATTTGCCATGGTTGACATAAAATCATTACCTTTCATATGCTTTTGCAATGTAAAAAGAACCATAATGAGCTTTGGAAAAAATAAGTTCGATGTTGGATAATTAGAACTCAAAAATAAATAAGTAACTTTGCAAAAACTTTCAAAAAATCCGCAATTTGCTTTGCATCTATCCATTCATTCGGGGTTGGACAATAAGTATAACTCTAATCAATGATTTCCAAACAGCATAGTGCTTAATGGAAGTAAATAGCGCTTTTAAGCAAAAAAACCATCGAGTTCCATCTCGTCGGAACATCTTGTTGCAATGATTTTTTATTTTCATTCATAGAAAGATCTGCTATGCATTCCGTAAACAACTTTTTTCTTGATTGGGAGCCCTTAATGTACTTTATACTTTCCCTAATATTCGTTAAAATGGAACCAATGCATTTTAGACCATCTTGTACGATCAAATTCAATATGTGTGTAGTACAACAAATATGCAAAAACTCTCCATTTGCAACTAATGTTTTCTTAAATATGAGATGAAATTCCAACAATTCAATAAATTTATCATTTGAAGATGCATTGTCAAGCATAAATGCAAATAGTTTATCTTCAATATTTCTCTAAACTAACAGACTAAATACCTTCCGAAATATTGCAGCTCCCATGTGAGGAGGCGGTATCAACGAAAAACTAAGCAATTTTTTTGTAAAACCCAGTCGTTATCTATAAAGTGCGCAGTCAATGATATAAAACCATCTGTATTAATTGATGTCCATAAATCGAACGTTAAGGTTACTTTTCCCGAACATGATTTTAAAAAATGTTTAAGCTTAACTTTTTCTTTCTTGTAAAGTTTCATGACATCCAAAATTGTATTTTTGACGAATGTTTCACTTTGGTGTTCAAATAAAAATGTATTTTTCGAACTTCTTCATAATGGACAAACATAAAGGGAAAGTTACACCTAATGACGGCCTTAGTCACCAATTCTCTAAACTTACTTTGATCGAACTTACTTATCTCATTATGTCCACCCATTTTTTGGTAATGTGTTGACATTTTGGAATTGTTTTAACATATTAGATGTTCCATGCTTTTCTCCCCAAAAGTATGTTTTCTTACATCCCTTGCAAAAGCACGTTGGTGTTTTTCCTAAAGTAGTTTCGTTTTTTGAAAATGGTTCCAAACCTCTGAATGTGTGGTCTAAAATGTTTTTTTGCAGCCTACTCAATGAATCTTCCAATATAATCAAATATCCATTTCAATGTTTATATGTTCGGTTGAATCCATGTTCTACAATATCAAATATTCATAAGAATTAGCATGTAGGTAGTACAAACAAATTACACACACATGACTTTTTCCTAGTATAATCAATGCTGTCAATTTAACTATTTGCATTATTAGTAGAGATGTATATGTTATTGATCTTTGTATTCCAAAAGATACTTTAAACTGGGTTTCTTCATGCTTGTTGACAAATAGGAGAATAAATTTAGGAATAAGTTGCAACTGCTTAAGATATAATGGCATGGAAATGAATTATCGCTGAATTTCTACTTCTAAAAGTACATAAAATAGACCATAAAGTTTACAGTACCAAAAAGCCAACTAAGGTTTACTTAGTACTTTTACTCTTATTTTCATTCTTCATACACTGCGTGTGTCTCTGTATGCGTGTGAAGCTTCTTAAAGAAGTAGAAACCAAACAGGATTGGAGATGGGTATGTGCTCTTAACTTCTTGCTGGGGAATGAATTCATACAGTCGCTAAAAATTGACCCAAAAATATTTGTCGATATCAGTTTTAAATATTTGAATACCCTTTTTATTTTGAACACAAGCACACAATGCTGAAATTTTGCACATACGTTTTGAACTATGTGAATTATCCAATACTACATCCATCTATGCCCATACTTCATACCGTTTTATGTATTCGTTTTTTTATTAAGAGCGCATAGTAGGAAAAACAGACCTGCTTGTGTGAAGAAAAAGTGTTCATAATGCACTAAGAGCACAAAATGCTGATAACTATGCACATGGATCTATTGAACTATGTGAAGTATCCTATACTACATCCATCTATGCCTTTACTTGATATCTTTTTATGCGTTAAATTTAATTTTGGCTAAAGAACGCATAACAGGAAAAACGAAGCATGTTGTGTGAAGAAAAGGTGTTCATAATATATCAAAAGAGATGTAAATTGAAATCTATCATGATTCTGTTCAAAGAAAATTATTACGTGACCGTTCAAAGAAAATTCAAGCCTGCATTGTGTTGTCAATGTGTGCAGTGAAGTATAATATACAAAAGCACCTTAAACATGTGTTTGATTTACTTGTTTGTTAAAATGACAGGAATCTTGATATTATGCATGTTAAGAGTATGTTTAGGGTTTTTTAGGGGTTATAATTGACTCAAAGTTCCTACTTAGCACGTTTATCTTCCGTTCAAACTCAACATTCATCAAATAAACAAAAATGGACCATGTTAAAGCAGAACTAAATGATTGATATTATGCAAGTTTAAGTAAAATATATACCAGTTTCTTTCCCTTCACGTCCGCACAGCAAAGGTTAAGGCTGTCTAATTCATGTCCAGCAATATCATTTCGTTGTCTTTCACTTCTATTCGCTTTATGATGCCACCCTAAAAAAATGCAAAGATACGTAGTGGTTTAAACACAGATAGACGTGGCATGGTAGAATTGAAAAACTTACTGCAAAAATTAACTTGATTCTATCTACCACAATAATAAAACCTCTAGAAACCTGAATCATATAGAGACTTAATGGGTATTGGATATTAGACAACACAAAAGGGAAGTTGATAATGATAATAAGTCTAAGAAAGTTCCCATTGAAATATGCAATGGCTAAAAGTTCATATTTCTCATGTTCACTAAAAAAATACCAAGATGTGCACTTCTACTAAAAAAATAACTTTGATAGCAGCTTTGAATAGCCAATGCAACAATTTTATTATATAACTTATGTAGGTATAAACCTAGACTTCAGCAAGCTTTATAATATATGTCTTAAAGAAAGGCTAATTGCAGAATGGTGTCAATTACTCAATTAACTTTTGGATGCGTTATTAAACTAGAATCAATTTAGAGATTTAGGCAAAATGCCTACAATAAATAATACCATCTATAATATTGAAAGCATGTCGAATTTGACACACACACACACTTCACCCGTATATTTTTTTATGTGACATTTCTTTCCCTAATTCATTAGTACTCAAACAAAGCAAGTAATCTAGCGTTCTATCCATAATTAATCGTGTCCACCCAAAAATTGATATTCTCATTCAATACCTTCAGCTACATGTAACACAAGTTATGACTATATATTTTATTGTATATAATGTAAGACAAGGAAGCACTCCATGACTCCATATGTGTATAAAAAGTGTAATATAAATATTTGACAAGAAAACACTATTTTATGCAATTTAAATTTTAATAGTAGTAGATAAAATGTTTTACACATAAAATCTAGTAACTCGAAGCTCTTCAAAAATCAGATGTTTAATATCTCTACACCCAAGACTTCCCTGCACTTAGAATTCGTATATTTATATAAAACCTGCATCTTATTTAAAATGAAATCATACATTACTATTTATGTTCATCAGGTTTAGCAAGGCATTTTATTTTGTCAATTAGTTTATAAAATATATACTTGAAACTATACACGTTCTCGTGACATTAGATAGCCAAAACCAAGATGTGAAGTATAGAGATACCATATTTGAAATATGATATCTTAATATTCAAAATTTATTCCTATCAAACTACTTATTCATGAATAATTTAACTGATGACTATTATGTATTACAAAAAATGATTCTTTTTCTAATTAATCAATATGTAATGGATGACACTGGAAATTAAACATGCATAAATTCATATATGCAACTCAAACTTAATTGTAAGTATTTCGAAATGCATTCAAAGTTTTGTACTCTTATAATTTCTAGTTCATATGAAACCTGTAAACGTGAAACTTCGTATTTAAGCGCATATTAAAAGCTTGTATCTATATGAATTGGATGTATTTAAAAGTCATACTTACGTGAAATCTTATTATATCATCAAAATACAAATATGTCACCAAAGCTAGTCTTGTTCTTGTTCTGACCTGCTGCAGCAAGTGTTGATGTTTTTTTTTCAATTAAGTACAACAACAAATGAGGTATAAACTCATGAACAGAATGTACAACAACAAATAAGAATCAGAGCAACCTGGAAGGCTAGAGATAAGGAGGCACCTTTTCAGTTCAAAGTAGAAAAATCAGACATCCTTGATAATCCTGAATTGAACATTATGGTAAATCGGATCAAAACTAAAAGCACAAAAGCTAAAAAATAAAAAATAACTAGGGTATAGCTGAAAAGACACTTAAGAAAAATAGCATGAATCTTTTCCCAAATGCAATAAATAAATAAGACATTCAGATATATCATTAAATCTCAAAATATTTTTTTCTGCCGAAAATTCAACCTTGAAACAGTACAGGAAGTATGAACCCAGAAGTGATTTGCAAATCGAAACCATGAAGGAAAAGATAACCGTGGTAAAAAAGAACCGATGAAGCTTTGCGTAAATCTAGCGATTCTTAATAACATAATCAATAACAGAAATTAACCCTGGAAATAATGATAAAGGACTATAGCACGAAATAACGCACCAGCTTAATTAGATGGAAGGCTGATTATAGCTCGATTACTAGAACCTAGAAATTGATGAAAAGATGGAAGATGTTGAATCGTGCCCTAGCAGGGAGAAGTTGAGTGAATTTGAGAAAGTGAGGAACCCTAGTTTTTTTGTTGAGAACATCAATTTTCTTTGGTTAAACGGGTATTAGTGTATAAACGGGCCAAACCCACCTAACCCATTTAATTAACTAGGTTAAATGGTCTAGCCCAATTAACTAATTTATTTTAATGGGTTTGACCCGACCCACTTATTTTTTGGGTAATTGGATTGGGTAAATGAGTTGCAATCCATTTTGATAGCCCTATACTTACCCAACCAATCCATACCCAAAATGATCCCAAAATCTACGAAATCAAAAACAAACAGATTGCATGCAACTTATGACATAACAAATCAGGTTTTAATTGGTCACATCTCATCCCTAGAGTTGCATACTCTCTTATTGGATTTGCAACCCTTGAGGAAGTAACAAGGTATGTGGGTTTTATGCATAACCTATTAACCAAATACCGTGATATAAATGAATGTGATGCACCGATGTTAAATAGTACCCTAACTAGTGTACTCTGAATCAAAAGCGTACCTTTCATCATATTTTTTCCTTTATCTGCTGCAGTAGGCTTAGAAGAAGATGGTGGTCCCATAGCAAAAACCTTCCCTCTGTCCGCCTTGACTAGTTTTGGACACTAGTTCTTATAATGCCCAACTTGATCGTAGTTGAAGCATTTCACATTCTTCTTTTCTGTAGGCTTCTTTCCTTTGCTTGTCCGGCACTCGTGAGCATAATGACCCTTTTTATCACACTTGAAGTACATTAGATCAGTCTTTGCCTTCTTGGCAGCATCCGCTTTCTAGGATCCCTTCTTCTTAAAGAATTTCCTCTTCTTCCCCTGATGACCCTAGGATTCTACTGGCTTCTCTCTAGCAAAATCAGAAAGCATCTCTTCATGGCGAGTGGCCATCTCCACCACCTCATTACAAGGTTCATGGATATGGGTCATGGTCATTCTAACAAGCTTAGGTCTCCGTCCTCGAATGAACCTCTCATTTCTTCTAATATCAATGTCAATAGTGGCATATCCATATCGAGACAGCTCATCAAATTTAGCGGCGTTGCCACTTTAGATAAACTTCCTCATCAACCCCGACTTTGCCACTTTAGATCAATTTTAGCGACTTTGCCACTTCAGATCCATATAGTGGCATTTCCCTGGACTAGATCCTTAAACTTCCTCATCAACCCTGACTTTGCCACTTCAGATAAAAACTTTTTCTCAAACCTCATTTTGAAACCAGCCCATGTCATCTCTTCCTTTGGCAGTCACACTATTCCACCAGTAAAGCGCTGCCCCTTGCAACTACCTAGAGGCCGGCCTCCTCTTTTGCTCATCATCCAAGCCTAGATCAGTAAAGATCCTCTCACAGTGCAATATCCAATTCTCGACCTCAACAGCATCCTCCATTTCAACAAACAGCTTTCCACCCAGATTGGTGTAGTCTCTGCTCAACTTAACTTAGTTAATCACAACCGGAGCCACGGGACTAGCTCCTCTAATATTACCAGCAACCTCAGCTTGCAAAAGATTGGCTAACAACTGATACACCGTCCCCGCATCTATTGGTGGATTTCCAAACCAACATTGGCCTTAACATTTTGGTTAGCATTAGCTGGTCGACTTTGGTTCCTCCTAGTATGAGATCGAGCATTTCCATTGGTTGTGGTGCTTCCTCCACCCAGATTTTCTCTTCCGTTTTCTGCTTCCATATCCTCTCTCCCATAAATATGCATAGGAGCCTTAGTAAGATAAAAAAGAATGGTCTAAGAGAGAGAGGAACACGTACTTATATATATCAAATAAAAGTACGTTACTATAGCATTAACCCAAACTCTGATCATATTTCTAATTCATTGGATTAGGTTTCAACAAGCTTTTAGATTTAACTTTTCTTTTAAGTTTTCATTAACTTTTGTTTTGATGCCAACTTGTAACATCCCCTTACTTGGAGGTCCAAAACTAACGGCTACGGGTGCTGGAGTCATCCATAGTTATTAATCCTCGGTGACCAAATACAACGGTGTTATAATCATTAATACATAGAAACACATGAATATGAAAAAAAAAATTAAATCTTCAAATAAGATCACATTCCATTTCATTACAGAATCCCATCATCATAAACCACGTTAAGAGAAAAATATTTATTACAACATACGCCAAGAGCGATATACGAAGATGTCCCCTTTGAATGATCAGAGTATAGACATGCAATAGAACAGCTTTTCCATTGCAAACAACATAAAAAATCAAAACAAAAGTGAACTCTAAATATCTATCAGGCCTCTTGCACATCTCCGGAAGCTTTATTCATCTAATGAGACATATAAAAACCCAAATTCTCAAACAATTCAAAAATCAATTGAGTACCAGAGAGTTTAAGGGGAAAATATAAACTTTGAGCTAGGCGTAAAGGCTGGTATGAATAATAATCTAACATGCCAAAGCATTTAGACATCTAGTGAGACCACGCCGCATAACGGAATGGGTTTCCCCTCACTAGTATCTTGAAACCTTTGTAAAACCATATGTTGTGCTCCTACATCCACAATGGTTAAAAGCATAGTCATTTCAAAATGTTATGATGCTATGCATACAAGTTAAAACATTATGGATTCCTGGACCTCTATTAAATTGACTCTCTATCGTATTTATAGTTTCTAGGATTACTATTAACCTATTAGTTTTCATGGGGTTACTAATAATCTTTATATAATATGTAGACTCCCTGTCCTATTCATAGTATTCATGGGTGCACTATAAATCTATTAGCCCTTGTAAATTAACTTAATTAATTCATGGGTTCTGCTGAACCTATTAGTGACTTCAATAACTTATCTCTTATCCTAATTTTCATGGGCTAAATAGGAACCTGATGATACCTCCAATAACTTCTTTCTTATCCTAGTTTTCATGGGTTGGTTAGGAACCTTTTGACCGTTGTCAATAACGTTATCTGAATATAGTTTTCATGGATGCACTACAAACCAATTGGCTCCTGCCAACCACTCTTTATAATATAGTTTTCATGGGATCAATATGAACCTATTGGTAACTCCAATAAATTTCTAATCATAGTTTTCATTGGTGCACTATGAACCTATCTCCCGAGCAACTTCCATATTTAGACGTTCTGTATTCTGGTCTCCCTGACCTCTTGGATGAAATTCTACTCATCCAAGAGTTTAATCAATTTATATTCACTACTAGGTTGACCTAGCTGGTTCTTCTACCCTTTTACCTCTAAATGTAGATATGATTCCATTATAATGTGAATATATCTATATTTGAAGAAGCAACCATAATTACAAAACACTCTTGTGGGTTTATTGCCATTGAAATACTTTTCATATAAAACATGGTTAATCCCTTTAACCTTTAATTTTATCAAAGAAAGCTTCTTCTTAAAATCATTTCATAAATCCTTTAATTTAGCTATCGGTTTTTCCTTTGAAAACGAGTTTGGGCAACAAAGCCTTTCAAAACCTTCAAAACCTTGCTTTTGACCTCATTGGATACCCTCTTTCGAAAGCATATAGATCTACCTTCAAAACATTAGGCTCCTACCTTTTGAACACTTTAAAACTTTTTTTAGAAACTTTCGAATGTATTAAAGTATCAACATTTATCTTTAGAATCATAGTTATGAAACCAATTGAAAGTTCCCCTTTCGAAAACATTGAATGACCCTCTTTCGAAACCACTAGCAGTATCCCTTCGAAGCTATTGGGTTTATATTTTAAAATATCATTTGGGTCAAGAAAGTAAAAGTGAAAGCATCTCTTTCGATAACATTCTTTATCTCAAAAAAGTATTGGGGATAACTTGATGGTGACGGCACCATTCTTTCGAAATAATAAAACATTTGGGTAAATAATGGAAGGTTGGCTTTGAAACCCTTTCGAAACCATCGCCTTCGAAACCCTTAACCCCTTTCGAAAGCAATGGGAAGTGTTTGCACAAAAAATGGACAAACACCTCCAAGTCATATGATTTAGTTGATTTTATGTTGTTTTCAGCGATTTGGGGGATTTATGCAAATATATAAAAAGCAGGGACTAAACTGTAAAAGACACACAGATTTATAGTGGTTCGTCCAGAACGTGCCTACGTCCACTTTATATGTTATTCTCCTCTTACTATTCAGATTACAAGTACAAAGCCTTGATTACAAGTATATAAAAGTTGTTTGAAAGTTCCTTCCGTGCTTGAGCTCTCAAACTTGTCTGCCATTGTTGTACCTCTGCCCCTCTATTTATAGAGTGAGATTGGGGGCAGGGGTCTTGGATGTATATAGCTGCTGGTGGGCCTGGGCTGAAGCAATCTGGCCTGACAGAGTTAGTCCGGTCGTGTCTTCCCTTGCTTCTGGCTCGGTAACGTGTGGAGGTGGGTTGATTCGGTTGGACATGGAAAGGAGGTTGATTCAGCTATGCAGGGGAAGATGGTTGGTTCGGCTGGTGTTGGACCGGCAGGTGATTGGTTGGGTAGTATGTTGGAGAGGTAGTTGGTTCGGTAGTAGGTGGTCCGGTAGTTGGTTCGGTAGTAGGTGGTCCGGTAGTTGGTTCGGTAGTAGGTGGTCCGGTAGTTGGTTCGGTAGTAGGTGGTCCGGTAGTGCATGGAGATGAAGTTGGTTTGGCAGGGAGATGGAGTGTGGGTTGGTTCGGTTATGCATAGGAAGGGAGTTGGTTCGGCGATGTTGAGCCGGTCGAAATACTCCCAACACTTACCCCCCAAAGTAGGGCATATGTTTAACATATGTCGTGCTTTGGTTTAATTGGACAACCATATTCGGCCCGAGAGCCGAACCGGCTGGTCCGATTATTCAACCTTCCTCTATAAGTATGGGCCTAGGGCTTCCGTTATTCCCTACCGAACGAGATAGCCGGACCAGAATTTCCTGCCGAATCAATCACTTTGCCGAATCAACCCTTAGCTGCCGAATCAGGTGACTGCCGAATGGCTTCTTCGTTTTACCGAATGAACTTAAAGATTTAATACCGGATGGACCTTATACTGAGAATGCCGAATGAACCCTGGTGTTGGGAATGCCGAATGAGACTCGTGCTTGAACCACCGAATGAGAACGGGAAACGCCGAATGAACTCATTCTTGAATCACCGGATGAACCCTGAGACTCCGAATACCGAATGAAATTTTACATTTGCTTTACCGAATGACACTGGGAGTTCGAGCGTTCTGATTTATGAGTGAAATTTCAGACTATATACACTTGCTTGTTTATATCCTCTGTTCTAACAATATGTTTTTCTTTTGTTGCAGACAAATGTCTCAAAGAGTGGAAACCCGATTAGAAAAGAAAAAATCTTCGGACAGCAGTGAGTCTTCCGCCGTGCCTCCAGTCCAGCCGGGACCAGCGCGACATGGACCTGCCCCGAGGTCATTAGTGGACGGATATGGCCCTCAGGAGCTCTTGAATTCCCCGCCCGACTGTTTTCCTAACTCCCTCAAAGAGGAGCAGCTTGATGTTATATCCCGTTCCTTTGGAATCGATAGAGCGCGCATGCTATTGTCGGGGAAAGGAGTGATGCCGTATGACCCCCCTGAAGGCTACTTTGCTTACAGCAGATATCATTGCATGTGTGGTACTATCCCGCCTCTCAACGCCTGGATAGTTAGCTTCATCACATACCTGAAGGTGGCTCCATTCCAGCTTCAGCCTAACTCCTATGCCATTCTGGTGAGTCTTTTCGTCATCTTTCAGAGGAGATACGGGCGTCCTCCTTCCAACCGGGAGATCCGGTATCTGCATAATCTGAGGGGCTACAAGAAGGGGTCTCCATATATCAGCTTGGAATCGGCCGTATCCTTCAAGCCCGTCCTGGACTTGTATTCGAAGTACATCATGTTTAAGAAGGAATGGCTTTTCTGTCAAGGACGATTCCGTTTCTATCCGTCGCTTCACCTCCGGATGTAAGTCAAGGCTTTATTTATAATTTCCGTTCTGGTTGCAATGCTTCTTCTTATGTGTTTTTATTTGCTAGCGACAGGTAGTTTTGCGGTCGTGGAGAATGATCTCCTGGTTCAGACGACAGCGGAAATAGAAGCTATTTCGGAAAGGGATAGGTCGGCTGCTTACTTGATCAGGAACGCTACACTTTTGGGACTCAACCTGATCCTGCCACATTAGTCCGTGGTCAAGCAGAGGGATATGGCGGAAGAGAGGGCTGCTCAAGCTAAAGGAGGAGCCGCGGCGAAGAGTGGCAAGAGGAAGCCTTTCACAAAACCTCCAGTTGTCGGAGGTAAGAAGCTCAAGAAGTCTGATGGACCCTCCCCTAGCACATGTCCAGATATTTCGGAGGAGCAAGGTGGAGAGGAGGAAAGAGGCGAGGAGGAGAGCGGAGGAGATGGAGAAGGTGAAGGATAGGGTGGTAGTGGTGCCGGGGCTTTGTCCTCTGAGCAGGCAGGGGAGATCCAGGAGTGGACGGATGATGCCTTTCGCCAGGCTTTTGAGGGGTTGGAGGAAGGATCAGCCTCGGTGGAGAAGGCGAAGAAGGCTGACAAGGCTGGGACTGGTGCCGATCCATCTTCTAAGGGTCCTTCAGCTAAGGCGACTCCGGGGGTTCAAGGTGAATTCTTAACTTTCGCAGACTCCCCTTATGATAAGGACTTAGTAATATTTTATGGCCAGCTCCCGTCCTGGAATGAGATTCAGGACTTATTGCAGTATCCCACTCCCCCTCAGGGTTTGTAAAATAAGCGCGTTTTCCTACTCCTTTTAACTTAACATATTTCTCGGATCATAGTTTCATGCATGCTTGTAACACTTGGTTTTTATTCCAGGAACGGGTAAGGTGGCCAAGACATCAGATATTCGGCACCGCCTTGAACAGTACAAGCTACTCAAAGCTTCTGCCAAACCAAAGCCGTCAACTAGCCGTCCCAGAGATGTGGTTAGCTATTGCCCTCTTCTCGAAGTTATTGAAGAAGATATGCAAAAGAGGAAGAGGGGTCGATCTTCGTTTGAACCTTCACCTGGCCCTCAGCCTCCAGTCCAGCCTACCCATGATATTACTGAGGAAGATACCGAGCTTATGCCTTCCCCACATCCGTCCGAAAATCCAACCGTCACCCCGATAGACCATCCTGGTTTGGTTCGCAACCCATTTGTCGGCCACCCGGATCTGGACCCGAGTTTTCAGGACATCTCTTTTGACAAGGCCACGGGTGAGCATCTTCTTCCCCGCAATCCCATGGTACGGGTGCTTGATGAGGCTAAGTCCTTAGACCTCGATTTGCTTACTACTCGGATTGTGACCATGGGGAGTGAGGCCAAGGCAAACATTGATCGGGTGGCTGAAGAGACCAAGAGGCTAATGGAGCATCACGCTCGACTGGCCAAGGCTGGGGAGGAAATCGGAAGTGCTATCATTCGGTTGCGGCTAAAGGTTTCTGATCAGGCCAAACAGCTTGCCGATCAGGCTATCCAGATATCCCAGCATGAAGCGGCCTCCAGACGACTGAAGAAAACCATGGAAGAGACTAGCAAGGCTGAGTTGCGAAAAATGAAGGTTGTTTGCAAAGAGCGAATTGACATGGCCATCACAACGGTGGACGAGGTTCGGAGAGCGGATCTTGAGCACGTAGAGGAGTTATCTGGGAGGCTTGAGGCCGCAGAGCTTGCTCAGGCCAAGCTGAAGAAGGAGATGGAAGTGATGCGGAAGTCTCTTTAGGCTGACTGCTCGAGATACCGATTAGAGAGAGATGCCGCTGTTGCACGGCTGTCGGCTTCTGAGGCCCGGATGAAAGAGTTTGAGGAGAACGAGGGGATGATGGATGAGATGCTCCAAGACATGTATTTCCGTACTTGGAGGCAGGGCAACCTGTCCTGGATGGACGATTATCCCCGGGTTATGGCTAGGATATATCTCCGGGCTTTGGAGGAAGCTAAGGCCAATGCGGATAAGGAAGGTGGTGCGGCTTTCAGGATGGATGTGGTTACGGCCCAATTCACTAAGGAAGAGAAGGTGGTGGTTAAGGAGGGCATGCGGCTGCTTGCTGCGGATGAGGTAGGCGTGCAGCTAGATGATGATGATCAGGGAGCAGACGCTGGTAAGTCTTTCCTTTTAACCTTTTCATGATTTGATTGCTTATCTTTCGTGATTATTGATGGATTCTCTTTTGAATTGGGCAGGCGGGACCTTTGGAGTACATGCGGGGAGTTCTGACCCTGCAGTTAAGTAGATCCGGAGGGCTAGCGGGATGGAGGCGAAGCTCCGATTCCTTGACTTGACTTGTACGTATTTTGGTTGCTGTCTATATTAGTCCGAAACATTAATGTAACTTGTAATTATATTATTTGTAAAGAATGACTTTATGTAATTTCATAACATAAGCTGATTTTGTTATGTTCGAATGTGGTTATTATTTTGATATGTTGCATAAGAAATACAGCTGCGTGTTTATGCATGTGATTTAATCGTATTTGATGCTAAGTTTCTGCTCAAAATATTGTTTCATGTCTTGTAATGCCAATATGATGTGTGAATAAATTAAGGCTACATATTTGTATACAAGAGAAGATAGTACCGCCCTTCGTGTTTTAGTTGTAGAGAGTTGCTTTGAATGTCTTGCGTGACTGAGTATGGAATGTAGCTGAGTGTCTTGTCATCCAGTTCTCGAGTCTCCTATTTGGTGTCCTGCACTTTAGGGACCGTTATATAGGATAGGAGAAAAGTTATTAAATGAAATGGAAATATGAGAACAGTAAAACTTCCAATCACGGAAGGCCGTCGATATGCTTAAGTTCGTGGCAAACGGGGTTTGTAGTCACTTTCCCTAGCTGTGGGTCTTGGAGACATTTATCACCCATTTTTTGCCTCCGCGGGGAGTTTATCTTTTTTACCACAGCCGCACTTAAGACATATCGGAGCCGAGATCACGCACAGTAACTACCCGAGTCATTATGGCCCATAATCGTGGGTATTATTCGATTTACTGTGGCCGGCTAGCGTGGGTGCCGATCGTCAACCGTGAACTACCCCTGGCTGGCCACACCTTATGTTGGGGCTTAAAGTAGGTTCACAGTTGCCGGCGAGCCGAACGCCGTAATGAGCTGCCATCGGCTATAGTCGGCCTTCTTGATGGCTTATAATCGGCTCATTACAGTTGGCTTTGAGGGCAGTCGCGAGCAATGAGTTAACCCGTAACAGAGGGATGCTGGAGCAAAAGTGTCTCATTGGCGAGTGCATAGAATCATATAGTACCTATTAGGTCCTGTCCAGGTGAGATTGTGCCGTGAAGTTTTCCAGAATGGAAATGTCGTTATACATGATTTTTTTCAACAGAAAAGGTTAAAGCTTAACAAGCAGCCAAGATATAAAGGAACAAGTTAAAAAGAGATAAGATTTTTTAAAGTGGTTCGGCACGAAAATGCCTACGTCGACCGATTCTCTTTGTTAATTCACTTCATATGGGCAGTACAAGTTAAGAAAAGTATCGATGGAGGTGTTGGATGTTCCATGCCCTCTGGAACACCTCTCCGTCCACTGTTGACAAAATATAAGCTCCGTTGTGGAGATCTTTATGAATTACATAGAGTCCGTCCCAGATTGGATCTAGCGCTCCGGGGCGCGGGAAGATCCGTTTGAGGACAAGATCTCCTTCTTGTAAGCTGCGGTGTTTGACTTTAGAGTTGTATTATGCTGCTACTTTTTGCTTGTGAGCTGCCGCTTTAAGTGCTGCATCATTTCTTCTTTCTTCAATTAGATCCAAAGACATGTGTAGGAGTTCTTCATTCTCTTCTGGGTTGTAGTGGATCCTACGGTGGGAAGGCACTACAGTTTCAACTGGGAGCATGGCCTCCGATCCGTATGCCAAACAGAAAGGAGTATACCCTGTTGATGTTCTGTAAGATGTGCGGTAGACCCAAAGTGCCGTAGGAAGTTCATCCACCCAAGCGCCTTTTGACTTTTCGAGTTTCTTCTTGATTAGGGTTTTGAGGATTTTGTTGACAGCTTCGACTTGTCCGTTTGCCTGGGGGTAAGCCACAGATGAGAAGCTTTTGTGAATTCCGTGCTCTTGGCACCAGTCGGCGAATTCCTCGCTGTCAAATTGAAGTCCATTGTCCAATATGATTTTGAGTGGAACCCCATACCTGCATAAAACATTTTTGATCAAGAAGTTAATAATTTTTGCCGAAGATATTTTATTTAGAGGCTCCGCTTCCACCCATTTGGTGAAATAGTCAAATGCTACTATGGCATATTTGGCTCCGCGTTGGCCTACTGGCAGTTCGCCAATCAAGTCAATTCCCCATATTGCGAAGGGCCAAGGGCTAGTCATTTGAGTAATCTCATTTGTTGGTAGTCGAGGAATCTTAGCAAATTTCAAAGGCGTCTTTGTTTAAAGTGGGCCAGTAATACCGGTATCGGAGTATTTTCTTTGCTAGAGTCTGTACTCCGGTGTGATCTCCGCAACTTCCTTGATGGATGTTGGACAAGACTTTCCTGGCTTCCCTTCCAGCGATGCACCTTAATAAGGGATTAGAGAAGCCGCGCCGATAGAGGATTCCTTCTTGTAATGTGTAGCGGGAAGCTTTCCTTAAGATTTTCTTAGCTTCGTTAGTGGTGAATTCGGCAATGAAATCAGCTATGGCTTGCCCCTTGATAGCGGTGCGAGGATGGTAGGTGATATCATATTGACTCAGTTCAATGCACCATTTAAGTAGTCGCCCAGAAGTGTCGGGGCGATGGAGCACTTGCCTTAGCGGTTGATCGGTTAAAACTCTGATGGAATGAGATTGGAAATATTGTCCCAGTTTCCATGACGTGATTAGCAAACAGTATGCTAGCTTTTCAAATTTAGGGTATCTGGCTTCTGCCCCGGTAAATTTCTTGCTTATAAAGTATACGGGTCGCTGTGCGTGGTTGTCTTCTCTCACCAAAGCGGCGCTTAAAGCATGGGACGATACAGCCAGGTATAGGTATAGTTCTTCGCCTTCATTTGGAGTTGAGAGTACTGGTGGTCTCTGGAGGTGTTCGATTAAGTTAAAGAAGGCTGTCGAGCATTCGTCAGTCCATTTGAACTTTCCTTTGTCTTTCTTTAGAGTTTCAAAGAAAGGAATGCATTTGTCGGTTGCTTTAGAGATGAACCTGCTTAGGGCGGCCACTTTTCCGTTTAGGCTTTGCATCTCTCTTCGAGTGGATGGTATCTTGATATCTTGCAAAGCTCGAACTTGTTCGGGGTTTTCTTCAATCCCCCTGGCATAGACGGTGAATCCCAAGAACTTTCCCGACGATACTCTGAAGGAGCACTTTAGAGGGTTCAGCTTCATTCCATATTGGCGAAGTACTTGAAACATCTCATCCAGGTGGTTTATATGATCGTTGGCTTTCCTCGATTTTACCAGCATGTCGTCCACATAAACTTCCATAGTTTGTCCTATTAGTTCCGCAAACATCTTGTTGACAAGGCGCTGATAAGTTGCTCCGGCGTTTTTAAGTCCAAAAGGCATTACTTTGTAGCAGTATAATCCCCGGTCAGTGATGAAACTGGTGTGGTCTTGATTGGGGGCGTACATAGGGATCTGGTTATATCCTGAGTATGCGTCCATAAAGGATAAGAGTTCGTGTCCGGCTGTGCTGTCCATGAGTTGGTCGATTCAGGGGAGTGGGAAGCAGTCTTTCGGGCAAGCGTCATTTAAGTTGGAGAAATCGATGCATGTTCGCCACTTCCCATTAGCTTTCTTTACCAGTACCGGGTTGGCGATCCATTCTGGGTAAATGGCTTCTCGTATGAAGTCATTGGCAAGTAAGTTCTTTACTTCTTCCTCAAGGGCTGCTGATCGTTCTACCCCCATGCTTCTCTTTTTCTGCTTTACTGGCACCTTGGTGGGATCAATGTTCAGTACGTGGCACGCTACATCTGAGGAGATTCCTGTCATATCAGCGTGCGTCCATGCAAATACATCCATGTTGTGGCGAAGAAAATCAATGAGTTGATCCTTTAATTCTTCTTTTAGTTGAGATCCGATTTTCAATAGTCTACTTGAGTCATGTTTGTCTACAACTATGAATTCCATAGCCTCTGCAGGCTCGGCGGTGGCCTCCTCCTCTTTGTCCCTGGGGTCTAGTTCATTGAAAAGGTCACTGGTATATCGAAGAGGAGGGGCTTTATTTAGTTGCTATGCTTCCAAGCTTTTCATGCAGAGAGTAGTCTCTGCGTTTTCCCTTTATCTTTTCTGTGGTTATTGCGAAGTTCAGTTACATAGCAGTCTCGAGCAGCATCTTGATCTCCCTCTATTTCTCCTATTCCGTTATCTGTTGGAAATTTCATCTTTAGGCACCAAGGGGCTAGGAAAATTTGAAAGTCAGACAAGGCTGGTCTTCCTAAAAAGGTATTGTAGGCCGAGTGGTTCTCTATTAGTACAAACGTTTGTTTTCGCACAACAGAGCGGGGATGACTTCCTATTTCAACAAAAAGGTCCAGTTGCCCGAGGGGCATCTTCGCATCTCCAGTGAAGCCATGTAGTGGTTTGTTGCAGGGAGACACATCCTTCATTGACAGCTTCATTTTGTCGAAAGCATGCTTGAATAGGATACTCACCGAGCTTCCAGTGTCTACTAAAATTCGGAAAACTTTGGCTGGACCAAACCAGGCAGAGATGACCATATGATCCATGTGTGGGTACTGTCTTCCTTCTAGATCACGCCTACTGAATGTGATGTCGTCATTCTCTTTCCGTTTCGGGTGGCATTCTTCCATAACGGAATTAACGTAGCCTTCAGCGTTTCTAAGTGACTTACCGTATCTTTCCATCTCTGCCCAGCTTCTGTCGGCGATGCGTGGTCCTCCTGATATGGTATGGACCACTATCTTCTCTTGACTAGAGCCGCTGGTGTTGCGATTTCCTCCGCCTACTTCTGGGAGGGGTAGCCCTGGGTTTTCATTGGCGGGAGCTGTAGTCATGTTCTGGCTTTTTACATAGCGTTCCAGTCTCCTCCTTCTAATGTGTTCTTCAATCAAGTCCCGGAGATGGTGGCATTCATTGGTGTCGTGTCCGTGGGATTCGTGGAAGCGGCAGAACTTTCTAGACTTAAGTGCGTTATCTGACTCCTTCTTGTGCCGGGGGCGCCTGTATCTAACTTCGTCTTGAGTGGCTAGGAAGATGTTTTCGATTGTTTCATTCAAAGGAGTGTAGGAGTCAAATCTTGGTCCTGGTCGGTATGAACGCTTTTCTCCCTTCTTGCCCCCAGCACTGTCTCTAGAGTCACTTCTCCGAGCATCCTTTGCTGCAGCGGGAACCTTGTCCGGAGCTGTCTTAGCCTATTGCCCTGACTGCCTCTCAGTGGCAACGTCTTCAAGTCTCATATACTTTCCAGCTTCATGGAAGAAATCAGGTAAAGTAGCTGGTTTTTCCTTGGTTAGTCTTCTAGCAAATTTAGTATCCGGATGTACACCACTGCAAAGGGCCATAAGGATAAGTTTCTCGTCGGCATCTTGGACCGCGGCCGCTGCGGCGTTGAATCGGGTTAGATATTGCTGCACTGTCTCTCCAGGCTTTTGCTTGATATTAGATAAGGAATAAGCGTCCTTGGGTTGTTCCACATGAATGCGAAACTGGCTGATGAACTTTTCTTTCAACATTTCCCACGAGCTGATGGACCCTTGGGGTAGATGGCAGAACCAGGAGGTAGCTAGATCTTCCAAGAATAGTGGGAAGCATTTACACAATACACCCTCTGTTGCTCCGCTCATGAGCATATGATGTGTGTATCTTTGTAGGTGTACGACGGGATCAGAGGTTCCCTTGTAAGGTTCCATCGTTGGCATTTTCCATTCCCGGGGGGTGATGGCAGTTTCGATATTGCGGGTGAAGGGGCTGGTCACCCTAGCACCTATCCCTCGATCTCTTTGCTCCCGTTGGACGCACTCTCTGAACAATCGCGCCATCCTTTCATCAGAACTTGGAGCGGATAAAGATGAGTTTGGTTCTTCCCTGTGGGATTGATTCCGTCCAGATGACCTGTAAGGATGGTATCGTTTATCACTCCTGACATTCTCCAATGGCTGCCTCTGGTCTTCCGGGGGCATGCTGGGGTCAGACACAGTTGACCCTTGCCTTGATCTTCCCCTGCTGGGTTCTGCTCTTACCACTTCCTCGGGTCCAACTTCGGGCTGGACTCCAGCTCGGCCCCGTCTACTGGTGTTTCCATGGTTAGGTAGCATGACAGGCTCAGCTACATCCGCCCCCTGCCTGGTACCTCCCCTGCCGGGTTCAGTTCCAAGTGTTTCCTCGGGTCGGAATTCGGGCTGAGTCCGGGCTCGGCTCCTACCATTGTTGTTTCTGTTGTTAACCTCTTCGAAGAAGAAAGACCTTTGTCGTCTCCCAGATCCTCCAGATCGGGACTCGCCCCAAGATTCAGTGTTGTGGTTGGATTCTTCAGCATCCCTTAAGCATGACATGAGTTGGTCCACCAAGGCTTCTTGTTGAGATGCGAAGCGGTTAGTTACTTCAGCCACAATCCTGTCTAGATCCGCCCTTGTAATTGGTTGTTCCGTAGCAGGAGCTGTCGAATTTGCCTGATTTAAATTTGTTGTTGGAACTGGACGATTGTCTTGGTCTCTGATCACTGGATCTGGGATACTGCCAGTTGCGATGTTTTTTCCTTTGTTAGCATATTTCTTCCGTCCGAGAGGCATGTTTTCCAAGCAATGATCGATGCTGATAGAAAAAGGGTTGAGTGGGAGAAGATGAAGCTTCGAGCTCCGTTCTCAGCGAAAGCACCAAAAATGTTTGCACAAAAAATGGGCAAACACGTCCAAGTCGTATGATTTAGTTGATTTTATGTTGTTTTCAGTGATTTGGGGGATTTATGCAAATATATAAAAAGCAGGGACTAAACTGTAAAAGACACACAGATTTATAGTGGTTCGGCCAGAACGTGCCTACGTCCACTTTATATGTTATTCTCCTCTTACTATTCAGATTACAAGTACAAAACCTTGATTACAAGTATATAAAAGTTGTTTGAAAGTTCCTTCCGTACTTGAGCTCTCAAACTTGTCTGCCATTGTTGTACCCCTGCCCCTCTATTTATAGAGTGAGGTTGGGGACAGGGGTCTTGGATATATATAGCTGCTGGTGGGCCTGGGCTGAAGCAATCTGGCCTGACAGAGTTGGTCCGGTCGTGTCTTCCCTTGCTTCTGGCTCGGCAACGTGTGGAGGTGGGTTGATTCGGTTGGACATGGAAAGGAGGTTGATTCAGCTATGCAGGGGAAGATGGTTGGTTCGGCTGGTATTGGACCGGCAGGTGATTGGTTGGGTAGTATGTTGGAGAGGTAGTTGGTTCGGTAGTAGGTGGTCCGGTAGTTGGTTCGGTAGTAGGTGGTCCGGTAGTGCATGGAGATGAAGTTGGTTTGGCAGGGAGATGGAGTGTGGGTTGGTTCGGTTATGCATAGGAAGGGAGTTGGTTCGGCGATGTTGAGCCGGTCGAAATACTCCCAACAGGAAGTGGCTTATATTTATAAAAACAAAAAGTATCTTTCGACAATATTGATATCTTCAATCCCATCGAAAGGATTAAAATTACGGAAGGGTTTCGACTTGGTCGAAACTACCCCTTCTTAAAGCTTTAATTTCAGAACCTAAGTAACTCCTTCGGAAGCTACTTTTTTAAAAAGGCGGCAGCTCTCCTTCGAAAGCTTTTCTTAAAATATCCTTTCGCAAGCATTGGTTTCGAGTCTTTCGAAACCTTTTTGTAAACAGGTAAGTGCTTTTCTTTAGAAAACAAACCAAAGGCCTCGACCCCTTCGGAGGCTATGTTTCGACACCCTACCTTCCACCTTTCTCCAATCCACTGCGTACCAACTAAGTGATACCATGTGTATTAGTTTTGGCTTTATTGTTTCGACCAGATTGGTTTCGACTTGATTGATAGGGGAAGGCTTGAGTTGAATGGGTCCTTCCGAAAGTGGTGGAACATAATTTTCTGAGTAAAAAGGCTGTTTTTACCAATTAAAGTAATCATTTTGTAACTAACCCACTAGTAAACACTTGATTGGTTACCTTAAACTTTCAAATTATTTTACGAATAATTGCCGTATTTTATCAGATCCAAAACTTGATTAAGATTAACAAATAAGCCCTTCTTATTTATCAAAGCAATTAAATCATTTAGGTCCTCCTTTCAAAATAATTTAATTTCCATACTAAATCACTTCATTAAACTCCTAAAATATCACCAAAATTCGTTTTAAATATGTTATCTAACATGTATAAATTTTAGACCCAAATTCCTCATATAACAATGGAGAATAAATTTTAAACCCAAAATTACATGTTTCCCTTCAAAAATTTATAATGAATTCTCCACGGCTTGGAAAATTCTAAAATTAAAACCCAACTCCAAAATCATGTTTCTCATAACATATAATTTTTCCATAGCATTATAAAATCATATCATATAGATTTACCCTTGAAACGATGTGTATCAAATGCAAACAATCTTGTTTGAATCTATCATTCCTTTAAATCAAGCATATCATCCAATAATCATCATATTAGATTTAATCTTAAACCCGAAAATCAATGATCATACATAAAACCGAAAATAGAGATTTAGTGATTATTATTCACCTTAGGTTGGATTAGGAAATTGGAGATTGATTCTTCTAGCTTGATCCTAAGCTTTAAACTTGAATTTCTCTTCTCTTCCTACTCCTTAATAGCCAGCTTTCCTTTACCTTTCTTACGTTTATTTTTTGCTTATGATATAATGAACATGAATGGTATAGGGATAATAGTATTAGGGTAGGAAATATGGGTGGCAATGACCCTAATGCCCTTTTGTTAATTTAATTATTATTTAACCATTGATAAGCCCATTAGAGTTAATTAAGCACGATGACAAGGTTTATTATTAAATTTCAATCTCCTTATCACTCTACATTATTCTATTCAATTTACCTAATTAAATCTCCTGAATAATGTTATTAAAAGTTAGAGGCATTGCACTCCTATCAAAAATATACAAGTCGGACCTCGCCAACCTTATCGAGAATCTGAGTATTTCACATCTGGTGCACATATAATTGAACCCACTCTAGAGTAGATGAGAAGATACTCTAATGGAAGCAACCCCACATAGCTTGAAGTCAACTCACTTTTTGTTTTTAGTCATGTTTGCGTCAAAATTGACCACAAACACCCAATAGTCGCGAAAGCACCCGTTTATCAACGTAGATCAGCAACAATCAATATAGCATTCAGATCTAAGCAACAACAATCACGATATTTCACAGATAACAATCACAAACACCGGATTTATAGTGGTTCGGCGATCTTGCCTACGTCCACTTTGAAGGTTCTCTCTTTATTGATTCACTTGATGATATTAATCGATTACAATGGATTACAGTTGATGATAGCTTTGAAATCTGAATACAACAGCGATAATGAAGTATGGAATTCAATCCGGCAGAGTCTGGACGTTCAATGGTGGAAGCTCCGAGCCATTTTTTTTTCTGAAGGCTTCAGGGTGCTATTTATAGGCGTAGGAGGCCCAAATCTCGCTCAAACTTCGGGAGACTTCTTTTGGCACGTGAGTTGGCCCACGCGACCGACCCCACCAAGTTTCGACTCGATCTGACATCGGTTCGAAGTGATTCCGAACCCATCAAGAAATGGTCCAATCGAGCTGAAACTTGGCAGGAACAATCTTTATCTTGTATGGAAGCTACTGTGTAAATTTTGTTGCATTTGAATGAGTGGTTTAGGAGATACGATCGATTCGAATTGGAGTTTTTCGGCTGGCTGTGTATTTCGAATCCATTCCTTCGAACCCACTCTCTTCTAATCGATCGGCTCACGTGGCCTTGTGATGAGGTGGCGCGCGTCTTTCGAGTTGATCCGGTCTTCTCTCCTTATTGAGCGCTTCGTCTCCGTGAATCTTGCCGTCTTCGCATCGTGGAGTGACACGTCATCCAAGCTAGTTGACTTGGTGGATACGAACAAATGAATGCTCCTGGGTTCGAACTCGATCGATTCGAACCGAGGTATCCCAGTGGATTTGAGCTCGATCGATTCGAACAAGATCGGTTCGAAGTGACTTGGGTTCGAACCTGGTGGGTTTGAATGGATTCGAACATAGACATACGAAGATGGATTCGAAGTGAGGGTCTTCCCGATGGAGTCGAAGTAAAGGCGCTCCTCATGGATTCGAAGCAAGGATACAGAGTGGCTTCAGTTGAATGGATACGAAGGAAGGCTATGGGATTGGTTCGAACTTAATGGATTCGAACTAATGAAGGGGTGATGGATTCGAACCGAGCAAGGTTCATCTCTCTCAAATCGAATCCATCATAACTTGAGCATACGAACTCAGATTGACTTGAAACTTGAAACGTTGGCTCTCTTGGCTTCTCTAGCCATGTCCTATCAGTTGTAGCCCGATCCGGACTCGAACAAAAATTCATCAATATCCATAGTGAAGTAGAATGCAACCAATCTCTGAGGCAAATTGTCTCTCGTTTTCGACCAATCCTTTGGTATCACGGCTTTGCCAAAAAGCGGGATAACATTTGCCCCCCGAAACACGCCTTGCGGCAGGAAGGCGTGTTTCGTAATGCCATGAGCTGGACATTCATATCCTGTTGATATCCTGCAAAGAACTTGATAGTTTCATATGTCCTCAAATGACGATCGTTCGGGATCGTATGCCACTTGAGGTGAATCGGGACCGTTCGCGGTCTGCGTCGTCGCAGCAAAGGATGGAACAGGACCGTTCGTGGTCGTTGCCGTTCGTGGCAAATGGTGATCGTTCGCGATCAAGTGTTGTTCAAGGCGAATGGTGACCGTTCGAGGTCGGATTTCATAATAAGTGAATCATGACCGTTCGCGGTCGGTGCCGTTCGAGGCGGATTGTGATCGTTCGCGATCAACTGTCATATAAGTGTATCGTGACCGTTCGCGGTCGGATGCCATTCGAGGCGATTTGTGATCGTTCGCGATCATTTGCCGTTCAAGGCGAATTATGTGTGCCCGGGGGTGACTTAGTATTATCGATGCCGAAGTTCATGTTTGGGGGAGTTTCTGAATAAAAGACTTTGGCGGTTCATCGCCATACAGAAGGTGCTCGTGGACCATTCGCGATCCAACGGGCATGAAGATAAATTCTTTCATGGAATTGCAAATATCAAAGCAATGATTATACGAATCTCACAACAGAAATGTCCATACAAACAGAATCTAAATGTTCAAATCAAAATCAAAGCAGAAAGCAAAGCAGGGATGTCAAAGTGTAAACTCTCACTATGGTGCGGTTGGTTGTCATTCAGAGCATGCCTATGGATCGTGCGCGATCGCTCACATGTGTAAATGATTTAACCGCATTAGTGAGAGGTTTACAACTTGTTCATCGTTATTTCAGTCAATCAATGGTTAATCAGACGTTGTCCCGACTCAGGGCCACCTCTAGCTGAGGTAGACGGCGGGCGCTCTGGCTCCACTGCTGGAGTCCGTTTCCTCACATACTGAAGGAGCATACCGTTCCTGATATGCCATTCCACCTCGTCCTTCAGATGCCTGCAATCATTAGTGTTATGACAGTTCAGTTCATGAAATATGCAATACTTATCTGATTTCCTTTCGTCGGAAGTTGGGTCCCTTCGCATTGGTCTGCGATACGGGACCTGTTCTTTGGTATCTTGATAGATTCGCTCTAAATTCTCGTTCAGCTCTGAGTATGTGGTAAATCTTGGTTCCTTTCGTGGTCGCATCGACCTGTTATAGCCACTCTCAGCCTTTTGCTTCCCCTTGCTAGTTTCTGTACCTTGCTCAGAAGGATTTCCATCTTTGACCGTGTAAACATTGAGCTCATCTCCTTCTTCTCTTTCTGCGCTCGCGTCTTCCAATCGCAAGAACTTTTCCGCCTCATGATAGAATTCTCCTAGATCCATAGGTGGATCTTTTGTCAATGAATTTTTGAAATCCGTGCCATCAGCTATTCCGGAAACGGCTGCCATCATAACCATGGATGGATCTGGCCGATCCACCGATGCTGCTGCCGCATTGAATCGCGTCAGAAAACTCCTCAAAGTCTCTCCAGCCTTCTGCTTCAAAATTGCTAAACTCATTACGTTCTTGGGTCTTGCAATGTGAACCCTAAATTGTCTCATGAATCTTTCAGTCAAGTCTGCCCATGTTCCTATGGAGCCGCTCTCTAGTTGCCTAAACCATAATGCTGCGATATCTGTCAGATATAATGGAAAGCACCGGGCCATAACCTCTTGTGATGCCCCCAGCACCTCCATATGCCTCATGTACCTCGTCAAATGGACTACGGGATCCGTCCTCCCATCATACATCTCTATTGATGGCAACTTAAACTCTGGTGGGTTCCTAGCCATCCTAATTGCAGGAGAAAAGGGACTCATGTTCACGTCTTCAAGATCTTTGTTTGTTAATCCGCCTCTCATGGCTCGCCTAACCATTTGTGCCAATTTATCTTCGTCTCCAAGATGCAATCCTTGTTCATTGCTTTCGACCTGCCCCCCGAGTTCATGAGGGAATTCTGGAATCTGCCCCCTTGACTGAGCGTTCACTCCTCTGCTACTCCCAGGTTGTACAGATGTTCCCCTCTCTCTCTCTGGGATTGGGTCAACATTCTCCATGTGTGTGACCCCCACTCCAGGTGCTACGCCGGATGGTCCTGCTCCGTTCTGAGGTCCGGTTACTCCTTGATTCTGCGCTCCGAGTTGTCCTATCTGTTGAAACAAACTCTGGATCAACTCTTCCTGTTTCTTCATCATTGTCTCCATCTCGTCCCTAGTGATGAAGATCGAAGCTTAGTTTGCACCTGAAGAAGCCTATTGACTCCCTTCATGCTGACTTTGCTCTGGCCTTGGCCTTCTGCTCTATTGTCTCGTCATAATTTCTCAAATCTGAAATTCCAAACTTTCTGAATCAACTTCTAATTGGCAGAACTCCTGAGTTCAATTCTCAATGAAAGCACCAAAATGTTTGCGTCAAAATTGACCACAAACACCCAATAGTCGCGAAAGCACCCGTTTATCAACGCAGATCAGCAACAATCAATATAGGATTCAGATCTAAGCAACAACAATCACGATATTTCACAGATAACAATCGCAAACATCGAATTTATAGTGGTTCGACGATCTTGCCTACGTCCACTTTGAAGGTTCTCTCGTTATTGATTCACTTGATGATATTAATCGATTACAATGGATTACAGTTGATGATAGCTTTGAAATCTGAATACAACAGCGATAATGAAGTATGGAATTCAATCCGGCAGAGTCTGGACGTTCAATGGTGGAAGCTCCGAGCCATTTTTTTTCTGAAGGCGTCAGGGTGCTATTTATAGGCGTAGGAGGCCCAAATCTCGCTCAAACTTCGGGAGACTTCTTTTGGCACGTGAGTGGGCCCACGCGACCGACCCCACCAAGTTTCGACTCGATCTGACATCGATTCGAAGTGATTTCGAACCCATCAAGAAATGGTCCAATCGAGCTGAAACTTGGCAGGAACAATCTTTATCTTGTATGGAAGCTACTGTGTAAATTTCGTTGCATTTGGATGAGTGGTTTAGGAGATACGATCGATTCGAATTGGAGTTTTTCGGCTGGCCGTGTATTTCGAATCCATTCCTTCGAACCCACTCTCTTCGAATCGATCGGCTCATGTGGCCTTGTGATGAGGTGGCGCACGCCTTTCGAGTCGATCCGGTCTTCTCTCCTTGTTGAGCGCTTTGTCTCCGTGAATCTTGCCGTCTTCGCATCGTGGAGTGACACATCATCCAAGCTAGTTGACTTGGTGGATACGAACAAATGAATGCTCCTGGGTTCGAACTCGATCGATTCGAACCGAGGTATCCCAGTGGATTCGAGCTCGATCGATTCGAACAAGATCGGTTCGAAGTGACTTGGGTTCGAACCTGGTGGGTTTGAATGGATTCGAACATAGACATACGAAGATGGATTCGAAGTGAGGGTTTGCCCGATGGAGTCGAAGTAAAGGTGCTCCTCATGGATTCGAAGTAAGGATACAGAGTGGCTTCAGTTGAATGGATACGAAGGAAGGCTATGGGATTGGTTCGAACTTAATGGATTCGAACTAATGAAGGGGTGATGGATTCGAACCGAGCAAGGTTCATCTCTCTCAAATCGAATCCATCATAACTTGAGCATACGAACTCAGATTGACTTGAAACTTGAAACGTTGTCTCTCTTGGCTTCTCTAGTCATGTCCTATCAGTTGTAGCCCGATCCGGACTCGGACAAAAATTCATCGATATCCATAGTGAAGTAGAATGCAACCAATCTCTGAGGCAAATTGTCTCTCGTTTTCGACCAATCCTTTGGTATCACGGCTTTGCCAAAAAGCGGGATAACAAGTCATTTCCAACAAAGGATAACGATGCTCAAATGAGCAACAAATCGTCTTAGATTGACGATACACAACGAAGAAAACTGAATCGATGGTCAATAAATCAACTATCAAGAATAATTAAATGATAGTATATGGAAAGTAAATATCATTTTCTTACCACTACTCGTTGATTTCAAACTTGTGTTATTTCTTGGTTGAAAATGAAGTCGGATAAGAGAAGGCAGTGTTACCTCCAGTCATTACCTTGACGGCATTTTTAACTTTCAAGATAGAGATGAGCTCCCATACATTGACGTTTAGTGCTAAGAGTATGACTAAATCCCTTCCATATAAGCGATATCGGATTAGGGAAAATTGAATTCCTTATCCTTTCCATCACTGAATCAAACTTTTTAACTTTTAAAACTGAACTTATGCTGGGATTTCACATTTTAAATATTAACTTTAAACAACACTATCAAAAATGATTAATCAATTTTAATCAATGACTAATTACTTCAACATCTTTATTTAAAATAATCAATCATCTTTAACCATGATTAATCACTTCAAACATCATTATTTAAAATGATTAATTAACTTTAATCATCATTTGAAATAATTAATTAACCTTAAGACATCATTATTAAAATGATTAATATATTTAAAAACATCATTATTAAAATGATTAACTAACCTTAAAACATCATTATAAAAGTGATCAATTAATATTAAAACTTCATTAATAAAATGATTAATTAACTTTAATACATCATTATTTGAATGATTAATTAACTTTAAAAATCATTATTTAAAATGATTAATTAATTTTAAACATTATTAATAAAATGAGTAATTAACTTAAACCTCTCATTATTTAAATAATTAATTAACCATAGCATCATTGTTTAAAATGATTAATTAATTTTGAATATCATTATTAAACGGATTAATTAAATTTAATCACATCATTATTTGAATAGTTAATTAACTTTGTAAGAACTCAAGCGCAAGATCAAACCAAAAGATTTCAAAAAAGATGATAGTTTTCAAAGTGCCGATACATCGATAGTAGCTATAACGACCTTCCATAAACACTTTTATATGTCATTTTTTCTTTCAAGCATCACATAACATAAGTACTGGCATATATACAAAAGCAATTACATTCATAAAACATGGAGAAATCATCACTAATATCATTTACTTAAACTTTTCGACTAATCTCAAGTCACTTACTAACTACCATAGATGTCGTCTTTTTAAAGCGGAAATCAAGCCAACAATCATCGCTTTACAATACATATAAAATAAGTAACTAGCAACCGTTATTATTTACATTAACAAAGCTTAAAGCTTTGTTTTATAAAGGCGAGATCTTGCTCACCAAAAGCAACCAAATCAAGTCAAACTAACACCACGACTTGTACTAACGCCAGAACTTCATTTTTCTTCTTAGAGTTTGGTTTTTGAAGCATTGGGAAGGCTAAGATGGTTCAGCCTTGGGTGTATTACGGCTTGGCCTAACTTGGTTTGGGTGGTATTGGGTCTTGATGTGGAGTATAGGAAATGTAGAGAGGAAAAGAAGGGATTTTACTAAGTTTTATGGGATTTAAAATGGAATGGAGGATATTTTTAAAACTTGGAAATTTAAGGAGGCTATAGATATGGAAATAAAGCTTGGAAAAGAGAAAAAAAGTTTGGAGATAAATGCAATGAAGTGAAAATGAGAATTTGGAAAAAGAAATTTGTTCTTATAAAAGCAGCATATGAAAATTACCTTTTGCCCTTAGTCTTTTTATCCTCCATATCTTTATGCCACATCACCTCTTCTTCCTTGTTCTGCACGTCACCCCCACTCAAACTCATCCACATCATTTCACTTCTTCATTCCATCACTTTATTACTTTTGTAATGGATATTACCTTTTAACATTTTATTTTATTTAAAATTTTAAAAGGAAGTCAACGTCACTTTATTTACTTAAGTAAATATTTTTAAACTATTTTAGCTCTAACCATTTCATATGTTATTATATTAGTGTGTGTATAAGTATTCTCTAGTGTACATAATATTTTCTGATAACTTTTAGATGATGAAAAGTCGAAAATCAAAAATATTATTTTCAATCACATTTTGGATTTTTCTCCGAATTAATTATTTTTATAAACTAAATTTTTAAAAAAAATTCATCATCTTATTTATTGAAACTTGGTTTATCTGAGTCATAAAATCCATTATTTAGTTATTTAAAAGTATTTTAAATATTCAAATTCTAAGTGATTAAAATACGGGTCGTTACATACATCGTTCTGTCAAAGTTTACTCTGCCTATGCCTATTTTGCCTTTTTTGAGCTGCTCTATTGTTTTCCCGAACACAATTGTAATTGTCATGCTTGCTCCTAACTACTCCGCTATCGAGATGTTGTCCCTCTTAACTACCGCAGGCAACTCTATTGCTTTTATAGTAAACTTGTGCAGTCGCTCAAATGGCAATGTTGTTAAGCCTTTACAAGCCAAACCAGATCTGTCTCCACCTCGTAGAGTTGTTTTACCTTTGTTTTAGTCCCTGATGCAATTGTATCGCCTCTTAGCATTGATTCAAAGATGTCTTGGTCTTTATTCTCTAATAGGTTGCGTAATGCGAGTGCTTACTTGCCTATGACATTTGATATTTATTGTGTTAATGGTGTGTAGATTCCACTATCAGAAGTTACTAAGCCCGATTCCTTATTTTGGAAGGACCTCCTCATTGGTTTCATTTTGTTAAAGACCTCCTTTTGGCTTGGTAAAATCTGTTTGATGCCAAAATGGAAACCTAAACGTAAAATCACACTAAGGTACGTCAATGCTTTATTCTACTTTAAGTTCTCAAGCCTTAATAATCGTTAGATGTCCTTGAAGTTGAGTCAGTCATCGTTGATAATAAGCTATTTATTGTTATGAAATGGTCCCCTATTGTTTTCTCTACTAAAGAATATGTTATATATATTCTTGTTTGGATCCAATTCATGAAAATACCATCGCTACTCCTATCTTTGGTTGGAATAAATTGGTTGGCAAACGTGACCAGTGATTTAGTTTGTTTTAATGTTGCTACTATTAGGAGGGAGAGAACAATTTATGCTATAACATTGGTTAAGGTTAAGCCAAACATATTCTTGTTGTCCCTTCTATCTGTGGAACCGGCTTCCGAAACTTTGACATTAGTTGATGTTAATTACTTTTAGAAACCTCGAATATGTTCCCTCAAAGCTTGCTTCCATTCCACTCAACCTCCTCACAAGCAAGACTCGCTTTCTAGGCCTTCTAAGCGATCATGGTTACCGAAGACATCAAACACTACTCATGATCATGACACCGCTTCTCTTGTCCAATAACCAATCTTAGTTGAGTTGGTTGCTAATAATGTGGAAATCGTTGTTGCCCCTTCCCTACACTCTTCCCTTATTCCTAAAGCTCCTCGGTGTGATGTTGAGTGGCTAGCAGGTGATTCTATTTGAATTCATCCTTAAGTATGTGTTATGAAACAATGAAGAAGAAAATTTTCAAAATCATCTTAGATGACATTCAGGACCATTGATATTTGTATATTGTTCCATTTGAGGAAGTGCTAACTATTGCGTTGGAAGGGAATTTAGGTGATCACAACAAAGAGTTATTGTCCAATGATAGTTGGAACAACGATGGGATTTACACATCATGCCCTAATGTCTCCTTGTGGTATATTATTAGACCGTTAATAGAAATAGATGGAATGACTCGGTTATAAGGGTTAGATGACCCTGGTACGTCTAAGGATTCCAATGGTTAATTCACGTACGGCTTTGTTGGATGTTGTTGTTCTCCTTGGTACTTTCTTGTTGTTGTATTTTATAATTGTCGGGTTAGTCAACACCAACCCAAATCTATATTCTCTGTAGCTGTAGTCCTATTTCAGCCCCACATCTGTTTTTTGGTTCTTCTAACAAATGGTTCAGTTACTATAAAACCAGCTTGCTTAGGCAAAATACATACATTAGTTCATATATGAATATTATATATATGTATATATATGTATGTGTGTGTGTGTATATATTATAAAACTAATATGGCTTTGGATTTTTTTAAATTATATATATGTTAATATATATTAATGTTTTTACATTCATTGTTTTATATTAGTACATATATTAATTCATATATTAGTATTAAATATATATTTTTATATTATAGAACTAAAAAGTTTTATATTTAAAAAAATGTTAATTTTTGTCTGTGAAGACTTTATGTTATATATATGTATATTATAATCATTTTGATATAGTAAATATGTACTTTATTTTATTATAAAGTTTTAAATAAAAACATATGTACATACACATATACATATACATATACATATACATATACATATACATATACACACGTACATATACATATACACACAAACATGTGTATATATATGTGTGTGTTTATATATTTATGCAATAATAATTTTATGAAATATATATATATATATATATATATATTATATTAAAATTAAAATACATTTTATTTTATATTTTATAGGTCTAAATTTGAAATTCAAATTATTCTTACTAAGTCAAAATACTAGATAATTTAGATTTTAATTTGAATTCAAATCCTATTGAGTTATTCAATATACAATTAGATATTTAATAGAAAGAATTATTTTATTTAAATTTAAATTGAATTTTGAAATATATATATATATATATATATATATATATATATAATGTTTTGAGATAACCATTACATGTATAAGTGACCAATGTATGCGTTATAGATTTAAATCCCAATATATATATACATATACATTAACTATGTACATATTACTATGTTGCACATACAGTTTATACATACATGAGTATATAATGACATAAACTATACATATAACAGTATTTAATTATGTCACTAATTAAATAAAAATTAAATAAAGTTGGATTTTATATAAATGATCCATATTAGATCTAGTACGACCCATTAAACTTCATAGGCTCACCATGATCCAAAATAGAAAAAAATTGAAATCCACTTGTTCCATCTGCTTTTGACCGACTTGATTTCATCATTAATATTAGAGCCTTAAAGGTCTATGCGTTCTAACTTAGCTACTTTAGGACTAACTAATAAAGCTTACCTATCATTTGGATGTCACGAATTGTAGTGCCTAGGCTTTGGATTGGATAATCAAGTATTCTCTCCTCCCTAGCTACTAGCCTGGTGTAACATCCCGTACGTTTAACAATAAATAATTAAAAAGAAATTAATAATTAGTAAAGCCAAAAATATTTTTTTTTAACAAATGTCATAGTTTGGCTAAGAAACTTGCACTATCGGGTTCGTGGCGATTTTTGATCAATGTTTTGAAATCACAAATATTCCAAATCACACTTTTTAATTTTAAACCAACCTTGGTTTTTATCCAAAACCAATTCCCTTTGGAATTTTTCAAAACAAAACTTGTTTTTCCTCAAAACAATACAAAAACAGCGACCATGGTGGGCAATCCATCACTTAGAAACTCAAAAATGAACACCGATGATGTCGCGGTCATCACGAAATTATTTTCCAGCGACCAAAGTGATTTCAGTGCTATAACATCTTCAAAGTCCATTTAAAACCGATTCTTCTATTCAAAAATACCTCCAAATAACAATGCTATCATTTATCTCAAATACTGGAAAACATTTCGAAAATCTCCGGGATTAACTTTTACACTCTGGTTTTTTAATTCGTTCTTATTTGTTAATTTAATTGTACAATCCATACTTATATAATCTCCATTTGTTTATATAAACTATTTACAATCTTGTTTTGATTATGAAATTGTCATCCAAACACTCCAATTATACCATAATTGTGATATCCCGGAAATTTTAGGAATATCAATTTAATAATCTATATTTAAAATTAAATTGATTTGATAAATTCTGTTAACAAAATTTGATTTGATTTAATAATCCAATTGAATAAATGTTTAATTGGTGAATTTTATCTTTTAAAAGCTAATAATTGCTTTCTATTTATAATATGTGTGTATATATATATTTATATATATTGTAGATAGATAAGTTTTGATGGAAGTTTAATAAACAAATAAAATCTTGTTTTAAATTCTAATATTCAATTTGATAATTTGGAAATTATTATTTTAATTAATAAATAACTATTCAAAACTATTTAATAAATAACTATTTGGTTTTTAGATACTTAAATAAATTGTTTTAAATTGTTTAAATATATTTTAAAGCATAGTTTAAATTTTAATAAGATGAACAAAAGTTTATTTTATTTCTTTTTGAATATAGCTTAATAAATATAGTTTAGAATTATATATGGAAATTTAAAATACCATTTATATATTAAACATTAATTTATTTAATTAAGATAAATAAGATATGTAATTTATAATTTCTTTTATAAATTATTTAAATTAATAAATATGTTATTTTCAAATAAAAATAAATGTATAAATATAAATAGATCTTAAAAGACAATATTATTATTGTTAAATTAAGTATATTAATATAAATTAGTTTTAAATGAAATTTTTAAATGTATGAATAACATTTGAATTTGAATTTATTTTGAATTCAAATGAATAAACATATTTAAATTATTTGGATAAGCTTTCATTTTTATATAAATTGTTTTATTTCATTTTCTTTAAAAAAAAGAAATGCATATACATTTACATATGGAAGTAAGTAATATATATATATATATATATATATACATACATAAGTATTAACAAATAAAGAAAAGGGGTTTTATTTACTTTTAAATTAAATAAAAAAAATAAGTAAATATGTATAAAACAAGTGTTAACATTTTATGTAACTAATGAGACAAGTGTGAACTAATAACCTACTCTTATTGACAAATGTAAGGATTTAGTACATGTGTCATATTTATTTTTAATTTTCTTTTAATTTTTGAGTAAATCATTTATACCTATATAAGCATGTTTTCTTCAAGCTCTATTCTTTTCTAATCTTCAAATTTTTTCAAAGTTAAAAAGATTTGTTTTCAGCTGAATCAAATCTGAAATAATTTGTTTCCAAAACTCTCAAAAACCCAAAATTAAATTCAAATTAAAAATCTAAAAGGTCCTTCTCAAATCAGAAAGAAATCTGCAAATCTCTTTCTAAATCCAAATTCTTCAAATCATTTTACAAATTTCCATATGCAAATCTGTTAAAACATGCAAGTCTGCAGTCCTCTGTAAACCATTTTCAAATGCAAAAGATTTGCCTGGATGCAAATTTAATCAACATACAAGTAAACTCTGCATTCTTTTATCCGGGAATATAAAGATTAAATCTGAAGCTAGTTCAAGTTCCAAATGGCCTACATGCAAGTTTAAATTCAAAAGTAAAAAGGAATCTGGGTTTGTCTTCTGCAATATGGATTTGTTCAAGCCTGCATGCAAGCTTAAAATCTGCAACTCAGTTTATCATTAGGAAGTAAAAGCTTTCAAAATAGTTTTTCAAAAATATAGGCTCTGTCCACATTTTCCTTGGTGAGTAACTCCTGTTTTTTTTTACTTAAAATAAAACTTTGTTGCTTGATTTATGACTGAAATAGTATGATTGTGAGTAACATCACGGTTTTAAGATTTAAGTAAATACTTATGTTGCCTGCTCATTTATAAAATTTGTATGTTATGAATGAATCCATCAGTGAGCTTTGCCTGTTCATCTATAAAATTTGTACTTCCTCTGATTTTAGTTCCAGGTCCAGTTTCTTATAAGAAGAAATCCTCTTGCTCTTGTTCAATATTCTTGTTAAGGCTTTAGTCCTGAAACCAACATGTTAATTATACTTTAGTTTTAGTTTAAAACTTATTAAGTAAAAACAAAATTTGGTGATTGTCTCTGTAAAATTTGAAACATCAGGGTATGTTAAGTAAAGGTAAAATCTCAAACATGATAATTAGTCAATTCAGTATTATAAACTGAAAAGTTAAACAAAAAGATGATTTTTAAAATTAAAATCATAGTGTGTAGTTTGGAATCGTGACTACAGTGCATGTTTGAACTGAAAATGGGTTTTAGTAAATCTATGGTGATCGAGTTGATCGAAATGTTTGGGGTTCTTGGTAGTGGTAGTGGAGTGATCAGAGGGCGTGGCAAAAACGACAGGAGGATGAATAGTGCTCAGTGGAGGCGATGGGAGGTTGAAGAAATCTGTTGACCTAGTTTTGCTTGTTTATGATTTTTTTCCATCAGTATTGAATCTCAAGTTGATCGAGTTTGACACAACTTGGAGAAATTGAAGCTGGAGTATAGGAGAAGCCATGGTCGGCGGTGACGGTTCTCTGGTGACCGAAGAGGCGAGTGCGAGCTGTTGACAGGTTGGGGTTCTGGTTGCAATATTGTTTCTAGGAAATGGTTTTGGGGATTTGAATTTGATTTCGGGTGGATGATAAGTTTTGGAAGGTCGTGATGTGATTCAGGGATGGTCGGCGACATGCTCGTTGGTTGGGTAGCGACCGAAGATGGCTAGAACCACCGTGCATATGCATGATGCAAAGAGGAGGGTCAGGTGAAGTTTGGGCTGCGTTTTCTTTTTGGACTCGACATTTACTCGAGTAATTCGAGTTTTTGGCTCGAAGATGTATAGGGTTTTACTCGGAGTAAATCAAGAGAGGGCTCGGGTATTTTTAAAATTACAGGTTCTCAAAGGAACCTGTATTTTTTTTCCAATTCAATTTGTTTTAAAATCTGAATGCAAGGTTTTAAAATAGAATTTAAAACTTAAATTTAAAAAGTATGGTTTTCAATCTGAGTTTGAATTCCAGTTTCTAAATTTAATTTAAACTTTATAAATTAAAATGTTTAAACAACTTTAAAGAAGTGTAAATAAATTGAATTTAAAGATAAGATTTTCAAAATTGGAGTAGAAGATTTAAATATAAGTTTTAAATCTGGAAATAAAATCCAATTTGAATCATGTTTTGAAAGTAAAGGAAGTTTTTAAAATTTTGAAAAGTCTAAACAGTTTTTGATGTTGAATCATATTTTAAATATGATTTGTATCTTAAATAAATATGGGTTTAAATTCCTTTTATAAAATGAGAGATTATTTATCATAAGTTTTAAAAAGGTTTTAAAATGTTTTTAAAACTTTGTTAAAGTTAAGTTTGGTTTTCATTTTAAATTTAAAATTTAAAATGAAATTTGGAAACAAATTTTTAAAGTAAGTGTTTTAAATTTGCTTTGTTAACGATAATGAAATCATTAATAAGAAATGTTTATATTTTAAAAATAAATCAAAGATTTTAATGATTTTGGTTTATTAAATTAATAAGGTAATTAGATGGATAATTAATTAATTTATTTAATTAGTTAAATAAGGATTTTGAATTAATTAATTAAGGTTGAGGTTAATTAATTAAGATTAATTAATTTGGGAATAAGATCATTAATTAAATAAGTTAAGGTTTTAATTAATGATTTAAAAATTAATTTATCAAGTGGTTAAGATTAATTAAGTTAAAAACTTAATTAATTAAATAATTAGTGATTAATTAGGTGATTATTAAAGATTAATAAATTTGTGATTAATAATGATTAATAATGATTAATTTAAATTAATTACTTAAGTAAGGTAATTAAAGAAATTGATGATAAGTTAATGAAGGTCATTAACTTGGGATTATTTATTAATTAATTTAAATGATTAATTTTGATAATTAATTAGATTAATTAAATTAAATAATCATTATGGAACTTGGTTAAGTATGATTACTTGATAAAAGTAATTAAAGTTATTAATTACTCATTGTAATTAATTAATTTATTTGATTAGTTTAGATTAATTAATTATGTTTAATTAATTTAGAATAATCATTGATTGGTTGATAAATAATTAATGATGAATAATTACTTAGAGAAGTAATTAAAATGAGTAATTACTGAATGTATTGAAGTATGAAAGAGTTAGGGTTATTTCTGGTGTAATTATTATGGAAGACAATTACTTTATGAAAGTAATTAATAATTAATTACTTTGTGTAATTAATTTAAGCATTGATTGATTAAGTCATTTGAAAAATAATTAAGAATGTAATAAATTAAGGGTAATTAATTACTAATAAAATTTATCAAGGATGATTAATAATTAATAATAAATATAATTAATGTAGGGGTAATCAATTTACTCAATGTAGTAATTAAGAATAGTTAATTACTGAAGTTAATTAATCAAAGTGATTAATAATTTAGGGTTAATTACCTAATGAAGTTAATTAATTTAAATGTAATTAGGAATCATTAATTAATATAATTAATGATGTGATAAAGAATTAATTAATTAAGATTAATTAATCAATGATAAGTGATTAAAATAATTAATTAATATAATTAATTAAGCATTAATGTAACTAATTATAATTAATTAATTAATGAAGTAATTAGAGGTTAATTACCGTATTTGATTAAGAATAATTAATTTGTGAAATTAATTACTTGAATGTAATTAAAGGATGATTAATCAAGGGTGATTAATCAAGAATGATTAATTAGTGGTTAATTAATTAGTTGATTGGTTTGTAATCAATGGTTATATAAGCAGGATTTATAGATTGAAGTAATTAATTTAATTTACTTTAAATTAATTAAAGATGATGTAATTAATTTAATTCATTTTAAATTAATTATATATGGTGTGATTATTAATCCTTGTTTATATACGGATGATATAGATTTCCTTGGATGGTTTGAATCTCAAATATGAGATTAGTAATATTGTGTGGTATGGATGCATTGGTTGCATTGTGATGATGATATGGATTATCTTCTGATAATGATAATATGGATTATCTGTGGTGATGATTATCTATAGTGAATTATCTATCTATGTGTATATAGATAGTTTAATTGAATTGTTTTAAAACTTAAAACAACTTGGACCTAAAAGACACGTTTTGGATTTCGATGAAACCGGGATCGGGTTTCCATATTTGGATATCTGAAAACCACATCAATCCAAATTAACGATAGGTCGTGAATCTCAAGTGAAGGTGAAGATTCAGAGTGCAAGGGTTATTGTCATTAACTCTGAGGGTGATTCCAAAATGGGTGTAACGAGATAATGCCTTCGGTTTCGTTCAAACCCGGAACGAACTTATATGGATTGAATGCTTTCAGAACATCGTCGGGTGGACAATGAGCATTCTAAGAGATGTGTTCTCTAAAGGTAATCGTAGCCTCAAGCCTCATCAACCAGGAATGGCTAAAACAGGGGAGGTGCAGCAAAGCTAAGTGGGTCATGCCCAAGTAGGACAAGATTTTCCCCTATCTAGAAGTCCCTTTTATTTCGGCTGTGTGGGCGGTTGATTCTCGACAACTGCCGGGGTTGTCATGTTTGGGACTGGCTAGTAAGGGATGGTTCCAGCCTTGTGTTGCAGGGGAGCGGGCGTACTCCTCGGTACGCTGATCTAGGCCACGTACTGTGACGGACGGTACCCCAGTAGCCCTGCCATTGTATGGAATCCAAAATCCAATGAGTGTCGTACGTATTAGTTGTGCCCAACTATGTTGGAACGTGAGATGTAAGCATTCCAGCTATTTCTGTATTTTACTTGAAAACCCTAGACACTATTATAATATCACTGGATTTCCTATCAAATGTTTTGGTTAGCGTAAGGTAAAAACTTACTCGTATTTATATGTGGGAAGTCTTACGTGATACCTTCCTTTTTAAAGGTTTTCAAAAGTTAAGCAACTTTAACCTGTTACTCACACCAAACTCATGTCTGACCCCGAGTTTATTTTGTCTTTCATAAACTCTTGGGTACTCAAATTTTTATGAGTAGCTAAGGGATTCAGGTTAGCTTTGACGAATTATGGAGGAGCAATGGAGCAGGAGGCTTCTGCGTTATAGTTATATAGTATTCCGCTGTGTTAGTATCTCTGAGTCGTTGTTTGAGTTGTTTTGTACTGTGTTGTAATAACTAGACAAGTGTTTATAACTGTCTAATATGTGATGTACAATCTGTGCAACTCTGATAGTTGTTGTATATCTATGTAAAAAATTTGTTATTAATATAATTTATTCGTTCTGCTGTTGAGATTCTGTTGTTGTTTCTTCTTTCTTCTCTTTCTCTCTCTTTCTATCCCTTTCTTTCTTAATTCATGGTACGTCTTTCTGGTTAATGGAAGACGGGTCGTGACAATAATAATTTCTAAAAATTATTTCCTTTCTATAAAAATAAATCTGGGTAAAATTATTTCATTTACCGCCTCTAAAACAACACTGTGTCGGTTTATCATATTTAAGTGTTTAGAAACCCTTATCGATTTTAGTGGCGTCCCATTATTCGATTAGAATTTATATGCCACTCAACCAATGAGTCAACACAATACAAAAAAATTTATATTCACTAACAAATATGTGCTCATATCTATTAGTATACACAAACTCATTCTAGAGTACTACTGACTCTATCTCTAATGAGCAATCCCCAACAGAGCCAAGGTTCTCGCTTAACCTTCAGCTCTGATGCCGACTGTAATGGTCTAGGCTTTTCAACGATCGACAGCGACCACTTTCTGCCATGGCATACACTGGTACCTCGAATTTTCTTTTATGACCAGCCTCCCGACTGCAACCAACTACTCCGGGATATGTAGGAATAAGAGTCTCCTGCTCGCCACCACGAAGCGAGAACCCCCTATCATGCTGTAATGAAGCAAACCCGATCCCGGCCTCTTCGAAACGATTAACAAAATTAGCTAATATTGATAGTCGGTTTTTTAACTATCAAATTAACATCCTTATGCAATCATCTGGCCTTAAAATAATTTTTCCAAGATATTTACTTCCAAAATATCATTAAAATATTTATAAATTCCTCTTAACATTTGGAAACTAATTTTCAAATACTCAAACCGTAACAGGATCCTCCCACATTTTAACCCTTAGAAATATTTCCAGATTTCTGTTTTTTATACTTAGGAAATATCACAATTCTTATTTTCTAAATCCTTTCCATATTAACATTTTCAGAGAATTTTCCCGTGATTTATTCCAAAAATCACTGAAATTCCAATTTAAATTTCCTCTCCTCAAAACATATTCTTTATAAACCCCTTTTTCGAATCTCGAGAGAATTTATAAACTAATATTTTCAATCACTTCAAACTATAATATATACATATAATAAGTACTTTAAAGAAAAATAATTTATTTTTAACAACATGTTCTGTAACAACCCGCATATTTTACGATTATATATTTAAATATAGCATTGCTAGACGGATTTTAGTCTGAAATGCTACTTTTTTCGAATGGTCGAATTAGGACTCGAGACCTCTTCCATTGAGTCCAAAATGACGTTTGCGACCTTTTTGGGTATAAACATCGATATGTTTGGAGTTAGCTAGAATTTCGACCTTTTCACTTAGGGCTTTGGGTTTCAGCCCACTAACCCAACTCATCTTATATCCTAACTCCATCCCCTCTCCTCTTCATTCATTCTAATATTTTCCTAACACTTCAAGCTTTAGTAAAAATGGGGAAGGGATTGAAACTAAAAACCTAAACCCTGGTTTCTTTGCAAATTCAAGTTCTAGCTCCAAAATCAAAGAGAAGCTTAGGTAAGCATATCCTTCTTCTTCTCCATATCAATCTCTCTCCAATTTCATAAATTTTCTATAACCTAATTTGAGAAATTATTGCTTCTAGACTTAGATTGGAGTTTTTAGAGTTGAAGTTGAAGAATAGTTGATTTTCCTTTGCATTCAAGCTTCTCCTTCATTATTTTTGGGTTAAAAGTGAGTTCTTAAACTCACATCTATGTCTCTAGCTTTCATTGTTGTTAGGTATGAATTCCTAACATCTATTCATGTTCGTTTGCTTTTGATTCGAATTGATTTGGTGAATTTTTCAATTTTGGTGTTTTGAAGTCAAAATATTTAAAGATCCTATCTTTGATGTTTGAACATGTTATTTGTGGCATATCGAAGAGCCTATAGTGCTGAGTTGTCGGTTGGCATAAATCCCTAGCATCCATTGTTCGTTCGATCGCGTTTCGATTTAGATTTGCCATTTTTTGTCTAGGCTTTTTTTTTGCCTACCAGAAAATTTCAGACGTCTAAAATTAATTTCAGACGTCTGAAAAGAAATTAAGACGTCTGGTTGAAAAATCCAAATTTCTGGAAAGGGGTCTGGAAAGGCAGAAACAAAATCCAGACGTCTGAAATAAAATCCAAACATCTAAAACCAAATTCAGACATCTGGTTGAAAATTTCAGACGTTTGAAATGGCCCAGGAAATAAAAAGAGAAAGGAGAAAAACATATATTTTCCAGAATATAGGGCCAGACGTCTGGAAACATCTATCAGACATCTGGAACTGTCAATTTTGCCTATTTTAGCTATTTTTGAGTGGATTTCCAATTTTAATCGATTTTTGTTGATTCGGTTAGTTGTTATCATTTATTATTGACTTTGATGACTTCTTTTTAGGATTTTTGGAATATTCATTTGATGGATTTGATATCGATTTCTTTGGATTCAATTTCACGTCTTCGTATGTGAATTTTTGGTGATTGATTGTTTCTACAATCATTTCTGTGATTTGTCATTTAAAATACAAAGGTTTCTACACTACTAGTAAATGTCAAAATTCTTTCATCAAAACAATTTCAACACTATTTTAATAAAAGCTCGTTTATTAATACTATTTTCCAACCTATTAGTATATACAAACCTTTACCTCGATCGTATGAGAATATATAATTAAACGGCTTAGCAAAACAAATGGTATGAAATGCTTGCGTTTACTTTGTCGGTTAATTCTTGGACTTGTTCGATTGAACTGTTGTGACGACTTTCAGGTAGAAATTTACAATCTGTTCGTAAATATTTAAGTTAAGCTAGTGGTTGTGGGACATGGAGCTAAACTCATATATTTACAAACTTAGTGTAACTTACACTGATTTTCGAGTGGAAGTCTACAATTTTTTCGTAAATAATTAAGTTAAGCCAGGGTTATGGGACATGAAGCCTAACTCATTTATTTACTAGCTTAGTGTAATTTACACTTATGGATCTATGATGATCCTTTGGTGGAGTTTCAGCTCAATTTTGTGGGGTAGAGACCCATGGTCTTCGGACCGTTTATAAAGCTTCGGCTCAAAGGTCTTTGGACCGTTTGTGGAGCTTTGGCTCAAAGGTCTTTAGACCGTTTGTGGAGCTTCGGCTCAAAGGTCTTCGAACCGTTTGTAGAGCTTCGGCTCAATATTGATGGTTAGCGACCATGGAATAGCGTTCCGTTTGTGATGCACGTGCTGGTGAGTTTTCATGCTCCCGTTTGTGATAGGCCTCCCCCTTTTGTGATTTATGGATTTCTAAATTGATGATTTCTAGAATTTTTGTTTCACCAACTTTTGCGATTGTCATCGATATGTTTGTCAATATTTGTGGTTTGGTGAATAAAATAAAGAACATGACATTCTTTTGATATTCTGAGGTTTTTGAGATATTGTATGATTTTTGTTGTTGCTCAATGTATAGTTTTCATAGTATGACATTATTGTTATCATACGTTTTTGTCATATCTCTTATTCTATCTCATTTTATCTGATATTTATAGCTAGACGGATCCGTTTATTAATTTCTTATTAAATAATACTCGGGTCAGACCGAGATGTTACAGGTGCTTCTGCTCGACTCCTTATGGAATCATTATCTGACTTTTGTCTAACTACTTAGTTTAGTAGTTTTTGTCAATATACATTTGAGATAAAGACTCCATGATGTATACATATTATTTTGTGTAGACTTGTATGTATTCTTTTGTGATATTGTGGATCTTGGTTGACCACTACTCTGATGTACACTTCTATGTGTTATATTCATATCTATTTCCGCCTTTGTGATATAGATATCTGTGACTGATTTGTGTTATTTTTACTTCTATATTTATTTCCGAAGATTATATATTGCCACTGTGTAGTAGTTTTGAGTTTGTATCGGTATGTCGGATTTCCTCTTGAATTGAAATGCATGTTATACCATCTGACATATCGGTGCTCTCACAAAGCAATTACACGGATGGTCGCTCCTCAACAGCCTTATTCTTCATGCTAGTGGATGGCATTACCTCGTAGTGCTCTTAGCTAGCGTGAGTATAGAGGTGGGGCGTCACAGCTCGGTATCGGATCCAAACTTCGAAATAATTTCGAATAATCTAGCAAGGATCATCGTCCTAAGTTCTTCTTAGGAGTCGTGCCTTAGGATTTTATTCAAGTCTTAGGACCCGTTCTATCCTAATTTCTTTTATTTTACCTTGTTTCGTCAATCAAGTTTGTTGGATATTCATTCTAAGAATAACTTTTTTCTTCTTCTTTCCTTTTTAAAGAAGAGAAATGGTTAGATCTAACCAACCCAGTGCCGGTCAATCTAGTGCTACTCTCCAAGATGGAGTATTTATGTCTGCCCAACAGCTTCTTGTTCTTGTAAAGAATGCTCAATCTGTCGGATCCATTCCCAAACCTACTCGTCCTAGATCTGGATTTGTACGCTTATGCATAGACTATACCGATTTGGGTGGAAGGCCATTTAACGGATCCGAAAGTGTTATAGAAATCCAAGCTTGGCTTAGATCATGCGATCACATCTTTTCTCGCATGAATCTTGTTGATCTCCATCGAGTCCAAGTGGCTTCTAGCATGCTCCAAGAAAGAGCATTAGATTGGTATGAGCTTTTGGTTTCTGAAATCGTTGAAGCAGATCTTACTTGGGAGCAATTGCGGGAAAGATTCAAATTAATGTTTGTGCTGGAAGCTGAAAAGGTAACTTTGGCCCGACGCTTTATTGACCTTGTTTAAGGTGAATCTTATGTGACGAATTACGTTGCATCTTTTGAATCTCTCTCTAAATATGGGGTCAAGTATATTAATACCCCATTGAAGAAAAATCAGAGGTTTGCCTATGGGTTGAATAATAACCTCAAGAAGCCATTACTTCTAAAACTGGAAGTTTCTTTTGCTCAGCTTATTGATATCGCTCTTCGACTTGAAGAGGCCGATAAAGAAAGTGATGTGAAAGTAGTGAGTGTCAAACAGAACTTCAAAAACAACATGAAGAGACCTATTAAGTTCAAAGGCCCATATCCCAACAAGAAAGAGAAGCAAGAAACTTCGGTAGCAAAGACTCCTACCTCTAGTCGTGGACAATGCTACAATTGTGGTTCTACGGACCACTATGCAAATAGGTGTCCGAAACCCCTTTTTTGTTGTCATTGCAAAGGTTCAGGTCATCTTATATCTACATGTCCCATACTTCAAAGTAGGAGAGAAGGAGAGCTAAATGTTGTGCAAGCTCCTAGTGACACTTCTCTTGGTCAAGGTATTTCTCATTCTATCCTCGATGGCATTAATTTGTTTCATGATTATCCTATTCGAGTTCTTGTTGATATGGGTTCATCTCATTATTTTATATCAAAAGAACTTGTTGATTCTTTTTCTTTAAACATTTTGGGCTTAATGACTACACTGAGATTTGCTGATCCGGTTGGTGGATCCGCAACACTCATTTTACATTGTAAAAATGTCGAGATTATTTTATGTGATTATTCTTCCCAGGCCAATTTGCATATTATGCGCTACTTAGGCTTTGGAATTGATTTTTTGTGAAAGGATTGGCTTAATCATTATGAAGCCATATCCTATGTCCCGTGTGGACTATCTATTTTCGACATCCTCAATCTGTTATGCAGATTTCTATTTTTCTTGATGATTTCGATTCCAATTTGGTGGCATCATTTTATTCTCTAGACCCACTTGTTGAGGAAGATGTTATTCTCCTCATTCAAGTAGTTTGTGAATTTTTCGGTATTTTTGAGCTCGTCTAAGGATTATCACCTAAGCAAATCTATTGAGTGGTGCTAAGGTCTTTTCAGTTCGACTTTACCACCAGGTTTCATTAGCTACGAGTTGCGGAGGATAGCTTACCCCTTTACCGCATTCTGCACTCGTTATGATTCTTATGAACGACTCGTGATGTCATTCGGTTTGTTCAGCTTATTTCATCCATCTTATGAATCAAGTATTCTATAAATATTTCGATGAGACCATCCTTATATTTATTGGTTTTGGATGAAAACAACAATTTAAAAAAAATTGCAAATCTTTTTCATAAGATTTATTTATAAGTATAATTGGATCTTGTTCTCAAAACGAACAAAGAATATTTGTAAAATTTTTAAGAGATACTTTTATCATAAAGAAGATGATTTTGTGTTGTTTTGCCCATTGAGTGCTTTAAGAATTCTGATCGATGTGCTTGATCAACGTTATCGATAGGAATCTCCTAAATGCTTTGATGAGACATCAGACACAGTAAATTGACATGGAATAAGTAAATTTTTTCTAGAAAGATGATTACATTAAGTCAATTGTAATTTTGAAAGTTTTTGCTTTTCGGGAAAGAGGATCAATTAAAAGAACTCTTTTTCGATACTCCTATTCTTGTGATTCCCAAAGGGAACCAAGACTTCACTGTTTGTACCGATGCTAATCGTATTAGTTTGAGTACCGTTCTCTTGCAAAAGGGAACGTGCTATCATTTATGCTTCTATATAATTAAAGCCTATCGAGACTAGATATGCTACTCATTGATCTAGTGCTCCCGGCTATTGTTTTCACTTTTAGAATTGGCGTCATTATTTTTGGGAGAGAAATTTGTTCTCTACACCGATCATAAATCTTTGGAGTATTTATTTTCTCAAAAGGAACTTAACTTGTATCAACAACGATGGCTCGAGTTCCTGCATCTTATGATCTTGATATTCTTTATACTCCCGAAAAGGTAAATCGTATTGTCGATGCCCTTAGTCGTAAGCAATAAACGGTTGTTTCTATGATGATATTCGAATGGAATGATCTCAGGATTTTGTCCACTTGCGAGGTTCGAGATCGTGAATCTGATTTATGTCCCTCTCTTGTTTTATGTGGACTTAAGGCATATCCTTCTCTTTTAAACCGCATTCTTGAAGCTCAAAAGCTAGATCCCGAATTGGCTCTTCTTAGCCAAAGTTATAGAGATAAAATTGATATTGAAGGTTTGAAAGACTTTGATATTGATGCTTATGGCGGTATTCGAAAATTGGGTAGACTTATCGTGCCAAATATTGGTAATCTTCGTAAAGACATTTTAGAAGATTCTCATCGTTTTAAATTTGCCACTCATCCCGGTAGTAGTAAAATGTACGTGGATATGAAGCGACTTTATTATTGGGATGGAATGAAATCTGGTATTGCTAACTTCATCAAGCGTTGCATAACTTGCCTACTCGTAAAGGCCGAGCATCGAAGGCCCGATGGGTTATTGCAACCTCTCGATATTCCTGTTTGGAAGTGAGATCAAGTCTCTATGGACTTTATTGACGGACTTCCCCATTCTCATTCGGGCCATGACCGTTCATGGGTGATTGTGGATAGACTTAAAATTCCGCCCATTTTATTCCTGTTTGGTCTAATCGGACTGTACCTCTTTTGGCCAAACTCTATATTAAAGAATCTGTTAAATTGCATGGAGTTCCTACTTCCATTGTTAGCGATCATGATCCATAGTTTACTAGTGGATTTCGAAAGTGTCTTCAAAAAGCTTTGGGAACAAGCTTAATTTTAGCACCGCTTATCATCCTCGGTCCGATAGACAAACCGAGCATGTGAATCAAACTCTTGAAGATCTTCTTCGTGCATGTGTTCTTGATTTTGGTGGAAGCTGGGAAGATCACATTTCTCTTGTTGAGTTTTCCTATAATAATAGCTTCCAATCTAGTATTGGTATGGCACCTTTTGAGGCACTCTATGAAAGGCCATGCCGATCTCCTTCTTGTTGGCTTGATGCCGGTGAGAAGCTGGCTTTAGGTCCAGATTTTATTCGTGATTCCATAGAAAAGATTGACCTTATTCGTCATAGGATGAAAGAAGCCCAAAGTAGACAAACATCCTATGCCGCTAACCGAAGGAGGAAATTAGAATTTTCTATGGGAGATTTGGTGTTTATTCGTGTTTCACCTATGAAGGGTGTTGTGCGTTTCAGTCGATCGGGAAAGTTAGCGCCTCGAAATATTGGTCCATTTTCCATCACCGAACGTATTGGTTCCGTGGCTTATCGCGTTTTATTACCGGCTCAATTTTCTGCTATTCATGACGTGTTTCACGTTTCTCAACTACGGAAATGCCATCGAGATTCTGATCTATTCTTGAGCCCGGTGTTGTGGAAGAAATTGAAGTTTCTCCTAATTTGACTTATGAGCAACATTCATTCGCATTATTGCTTCGGAGGTAAAATGCCTTCGAAACAAAGATGTCCCTCTTCTGAAAGTTCAATGGTCCTCAAATCCTAAGGATTGTTCTTGGGAATCTAGAGAATTCATCGAGCGAACACATCCGGACTTACTCTCTCGTGCTCTTTGAGGTGAACTTCTTATTTCAATTTTCTTTTGTGTTGATATGCTTTTATGGTTGTTACTTTTTATTTTCTTCTTAAATATTGCGAGGATGCAATTTCTTTAAGGAGGGAAGTCTGTAACAACCCGCATATTTTACGATTGTATATTTAAATATTTTATTTAATTATAGCATCGTTTTTCGGATTTTAGTCCGAAATGCTACTTTCTGCAAACAGTCGAATTAGGACTCGATACCTCTTCCATTGAGTCCAAAATGACGTTTGCGACCTTTTTGAGTATAAACATCGTTATATTTGGAGTTAGCTAGAATTTCGACCTTTTCACTTAGGGCTTTGGGTTTGGATTTCAGCCCACTAACCCAACTCATCTTATATCCTGACTCCACCCCCTCTCCTTTTTATTCATTCTAATATTTTCCTAATACTTCAAACTTTAGTAAAAATGGGGGAAAATATTGGAAACTAAAATCCTATGCCCTATTTTCTTTGCAAATTCAAGTTCTAGCTCCAAAATCAAAGAGAAGCTTAGGTAAGCATCTCCTTCTTCTTCTCCGTCTCAATATCTCTCCAATTTCAGAAATTTCCTATAACGTAATTTGGGAAATTATTGCTTCTAGACTTAGATTGGAGTATCTAGAGTTGAAGTTGAAGAGTAGTTGATCTTCCTTTGCTTTCAAGCTTCTTCTTCATTGTTTTTGGGTTTAATAGTGAGTTCTTGAACTCACATCTATGTCTATAGCTTTCATTTTTGTTAGGTATGAATTCCTAACATCTATTCATGTTCATTTGCTTTTGATTTGAATTGATTTGGTGAATTTTCCAATTTTGGTGTTTTGAAGTCAAAATTTTTAAAGATCCTATCTTTGATTTTTGAACATATTATTTATGGCGTATCAAAGAGCCTATAGTGCTGGGTTGTCGGTTTGCATAAATCTCTAGCATACATCGCTCGTTCGATCGCAATTCGGTTTCGATTTGCCATTTTTTGTCTAGGCTGTTTTTTTGCCTTAGCAGAAAATTTCAGACGTCTGAAACCAAATCTAGACGTCTGGTTGAAAAATCTAGACGTCTGAAAAGGGGTCTGAAAAAGGCAGAAACAAAGTCCGGACGTCTGAAACAAAATCCAGAAGTCTGAAACCAAATTCAGACGTCTGGCTGAAAATTTCAGACGTCTAAAATGGCCCACGAATTAAAAAGAGAAAGGAGAAAAGCATATATTTTCCAGAACATATGGCCAGACGTCTGAAAACACCTACTAGACGTCTGGAACTGTCAATTTTGCCTATTTTGGCTATTTCTGAGTGGATTTCCAATTTTAATCGATTTTTGTTGATTCAGTTAGTTGTTATCATTTATTATTGACTTTGATGACTTCTTTTTTGGGATTTTTGGAAATATCCATTTGATGGATTTGATATCGATTTCTTTGGACTTAATTTTCACGTCTTCGTATGTGAATTTTTGGTGATTGATTGTTTCTACAATCATTTCCGTGATTTTTCACTTTAAAATACAAAAGTTTCTATACTAGTAGCAAATATCAAAACTCTTTCATTAAAATGATTTCAATACTATTTTAGTACAAAGCTCGTTTATTAAAACCGTTTTCCAACCTATTAGTATATACAAACCTTTACCTCGATCGTATGAGAAAATATAATTAAACGGCTTAGCAAAACAAGTGGTATGAAACGCTTGCGTTTACTTCGTCGGTTAATTCTTGGACTTGTTCGATTGAACTCTTGTGACGACTTTCGAGTGGAAATCTACAATCTGTTCGTAAATATTTAAGTTAAGCTAGTGCTTATGGGTCATGAAGCTAAACTCATATATTTACTAACTTAGTGTAATTTACACTTATTTTCGAGTTGAAGCCTACAATTTGTTCGTAAATAATTAAGTTAAGCCAGTGATTATGTGACATGAAGCCTAACTCATTTATTTGCTAGCTTAGTGCAATTTACACTTATGGATCTATGATGATCCTTTGGTGGAGTTTCGGCTCAATTTTGTGGGGTAGCGACCCATGGTCTTCGGACCATTTGTGGAGCTTCGGCTCAAAGGTCTTCGGACCATTTGTGGAGCTTCGGCTCAAAAGTCTTCGGACCGTTTGTGGAGCTTCGGCTCAATTTTGATGGTTAGCGACCATGGAATATCGTTCCGTTTGTGATGCACGTGTTGGTGAGTTTTCACGCTCCCGTTTGTGATAGGCCTCCCCCTTTTGTGATTTCTGAATTTCTAAATTGATGATTTCTAGAATTTGTGTTTCACCAACTTTTGTGATTGGCATTGATATGTTTGTCAATATTTGTGGTTTGGTGAATAAAATAAAGAATATGACATTCTTTTTGATGTTATGAGATTTTTGAGGTATTGTACGATTTTTGTTGTTGCTCAGTGTATACTTTTCACAGTATGGCATTATTGTCATCATACGTTTTTGTCATATCTCTTATTCTATCTCATTTTATCTGATATTTATAGCTAGACTGATCCGTTTATTATTTTCTTATTAAATAATGCTTGGGTCAGACCGAGATGTTACAGGTGCTTCTGCTTGACTCCTTATGGAATCATCATCTAACTTTTCTCTAACTACTTAGTTTAGTAGTTTTTGTCAATATACATTCAAGATAGAGACTTTTTGATGTATACATATTCTTTTGTGTAGCACTTGTATCTATTCTTTTGTGATATTGTGGATCTTCATTGATTACTACTCTGATGTATACTTCTATGTGTTATATTCATATCTATTTCTGCCTTAGCGATATGGATATCTGTGATCGATTTGTGTTATGTTTATTTCTATATTTGTTTTCGAAGATTCCATATTGCCACTATGTAGTCGTTTTGAGTTTGTATCGGCATGTCGGATTTCCTCTTGAATTGAAATGCATGTTATAATATCTGACATATCGGTGCTCGTACAAAGCAATTACATGGATGGTCGTCCCTCAACAGCCTTATTCTTCGTGCTAGTTGACGTCATTACCTCATATTGCTCTTGGCTAATGTGAGCATAAAGGTGGGGCGTCACATGTTCGAATAATTATTTAAAATATCCAAAATACTTTTATAAAATTTAGCAGATCATTTTTAGTTAAACAAACAAATTTTCAAAGCCGATTTCAAAAGTTAGACTTACTAAAAATAAATACTTCATTTTTAAAACTTACTTACAATTATTTCAATATCAACAAGTTTAAAATCTCATAGTTTTAAAATAATAAAATTTTCTTTTTAAAACAAATTCATTTCTTAAAATTTAAATGTATTTTCAAATTTTCAATAACCAATTTTCTTTGTAGCTTCCTCTTGATTTCACAACATATCGAGTCATTTTCGATTTCCTATCCACTCTCATTTCAAAAATTGGATCTACTATTTTTCTCAACCCTGTTTTCATATTTCAATATAAATTCACTCTATGAATTTATATTCCAATTATCACCTGATATCGAATTTCATTATTTATAAATATCGTTATAAATTATATAACCCCTTCGATTTTACTTGTTTATAAAACAAATCATGTTTATGAAAATCCATTATATAAATTTATTTCTTATAAACTCCATTAATGCTTCCAGTCTATTTTCAATATTAATTTTGAATCCTTTATTATATACTTCCAGAATATCATTTATAAATTCTCTGATATAATTTATTTTAAAAACCTCCATTTATTTATCCGAAATAGTTAAGTATAGCCAAATCAATTATATTCTTTTCTAATTCATTTTCTTTAAAGTAACTCCAATTCCAATATATATATTTTATTATCAAATTCTCTTCAATTCCATAAGTTTTAAAATATATTTATAGTTTTAAAAATTATAAAAAATCAGGCCAGTGCTACAGTAGCATCCAATAATTTCAATCACTACAATAATCTATACTAGATTATTCTACATAATTCATATATCACCATACATGAAAAATTAGCAATATATTTGAGAAATCTAGTTGGATCCCTCCAACTTGTTTCCCCACATCCACATATGTTAATGCAGCATAAAATAAAAACCAATCCCACTTCGAGGGGGATATCGCGGTATATATGGTCATCCGCTATTATGGAGGGCGTACTGGGTCTCATCCGCTATTATGTGCAGGAATATCACTCCAAATACTAATAGACATTCTACTATATATAATATAATCATTCAACCAATAATTAAAATCAATCAGCCAATCAACATCCGTAATTTAAATTCAAATTTAAATTTTTAAATATGGCAGTCCAAAAATGAGTGAGAAATTCTCACCTTTGATTTTTATTTGCACCATTTCCATCTCGACTTGCTTTCCACGATTACTAGACCTTGTACAAGCAAAATACGGATTTTGTTAATCATCGAGAAAAATCAATTTTTGTTTGAATTAAAGTTGTCTTAAAATTTTAAACTGTTATAACTAATTTTAAATTTCCACTTTTTTTTTCCTAAAACCACATATATTTATAACATGATTTGTATAAATTCCAAAATTCATTTTTTTTATGTAACTTTCCAAATCAACATTTAAATTTTTTTTCTTTCAGAAATCTCTTTTTTTTTCAAACTGGTTACTTATTAAATTAAATTAACTTTAAATTTTAAAATAAATCTTTATTTATCTTCGACTAAATCCTATTCACTGGAACAAACTGTGTACATCGAGCTCTTCCCTTCCTTCGTTGGCCAAGCTACAAAGTTCGACTATTGCCAAGACATCTCCAAACCGACCCATCTTCCCACTTGCAACTGCTATTACAGACGATGCCCTCATGTTTGTGAACAACAGATTTGACGCAAACCCTTAAGTCGTGTTCGATCACCTATACCTCATCGCGACCCACCTTTTCGATATTCGTGTCGCCTTGCTGCTAACCTCCTCCAATTCCAGCGCCAGACCACATTGCACTGCCATGCTCGAGTTCAACTGTTCGCCTTGCCTCTCCTCGCGGCTGCTTCCTCGATGACCTCCATCCCACACCGATTCCCTCGATCATGTCATCCCTCCTAGTCGCCTGCTCGATTGCATGATTTTCCTTTTTTTTTTGAATTACGCCCCTACGAACTAAGGAAGAAGGAAAGGAAAGCTCGGGATTCTCTATTTTTTTGAATTTCATTTTCTATTTGAAAAAATGAAGGAGAAGAGGTAGAGAACGATTTTATTCGTTATTATTTTTTTCCCTCTACCGATTGAAGGAGGCAAGACGTGATTTAAACGACTGAAAGATGATGGTAGCGTGTTAGAAGGAATTAGCTACAATGACTTGAAAAGGGAATAAAGTTGACGTAAAAGAAATTGCCATACACACACACACACACATATTATTTAAGTTGAAATCGTCTCGAATTCGTAGCCAAAAATCTTGACCTCCTATCTAGGCGTGCCGGTAGGCATTTACAATGATATACCCCTATTTCGAACGCAACGGAGAAGGTTCGTGTCCTAATCCGATCTATGGAGAAGATAGCTTTTTGGACCCGATTATTATATTGAATTTTCGATATTATTTTCAAAGTTTTTATATTCGGTACGAGCAAACGATAACCCCAAATGCTATGAAATTTGGAATCCGATAATAATACACTATTACGGATCCAATGGAACTAGTTTCATCGAATTCTAAGAGTGTACATCGAAAGGCTGTTTTTAAATGTCAATTGAAACAACTATTTTTAAAATTGAACAGATCACTTTTAAATTATATTTTAGAACTGGCATTACCCTCATTATTATTAATATAAATTTTTTAAGCCTTTAAATAATTTTTACCAAGCTTGAAACCCCAGATTCACCCTTTTAACCAATATTCAATTTTTAAACTTCAAAAATTAGATTATCAAATAATTTGCTATGTTTAAATTCTGAATTTATTTTATAAATACCCCAATTTTTCATATTCAAAATCAATTTGTAATTCATATCCAATATTTTAAACCACTTAAATATTAACAATTGAACAACGAAAAATCCGGGTCGTTACAAAGAGTACATATAAGAGCGCGTATTTGTTAGTGATATAAAAATATTTTATATTGTGTTGTTTGATCTATTGAGTGGCTTAAGAATTCTAATCGATGCGTTTGGCCAATGCTATCGATAGGGATTTCCTAAACACTCGAACTCCTAATATTCCTAGAAAAGGAAGCTTATTCCTATTTCACCCCTCTCTTAAATGCTCCTACTTATGTTTAAGTTAAAAAAATCTTATATGTTGATTAGTTAAGGCCTAACCTAGTTAATTATCAAATATAATCTTCTTTTCAGGTAACATATTATTCTGTTTAATAAATCTAATTAAATCTTATGAATAATGTTAAAGAAAAATCAAGGATGTTACAGGCTTCTCCTTAACGAATTTCATCCTTGAATTTAATTAGGGACTACAAACAAGCATATCAATCATGCCAACAAAGCTAGTATATCCTTCCAACGAAAAGTATATATAAAAAAATATGGAGCATACCCTGATAAGTACAGTCCTTCTCATCGTCGCTCCATTGAACTTTTACCAACCTGACCATATTGTTTCTTAACCTTTTCACGTCTCTCGCCACAACCCGAACTGGTTGTCTAACAAAAGTTAGATCGGGTTCTACTATTAAGTCATCCAATGCTGTCGGAGTGATAGTAGTCTCTGGATCATGTACATACTTGCGAAGATGAGACACATGAAACACACTATGAACACCTGCCCAACTGCTCGGTAGCTCTACTCTGTATGCGAGCTTTCCAATCCTCTCTATAACTGGGAACGGTCTCACATATCTTGGTGCCAATTTCCCTAACTTTCCAAATCGTACCACGCCCTTCATCGGTAATATTTCAGTGGAAACCCTATCTCCAATTAAGAATTCTAAATCCTTACGCCTCTTATATACGAAACTCTTTTGTCTAGACCGAGCTTTCTTCATCCTACCTTGGATCAACTCCATCTTCTCTGTTGCTTCTCTCACCATATCTGTACCAAGGATCAATTTGTCTTCAGTCTTTAACCAACACGCAGGTGATTTACATGGCCTTCCATATAACATTTTAAAATGTGCTATCCTATACTAGCCTGGTAGATATTATTATAGGAAAACTCAACCAAGTGCAAATGGTCTTCCCATGACCCACCAAAATCTAATGCACAATCCCTTAATAGATCCCCGAGTATCTTGTTGACTCTCTCTATCTTCCCATCCATCCGTGGGAGATAAGAGGTACTCATCTTAAGCTCAGTTCCCATTATTCTTTGTAGACTCTTTTAGAATTCACCAATGAATCAGGCATCTCTGTCACCGATTATGCTAGTAGGAATCCTATGTAGTTTAACTATGTTCTTTTTAAACAACTTAACCAAGACGATAGCCAGGACAGGTGTCGTCCTAGTTGATTTGACAGGAATGAAATGGGCACTCTTGGTCAACCTATCCACCGTGACCCATATACTTGCATTTCCCTAGTTCGACCTTGGCAACCCATCTATGAAATCCATGAATATTGAATGCTATATCCCAACTGGTATTTTTAAAGGTTGAAGCAACCCACTTGGCTTCTGATGTTTGGCCATCACTTGTTGATAGTTCACACACTGCTTTATCCATAAGCCAACATCCCTCTTCATACCTTTCCAGTAGAAATTTCTCTTCATATCCTGATACATCATGCCCCACCTAGGATGAACCGTAAATTTTGATCGATGTAAGGACTTCCTTTCTTAAGTTTTCTACATTTGGGACACACAATCATACCTTCTTTCTCAACCACCTTCTCTGGTCAAGAAGAAAATCCTTCAGATCATCAATCTCAATTCCAGCCTCTAGCCTTCTAATCTTCTCAGCTAATAATAGGTCAACTCTCTGTTAAGATGCAATTCTTTTGATCAATCTGAGTTGAACTTCTAAGCAGGACAACATGGCAGTACTCTGACTAGAACTAGCATTAGATCTTAACTTCACACTGCACATAGTCAGTGCCTCAAAATCATTCCATTCGGCCAACATGGCCAACACCACATTCCGATGTTTTCTGCTAAGTGCATCCGCAACCTTATTACCTTTCCCCAGCGTGTACTCTATACCAAAGTCATAAGCTGCTAAAAACTCCAGCCACCTCTGCTGTTTATATTTAACTCCTTCTAAGAGAATATGTACCTTAGGGAAGTATTATCGGTATATAACTCGAATCTCTCCCCCAAGAGATAATGTCTCCATATTTTCAAGGTAAAGATTACCGTTGCCAACTCTAAATCATGAGTAGGGTATCTCACTTCATGGGGTCTAAGCTATCAAGAAGTGTAGGCAATGACCTTTCCCTTTTGCATCAACATGGCTCCTAATCCAGTTCCCCATGCATCGGTATACACTACTAATCCTTGATTCTCATTTGGAACTACTAACACATGTGATTGGCCAATAAATGCTTTAATTTAGGGAATGCTTCCTCACATTTGCGGTTTTCTAGACTAAGTAAACTTCATATCCTTCCTGGTCAGCCTAGTCCAGGGAGCTGCTATCCGCAAGAAATCCTAAATAAACCTCGGCTAGCAACCAGCAAGCCCAAAGAAACTTATGATCTCAGTCACCATCTATGGTCTCTTCCACTTGTTAACAGCTTCGATCTTATCCGTATCAACTGACAAACCGTTCTCTAAAACCACATGACCAAGAGACTTAACTACTTTCTTCCAACAATGACACTTTAAAAACTTTACTTTCAGTTGATGCTACCTCAGCGTCTCAAGCACCACTCTAAGATGAACTTCATGCTTTCTTTCATCCTTAAAGTATGTTAAGATGTCATCTATGAATACCAATATGAACCTATCCAAGTGCTCTCGGAAAACCTGATTCATCAAATCCATGAAGAAACTGGCACATTCGTTAAGCCGAATGGCATCACCAACCGCTCATATGACCCGTATCTGGTCCTGAACGTTGTTAATGGAATACTATCCTTCGTCACTCTTTACTGATGGAACCCAGTTGCCAAATCCAATGGGGAGAACAATCTAGCTCCATTCGACTGATCGAACAAATCATCCGTTCGTGGCAAAGGATACTTATTCTTGATCAACCTTTCATTCAACTTGCGGTAGTCAATACATAACCTTAGAGATCCATATGGCTTCTTCACGAATATCGCAGCCGCTCCCCAAGAAGAACTACTTGGCCTAATAAAGCTCTTCACTTCCAAGTCCACCAGCAACACTTTCAACTCTTTCATTTTAGTAGGTGTTCTAGCTAGGTAATCTACTTACAGGTTCTGCCTCTGGCACAAGATCTATCTGAAACTCGATGGCTCGCGTTGGCGGTAGCCCTGACATTGGCTCAAAAACATTTGCAAACTCTTTTTCTACCAACACCCTATCTATTCTTCTTCCACTTCCATTGCATTCTACAAAGAACAAGCACTTGAGTCTGACTTCTACACCGAGTATATAATTCAGTTATGGCTGTTGGGGTGTCTCAATGATATTTCCCCATCCCAGCAAAATATTCTTGCACCGTATCTATCTAACTAATCCATACCTAGTATGATCTCGAAATCCTGAAAATAAAAAACATACAGATTGTGTGCAAACTTACGGCCTAACAAGTCAAGTTTTAACTGATCACTCCTCATTCCTAGAGTTGCATACCCTCCTATTACATTTGCAACACTTGAGAAAGTAAGTACATATGATGGTTCTAAACATAATTTATCTACCAAACACTGAGATATAAATGAATGTGATGCACCTTATCAAATAGTAACCTAACTGGTATACTATGAATCAAAAGTGTACCTTCCATCATGGATTTCCTCTTCTCAGCTGTTGTTGGTATGGAAGAAGATAGTTCCAAAAAAAAATTCCCATGTCTACTCTAACCGGTTCTGGACACTAATTCCTATAATTCCCTATCTAGTCACAATTGAAGCACTTCACTCCTTTCTTACCTGCAACCTTCTTCCCTTTTCCAGTTCGACATTCATGAGCAAAATGTCCTTCTTGTCGCACTTGTAACAAACTACATCGGTCTTCCCTTTCATGACCACTCCTCCTTTCTGATCTCGTTTCCGTTTGAAGAACTTTCTCTTCTTTCCTAAGGACCTTGAACCTCAACTGACTTCCCCTTAAATGTAGAGAGCATCTCTTCATTCCCGATGGCCATCTCCACTATGACATTGCTTGGGTCACGGAGGTGTGGCATGGTTGCCTTGGCAATCTTTGGCTTCAGTCTTCGAATAAACTTTTCATTTCTTTTGATGATGGTGTTAATCATAGTGTATCCATATCTAGACAGTTCATCAAATTTCATGGCATATTCAATTACCGACATCTCCCCCTGCTCTACATCCATAATCTTCCTCATTAATGCCGACTTGGCCACTTCAGATAGAAACCACTCTCCGAATCTCCTTCGAAAATCACCCCAAGTTAATTCTTCTATAGGTACCCAACAGTAACCCTATTCCAGAAGTATAACGCTACACGCTGCAACTTTTTAGAAGCAAGTCTTCTCTTCCGTTCATCATCTAATCCCAAGTCATCGAAAATTATTTCACAGTAAAATAACCAGTTTTCTACTTCGATGGAATCCTTTATTTCAACAAAGGGATTCTCACCAAGACTAGTGTAATCTCTGCTCAGCTTGGCATAGTTATTGCCAACTGGGCCCACAAGATTTGCTCCTCCAGCATTCACATCACTTCCCCTAGCTACTCCTGTAACAGCTCCAGCTTGCATTACATTGACGAAAAACTGATACATTATCCCTATATCTATGGGCGGGGTTCCGGCACCTACGTTGGCATTTTCATTTGGATTAGCATTTGCTTGTCGACCTGGATTCCTCCTAATATTGGGTCGAGCATTTTATTAGTTATGGTGCTTCCTCAACCTAAATTTTCTCTTTCGTTTCCTGCCTCTATATCTTCCTTTCTCGTATATCTGCATATGAGCCTTAGTAAGATATAGAAGAATGGTCTAAGAGAAAAGAAGAATACAAACTTATATATATATATATAACAAATATATAACAAATGAAAGTACGCTACCATGGCATTAACCCAAACCCTAGTCTCATTCTCTGATTCATTGGGTTACATTCTAAAAATATCTTAGGTTCAAATTTCATTTAAATTTACATAAACCTATGCTTTGATACCAACTTGTAACATCCCCCATTTGGAGGCCCCAAACTAACTACTATGGATGTTGCAGTCATCCATAGTTATTAATTCTCAATGACCAAATGTGGTAATGTTAGATACATTGATATACCAGAAACACAAGAATATGAATTTTTTTTACCAAAAACACAGGAATATGAAAAAAATTTAAACTCAATTTAAAACAAATTTCTCATTCATTACAAATAGCATTTCAAAATCGTTACATAATCCCATACACAAGCCACGTTCAGAGAAATTATAGTTTATTACAAAATACGCCAAGAGTGACATATAAAGATGCCTCTTGGTTGATCAGAGTCAAATATAGGCAATTATACAAATATTCCCTTCCATTCAAATAACACAACAGATAATGGATCGAATCTCCTAAATAGCTAGCTTGCCTTCTGCACGTCTTCGGAAACTTATTTGTCAATTAATAACATGAAAAAGCCTTACCCTCAGCCTACTCAAATTAATTTTTATGCATCCGAGAGTTTAAGGGGAAAAATGAACTTTGAGTCAAACAAAAAGTCCGGCCTAAATAATAATATACCATCTCGAACCAAATAGATATCTAGTGAGACCATGCTGCTGAGCGGAATGGGTTTTCCCCTCACTGGTATCTTAACCAAAAATTAATTAACCATATACTGTGCATCTGCATCCACAATGGTTAAAACATAATATGATGATATGCAATTATAAATATATCCTGGATTTTCCATCCCCATTCATCTGACTATCTGTCTCAAGTTATAGTTTCTAGGGTCACTATTAACCTATTAGTTTTCATGGGCTAACTAATGACATGTTCCAAGCTTACGGAATATCTGTCTGGCTTCACAGTTTTCATGGGATTACTAAGAACCTATCGGCATCGACCAATAACATCATTCAATCATAGTTTCCATGGGCTGACTGTGAATATATTGGATTCTCCAATAACATCTCTCAGGTCATAGTTTTCATGGGCTGACTATGAACCTACCGATCTATATCAATAACCTACTCTAGACATAGTTTTCATGGGATCACTAAGAACCTATTAGCCCCTGCCAATAACATTTTTCAACGCATAGTTTTCATTGGCTATGACTTTGTACAGGTGTAGAATTAGGGTATCTAACCTATTCCTTTGCTTTCGAATGATGGTTTCCCTTTTAGTCGAGCGGTCATAATAAAGAGATGGACTTATGGTTAAAAAGTTATACATGTTTTAAGTTTTGAAAACATAGTTGGTGAAAGGGTACCAAAGCAACAATGGTGGAAAGGGTTCCACCCAACAGTGAAGAAGGAGGTTCCAACAACAGTGGTGTAAAGGGGTTCCACCCAACAATGGAGAAAGGGGGTTCCACTAATATTAGAGAAAGGAGGTTCCACCGACATTGGAGAAAGGGGTTCAGTGGTAGACTTGTAATTAACGTAAAAACTGCTATTTTGCTAAATAAAGTATATTCTTTTCACCAACTCTTATTGTTTTTCAAAATCATATTGGTTAGATATATACTTTATTCATTTCTTTGTCGAAAAACTGCTATAATCAGATATCATAATTTTCAAAGTTATTTCAATCCATTAAATAATTAATATTTTAATATAATTATTAAGCCTTTCTAGCTTGGAAAATTCATAATAAATTGAAAACACTTGAAAAAAATCCCGAATCACCAAAAATCTAAAATAACATTTTCTTTACTATATAAAAATTTTCGGGCAAATTCATTATTATATTATTTTTAATAATTAGAACCCAAAACAAATGCCCTTTTCACCTTAGGAAATTCATAAAATATTCCTATTATTTTTGAAAATTCTGAAATTAGAAATACATCTTCAAAATTATGTATTACACAACAAATACAAAAATCAAGTCGTTTGGAGGTCATTCACCGAGGTTTTTCCTTGACACCTATCATAATAATTTCATAAAAATTACAATAAATCATCATTAATGCAAATAATGGTAAAATCAATAATATCATAATAAGATAATGTGGAATACATCAAAGATCTAAAATTTAACACACAAGAATGAGATGGATACTATTATTCACCTTGTTTTGAGAAAAAGAGTTGAGATTTGAGTTGTTGATTTGATTCCCCTTAGCTTTAACTTGATTCTCTTACTTTTCTTTCTTTAAAACCTTTAGCAATGGCTTCTGCTTTGTTTGTGTTTTGTATGGATGTAAAAGGGAATGAGGATATGAGGGTGGAAGGGTTTATGTTTAGGAAATGAAGCTTATTCCTATTTCACCCCTCTCATAAATCCGTTTAAGTTAAAACAATCTTATATTATTGGTTAATCTAATTAAGTTTATTGAATAATGTTAAAGAAAAATTAGGGTGTTACACACTAGCAATAGAAGAGGCTAATGATATCAGTACTTTGAAAATTAAATAGTTAATAAGCAATTTAATGTCCTATGAAATACAATTGTAGGGCAGAAGAGAAAGCAAGGCAATAGAAAAGATTCCCATAGCTTTCAATGCAATAACTGACGAACATGATTCAAACGATGACAATGACGAAGAAATTGCTTTCATAACCAGAAATTTTAGAAAATTCCTAGAATATAGAAAGTTGAACAACTTTCAAAGACCTGAAAACAAGTCTGTTGGAACTTGAACTGCAGTTGTCCGCATCCGAATAAATCAAAGATCTCACCAGTTATTGATTCATTTAGAAAAAGAAAGAGGGCTTATACAGAAACATTGGATGACTCAGATGCTTCTTCAAGCAACAATGAACTGGATACTAAGAATGCAAACATGTATTTTACGACAATAGTTGATTAATAAGAACAGATCAAAAAAGGTTCAAGAAGCAGTACTTTTACATTTAATTTTTATTTAGTTTTTTATGTTTTTTGTGTTTTTAGGAATAACATATAGATTAATAATATTATTGAATGAATATAAGTACATAAGTATATATATATAGGAATATATTATCTTAGTTTTAATTTTGAATTTTCGGGCTATATGTCGATATACCTCCAGACCATATGTCGACAATACATGCCAGAATTTTGAAGTTTCTTTTTGAATTCAAAATTTGAATTCCCTCTCTTTTGCATTTATTTCAAAAATTGAGAGCATCTTTTTAAAACTGAAATGCCAATTCTATCTCTATTATTTTTTCTTATATCTATTCAATCACTCTCTTTATTCTAAAATTCAAAACATCTCTTCATTATCTTATCCTCAAAATCTCAAAAATGATCTCTTCAAGTCAATTAACTCCTAAAACCATAAGGCTCTCTAAGAGAACCAAAGGCTTTCTCTTCAATAAAAAATAAGCCATTGAAACCTATATGGAGTATGCAACTTCCGAAAAGATTTTTTGGACGATTTGCTAAATTCAAAGATTTATTTCTTATGGTTTACAAGATCTCTGTTTTGGAAATAAATTCTTTTGGTTTAATTGACTCCTCTCAAAATGATTTCATTTGCTATCCAGGTTTGGTCAAAAAAATTATGCAAATTTGTACGGAAATTATTTTCAAGGAGAAGAGGGACGAATTTGAAGGTGTAAATGACGCTTGAATTATTTTAAATTGTGAACTTTTGGGTCATATGCTTGGTTGCAAATCTAGTGGAATTGACCCCTCCACTTTTCAAATTGATGAACAAAACTGTAAAGTTTTTCACGACATTTTTGAAAGTAATGAAGAGTCTGATTTTAAATAAAGAACCTTCGACCAAAATGAGACTTATGAGTCTCATTTTACAACAAAGTATCACATTGAGGATGGATAATTACAATAACCATACTCAAAAATATTTAAAGCACTTTTCGCCATTTACGGAAACTACAACGTCAATTGGGCACATGTCATTTTAGATGACTTTGTTTAAAAGAAAATATCTAGACATGAGAACATACTCTACTATGGTGTGTATCTTATAAGAGTTTTCATATATTTTAGTGTTGATTTAAGATGAGAAAAAACTCTTCACCGAAAAATTTATGGCAAGGTCAACATCTCTCTTATGCATATTCCACCATTTTTTGACCATATGAGACACTTGCTAAAAGGAACAAAGATTAGCATATAAAGAAATACAAGAAATTAAAAAACAAGAAGAAGTTAATGAAATAGATGTAGAAGAGGAAGAAGATAAGGATGAAGAAGTGGATACTTCTTTAGAAAGTGTCGATAGACTATCTCATCCCTCTAATAAAGAGATACTAAGGAACCAAGAGAAGCTTCTTCAAAACCAAAAGAAACTTAAGTGTTCATTTAGTAAAAAGTTCACTTCTCTTTCGAAAAAGTGGACAAATACTATGGAAAGAACACTTGCAAGCTCGGTGGAAATTCATCACTGTCATCTACACTTTCTAAGTTTATCTAGTTATTGTGATATCTTGCTTTGTATTCCATACTAATGTGTGTTTTTAATTTAAATTCATGTTATTTTTGTGTATTTCTTTCAAAATCCATGTTTATTTTTCTATTTCTAATAATGAAAATTATTTCTTGTTGTTATATATAGTTTTATCAATCTCTGGAAAGTATAAAAATATAACAGTATTAAGTAGAAATGAAAACTATAAAACAAATACTTAATAATGCATTTTCAGGTATATATGTCGAGACACACACACACACACACACACACACACACACACACACACACACATATATCATATATCGACATATGTTTATCATTGATCAAATTTTTTAGAATTTGGAAATAAAACAACTACCTCCTATTCAATCCTTCTAAACGATTTTTCACTCTATATACGTTTGTTTCTTCCAAAAAAAATCATTATTTATTCTATTTTTTCATTCCCTTTCATTCTCAAACTTATCGAAAATTGTGTGAAAATCTTGAAGAAACACTTCAATCTTCCAAGAATATTTATCTTGAGAAATCAAAGGCATTTAGAGTAAGTCAAATGCAGATGATCAAAGAACAAGAGAAACATTTCGATGCCATTCAATGGATTATTTCTTTCTTAATCACATATGATCAACACAACAACCCAGAATGCTCTATTAACAAAGACAATAAAGATTGAGATGCCATTAAAACATATTCAATCTTTGGATCTGACGGTTGGGTTGAAGTTCCATGAAACATCTAGTTATTAGTTTTGGATTTGATGTGTGTATGTATACACACACCCAGTCTTAGGATTTGATTTGATTTGGTTTGGTGTGTACATTTGGACTGATTTGTTTGCTTTAGTTAGTTTGATTGTTTATTATGTTTGAATTGACAATTTGATATGTATGGATTGAATTAGGTAAATCTTATTTTATTTATAAGTCGCTTTTATCATATCATAATCATCATATAATTATCGTGTTTAGCATGCTTCGAGTATTTTACTTAATTATTGATTTTGGCTTTATAGTTCCTAAGTATTTGATTTAGGGGGAGTTTTTATTGTTTTTGCCTATTTTTGTTGATGATAAAAGGGGATAAAAATATAATATATATACATATGCATATATTCGGGGGGATTTATCTAACTCAGGGGAGTTATATCATCTTTAATATACAAGAATATTTAATGGTTGTCATCACTAAAAAGGGGAGACTATTAATACCTCATTTATTTTGATGATAACAACCTCGATGACAACAATATACAATATTGATACTAAAGTTTTGTCAAGTTATATAGTATATATTCCAGGATATTACACAGGTATTGAATCAAAGAATGTATAGTATAAAAACTCAAGAAATGGACATGAAGGCTCATGAGTACAAAGAGCAAGACATGAAGATTTTAAGATTATAATATAGTGTATAGAGTAATAGAATATTGTTAATGTCCCTCGTAGCAATCTTTGGTCTTTATCTCCTATTTTTCTATCTTTTATATTTTTAAAACAAAATAAAATTTCAAAATATATTTAAAAATAATTTATAAAAAATTTCAAATATCAAAATATTTATAAATTATGTTTATAGTGTTTTACAAAGTATCAAACTTTTTTACGAAGAATAGGGTTTATAAAACATTTTTAAAGGGAAATCAGCTTTCAAAATTTACAAGTATATGTCGACATATACCCAGATGGTATATCAATATACATGCCGCCAAATGGTTTTTCAAATTCGAAAAAGAAGTGTCTATTCATTGCGAATCTTTGCGGATGACACTTCTATCTGTATACTGTATAAAGAGGAGTTTAAATGAATTTTTGGGCAGTAGTTAACTTATTTTCTTCTCTCCTCTTACTTTCTTGAAAACTCCATTTAAAATATACCAAATTCTCTTTAAAATCACTTAAAATCAATTCATACTTTTGTGTATTGATTCAATATGACTTTCTTACTATTTTGGAATCATCTCTCTCTCAAAACAAAGATCAAAGTGCAGCCTAAGAGGCTTAGGTTCCATTATATCTAAAGTTCACAAAATTATCTTTGAAAAAACAACCAAACTCTATTTTTATTTATTTGGTGTGCTTGTATCCCATTCAAATCAAGTGTGTGTACTTGGTAGCCCGAAAATCTATGTGGGTGTGCTTGTAGCCCGTCCAAATCAAATGGACGAAACCTGAGCCCGAAAAATCTTATGGGTGTGTCCGTAGTCTCGGAATCGAGATTGTAATTGGGTTTACCTTCTGTCCTTATAAAAATTAACATTTAAAAATAAATATGTACAGGCAATTGTACGGGACTGGATGTAGGAGAACTAGTATAAAATCCCTAGCATCTTCTATCTAAATCTCTACTTTACTTTATTACGTTTAGTATTGATTATTTATTTATATAATTCTATGTTTAAAATATATGATTTAATATTAAACTTGAAATAAATTTAAAAATATTTACAAAAGTAGAAAACACGGTTCACCCTCCCTCTAGTGTTTAATTAGCCTTAAGATTCATAATTCCACAACCTGCAACTTTCATAAGTCGTTTTAAGTATTATATGTCAATATTAAGTTCAAGTTAAGAATCTTTAAGTTGAAAATATTCCAAATGAAAGACTGTGGATGATTCAATGAAAAAAGGCTAAGTATACGCCTTGTATAGCGCCACAATAAAAGCAATATATATAAATATAAATGCACAAATTTATAAATGAGCTTAGGGTGATTCCAGATGTTGAGAATCTCATAATATTGTTATATGATTACAATGTCATGAAATAGTTCATAATAGAACTTAGAGTTCATTGAAAAACGAGAGACATACTTTGAATTGTTCCATATGATAAAGGTAGTTTATCAGCATTGGAGAGAGTTTATTAACAAAGTAGATAATTGCAATACAATAGCATACCCTCTTATTAAGAGATCAATCCAATTGGTTTTGAAGAAACCGATTAGTGTGTTGGAATAAGATTTCGTAATTGACCCTAAGTGCAAGTGGAAAATTGACAGGGTTAGGGGAATGCCCTAGGGCAATTATGTAATTTATTACATATATCTAACTCGATAATCAATTTTGTTCAAAATAAAAGGTGTTTTCTTTCTATTATATACTTGATATAATGTGTTATATATTTAATTTAACTAAAAGTATATTTAATAAAAAATCCATAAATGATAAGTTTTTTAATAGTAGTTACAAAGTGTTGTAACCATGAGTAATTTATCACAATAAAAATAAATATACCATTTTGAATATTCCTATTCAAAATGTATCGAGAGTGGATATTGATACATCCTTTAAGATTAGAGTACATAATACTCTTTAATGTTAAACAGTCACGTACTAATATTTATTAGATAAATATGGAATGACTCACTCGATAGTTTTATGTTGGTTAATATAACTATGGTCAAATAGAAAATATTGATATGACAAAATTACGTGGTTCTCTTGACTCGAGGATACTTTTGATCTTCAATGTGAAAGATCCGCTTTGATTATAGTTGAATTGTGGCATGACGTTCATAGAACGACTATAGTTGGCTCAAGTGAAAGCATTGGAAGTGAAACACTATTCAAGAGAGGATTCTTCTCCTCGGTTATATAAGGTTAATATCACGATCAACTGAAGTCAACTCAAAGTCAAAGTCTCTGGGAAGAGTATTTTGGTTAATAATAGTTGTTGTTATTAAACCAATAACTTTGTGTTTGGACTATAGAGTTGAATACGGACGATATTGAAATTTTGAACATTACCAAATTCCATAAGTCCAAATTAATATAGTTTTGACGAAGAGAATGGTATAAATAATAAATATAACTGGGTAACGCTTAACAAAGAAAAATTGGATTTTACCAAAGCTACGTAAGTGATAAATTTAGCCAAAATGTCATAATACCTGCTAAGTGATGCGTGACCGTTAATATTTGAAGAGTTCGATATTAATCGCTGACCAAATTTACACCTAATTGGTCACACAACCTAAACGTTGAATACTCCTTTGAAAAATGATTTGATTAATTTGTAATTATTATAAATTAATTAAATTAATTCATATTTATAAAATATTAATCATAAAATTTAATTTTGATTTGATGAACAAATATTATTAAATATATATATATATATATAATGGTTATAAATATATTAATCGATATACGATATTGATACAAATTTAAATGCAAAATATTTTTTTTGGGCTTTAAGTAGGTTTTAAGCCTATGGGGGATGGTTGGTTCTGCCAAGATAAGGCTATGAAGTGTGCGACCATATGATGGCATTAAAGGGGTTTAATTTGGATGGTTAAGATGAAAGATAATTGGTAAGAGACAAAGGAGGATCTAGATCCTAACTTGTCTCTAATCACTACTCCATATAAGCAACTCAACCCACACTATTTGGATGAATTTTTGAAGCCTCAAAGTGATTTATGTTTGGCCGAAAATTAACTCCCCCCATCCCTCCATTTCCAAACACAAATCAAAGTAAAAAAAATACTATTCGATGGCTGGTTGTCATCGGTGCAAGGGCTAGAAATCTGGTGGATTGGAATTAGTTCAGGAGTTGATCTCATCATTTCATGGTGCACTTATAGGCACTGTTACGGTAAATTTTCAAATTTATCAATTTATATTTATAAGCAGATCTTCAAACTTTTTCACAACAGCAGCTATAACCTTGAAGGCCATATATGGGCAAGCATGTTGTACACTTGAACTAGGATTATGGGAAGGGCTATATATTTCAGAATGAGATTTTTTTCAAATCTCTTTGATATATCACATTAATAATCACGTTTAATTTCTCAACGATCTCTGTTCGCCTTCTTCTACCACGAACTTTGGAAGATGAACCTTCGACACATGCTAGTATAGCTTTTTGTGATAGCTGCGTGTGGAAGTCTTCAAGTAGAGTTTAAAATCCATAAAATCCCCACGTTTGAATAAACGAAGTGTTGGTAGTTCTTTCTAGAGGAGGAGACTTTGAGTCTTGGCTTGTTTTTCCGTAACACCTATTATGGTAGCACTCTCTTAGGTCGTAATAGTGCCTTGAAAAATCTATTGCAGTGACTTCAAATGAGTTGTTGGTTCTCTTCTATACTTCAAATTTATGGCGTCGAAGTCTAGAAAAACAAAAGGAAAGAGGAACAATACTTAATACTAGCTCGTAAATTAAAAACTAAAATGTGATACAAAAATATCTTAACAGGTGTTGGCCAACCACTGCTCGCTTTCGCTAACTATTTCCCTCACTGGATCTCATTCAAAGCCCATTTTTCTACACAAATTTTGCCATACTTAGCGTCCATTGTTTCTTTATTCCATTTTGTATTTGAAGCAAACTTGCTCGTCGGTTACTAGTATTTCATTCGGAATAATCATAAAAACCTCATTTATTGGCTTAATTCTCTTATGGACAACTTTTTTGTTGTTCTAACTGCTTAGTAAGCATCAATGACTCAAGGTAAGAATTCTATCGCGGTTCTTTTAGACCGATTTTTAGGGCTTCGACGAAGTTTCTCGAACCGGTTTCGACTATTTTCTAGCTCAAAAAAACTCAAAAGAAGGGAAATAAATGGAAAGGAGATAGAGATTGTAAAAATATTACCTCAAACTTGATTGCTTTTTGCGGAATTTTGGTTAAATTTTTGAAATTTTTGATTAATGGTGGTGAGAAAGAAGAGAGGATGGTAATATATGGGGTTATTTTTTGATCTTTTGAACAATTATGTAAATTTATCGTTGGCATCGGGCGTGTCTGATGCGTTGGACGCTTCCAACACCAACGGTATAACTTCAATGGTTTGTTCAAACGGACCAAAAAGAGTGGGCCCCACCATGGATGTGTCGGACGCGATGCCAACTCAAGTAGAGTAAAAATTTGCTATGAATGGTACGTCTGTCTATTATAACGGGCAAGGAGCTCGTGAAAAAGTTGTCTTGAAAAGGATTGAAAAGGAGAAACTTGGATGAAAAGAGTATGCTCTTGTGTGCTCAGAAATGGGTATTTTGAAAGAAAAATGATTATTATATTTATTTATTTCGTTAGTATATTTTTTACTATTTTCAGTATTAGTAAACTGGTGTAATTAATTTGATTTACTATAAATTAATGTAGGTATTTGTAAAAGTAAAAAAAAAAATACATAGAGGAAACACATGCATTGGAATAAAAAAGGATTAGTGTCAATATAATGTTATTAATTATTTGCATTTTGTTTATGTTTCGTATGTTTTATTAGCACAATAAGATGTTCACTTGTGAATAAAATGCAAAAAGATACACAAGGAGAACAAGTACTTATGTTTTATTTGTTTTACTATAATAATAATGTTATTATAAATGTTATTAATTTATTTAAAATAAAGCCGATATTACAAAAGATTAAAGTTACTTAAATATTATTATTAATGTACTTTTGTGTAAGTTGTCTCAGTGATGTAATTTCAATGGTTTATATGATCTTAGTGTAGTTTTGTATTTTTATAAACAAAAAAATTTAAGTACTATAATAAAAAAATTCAACACATCAATATATCAGCATTGATGTTATTTCATTTTTACATAATTATTTTCAACTGCTTTCTTTTAACTTAAAGAGTGATACTTAATTTAATAATTAAGCATAGCATTCATTTTGTTGTTTCGAAGAGTTCATCCCGAAACTAAAAAAACGCAATCTAAAGATCTTACCATTTAGGTAGGGATCGTTGACAAACATACCATAGGTTTTTCTTCTTCTCATAATTCATTTTTCCAAAATTAATTAGTTTAACAATATATAAATATTTATAATCATTTTTATGTTGTATAAATATAATAATACTAATTATATTTTACTTTAATTAGAATTACTCAAAGATTTGACCATGCAACATCTGACTTGCTCAGATTAAATACATCGCACGCTGAGAAAAGGACAAACTTGCGGAGTAACATACGCCTTGATTCCTAACGCATTCTAATCATCATTGCAGCCGGTTTATGAATTCGGGATTTTTTTTCGTCGGGTGCATATGGAAAACTCTTGTATAACAGTCTAAACTTATTCACTGCTAGAACGGTTTCGTATAGCGACAGGCTTTTACGACGGCTGGCCACGGATAAAAAATGCGGCCGTCGCTATACGAAATATATAGGCTACTTCCCGCAAGCAGAACTTTCATTCATTTCCCACCAAAATTAAGCCCTCCTTCCCCAATCGCCGCCCCCGGTCACCGCCGCCCCGCCTTCCGTCGCCTCCAAATCACCCAAATTCGTCTAGGTATGCTTCTAATATCTATTTTGAATGTAAATTTGATGTTTTTAGGTTTAGTTTAAACCCTAATTAAATTAGGATTTGTTGTTAAATTAGGTATTAATAGTGTTGTTAAATTAGGTATTAGTAGTGTTGTATGTTGATTTGGTAGATTAATTAGTTTATTATCATGAAGTTAAATTAGGTATAGATTAATTAGTTTCTCATGAAGTTGAATAAATGGTTGATGTAGATAATTAGTGTTGGCGATTAACATGGTTAGTTGTGTTAGGCGAAAAATTGGTGTATATTAATGATTAACTTGGTTATTGATAAATTTACATGAAAGTATTTCATAGTTTATAAAATTGATAAATTACAAATTTAAGTTGTTAAGTGAATTTAAATTGACAAATTTTTATTTAATAATTAGATTTTTATCGTTTTCTAATTATCTATTTGATAATTAGATTTTGTTGTTTTATAATTATCTTCATTGATAATTCTTCTATTTATCTTGTTGATTTAGCGACGGCCATTTTAATAATTTTAGCGACGGCTAGCGACGGTCAAAATGCAAAAGGTTGTATATATTGTACAAAAATAAAGTTTATACAAAAAATTAAAAAATGAATATGAGAACATTAAAATTTCTGCAAATATCTATTTTTTTTTAAAAAAATTAGGAAATGACTTTAAAAACAACTAATATTGTACTAAAATCGATTTTGTAAAGAAATTAAGAAATGAATATAACAACAACAAATGTTCCGCTAAAATCTATGTCGTAAAAAAATAAAGAAATGAATATTGAACTAAAATTGTTAATTGAATGTTGAACTAAAATTTAAATACACAAATTTATAAAATAAAATTTAAATAGTTGAAACATTGTCAAAAATTTGAAAAGAACAACAATATTTGATAAAATTTAAAGAATTTTTTTTATCCCTTAGATGGGCTTTGGCCCCGTCTGGCAAGTCTTGTATATGATCGTTATATGGATGTTCGTTTTGTAACGGAACGGACATTTATATTCATCTGATACAATATTTGTCGGATTTGTCCCTGTATTGGACAAGTTACAATCACAATAAAGTAATTACGTATTATAAATCATTTCATTTTAAACAATTATAAAATTTCGACAGCAGTTCCTTTACGTTCCCTGTGTACACGCATTTGTGTACGATATAGGGAGCAGAAGGGAAGTGCTGCCGAAATTTTGTTGAACCGTTTAATCTGAAATGATTTATAAAATGTAATTACATTATTGTGTTTGTAATGGGAAGTAGGATGACTGGCCACCGAAGTGAAAACCAAAATACCAAAAAATAAAAAAATAAAGTGAAGTTTTTATTTTGAATTTTCTGCAAAGATGAACTGTTTACAATGGAGAATGGTTGAAAATTAATGATTTAAATTGTCTAACATACATTTTCAAATCAGGAAAAATGTTCAATTATTTTCTCGACCGTACTTGGATGCATGAAGTCGGAACTAGAAAGAAGGGATCAGTAAAGCAACATTTCTACAACAGTGTACACGAATTTATTAGATTTGCTATATCTAATAACCGAAACAACACAGAAATTCGTTGCCCATGTAGTAAGTGCCAACATTTGAAGCGTTGGAAACCAGATATAGTTGAAGTACATTTGTATCAATATGGTTTCGTGCCTGATTATTATTTCTGGGATCGTCATGGAGAACTTGTTGAACCTACACCTAATACTGAAGTGTTAGAGGACGATAATATGATGACGAATCCGATAGAAAATATGGTGGATGATGCAGCACGATCAATGTTTCCTAAAATTGAAGATGTTGATGAAGACGAAAATGTCGAAGAAGAACCGACTATGAGAGCTAAAAAAATATACGATTTGTTGGATTCTGCTAAGAGGCCGTTGTGGGACGGATGTAAAAGCGGAACCAAACTTTCAGTAACCGCCGAATACATAACTAAGAAATCAAAATTCAACCTTACGGAAGCTGTTATACAAGCTGCAAAACGACACATGCCACCCAATAATCTGATGTGCGATAGTCATTATAAAGTAAAAAAATTGATGTCCGCTTTCGGTCTACCGTACGAGAAGATAGATGCATGTGTGAAAGGTTGCATGTTATATTGGAAAGACGACGTTGACCTCAGAAAATGCAAAATATGTAACGAACAAAGATACAAACCAAGAAAGAAGAAAGGGAAAGAAGTTCCGTACAAGAGAATGCATTATTTACCCATCACCCAGACTTCAAAGATTATATGCATCTTCTGCTACGGCCTATCATATGCGATGGCATAGTGTGAGAACAGCGGAAGAAGGAACTTTGATACATCCATCCGACGGAGAAGCATGGAAACATTTCGATAAGTCTGATCCCGCATTTGCTGCGGGAAGCCGTAATGTCGGACTTGGTTTATGTACGGATGGATTTTCACCATTTTCACAGTTTGGTACTAAATATTCATCCTGGCCAATCATCGTTATTCTGTATAATTTACCTCCATGGATGTGTATGAAGACACCATATATGTTTGTCACCACTGTCGTTCCCGGCCCTCATAATCCAACCGAAGGAATTGATGTTTATTTACAACCATTGATCGAAGAGTTGAAGAAACTATGGAATGAAGGAGTCGAAACTTACGATGTATGAACAAAAAAAATTTCGGTTATTCGCTTCTTTGTTATGGACTATTAATGATTTTCCTACATACAGGATGCTTTCTGGTTGGAGTACGGCCGGTCGTCTAGCATGCCTTTATTGTATGGAAGAAACGCGAGCATTTTCGTTACACTATGGGAAGAAAGTTTCATGGTTTGACTGTCATCAGTGTTTTCTTCATCCCAATCATACTTTAGAAGAGATAAGAAAATTTTCATAGCTAACAGAGAAGAGAATTTGAAACCACCCAAGGTTTGGTCAGGCGAGGAAATATACGAAATTGTAAGGGACTATCCAAAAATACATGAAACTGGAGTCCAGACTGAAATCCTAGGAAAGTCAGACATTCATAATTTGTGCATACAAAGTATATTTTGGGAGTTACCATATTGGAAAGAACTCTTACTCCGACATAATATTGACGTGATGCACAACGAAAAGAACGTGTTTGATAATCTGTTTAATACAATTTTGAATGTAAAGGGCAAAACCAAGGACGATTTGAATTCAAGGCTTGATATAGCAAACTATTGTAAGCGCCCGGAACTTCATATGAAGCCTAATGACAATAAAAAACTGAAAGCATGCTATGAGCTAGACAATAAGCAAGTAAAACTCGTGCTAAAGTGGGTGAAAGAATTAAGATTTCCCGACGGGATTTCTTCCAATCTTCGTAGATGTGTTGACTTCAAAAATAGTAAACTGAGTGGGATGAAAAGTCACGATTGTCATATCATGATGGAATATTTACTACCCGTGGATTTCAAAGAACTGTTGCCCGTAAAAGTATGGAACGTTATAACAGAGTTATGTTTGTTTTATAAATTGCTTTGTTTGACAACATTAAAGGTGGATCGTATACGTAAACTTGAAGTAGAAATACCCATATTGCTATGCAAACTGGAGAAAAAACTTTTGCCTGGTTTCTTTAACGTAATGGAGCATTTACCTATTCATCTTCCATTCGAAGCACTTCTTCGAGATCCCGTGCAATATGGATGGATGTATCCGTTTGAGAGGTAAATTAACATGTGCAATGTTCAAGTCAATTTCAAATTCAAATTTGTATATCTAAATATGTAATAAATATCTTAATAGGTACTTGAATCATCTGAAGAAGAAGATTCGACAAAAATCCCGAGTTGATGGTTCGATATGCAAATCGTATCTTGATGAAGAAGCCTCATTTTTTCTCTCTCACTACTTCAAGGACGATGTGAACTTATCGTTTGTAACTGTTCCTCGAAATGAGGAAGTTGTTGAACAAAATTCTTCTCAAACAATGTTTTCTATTTTTAGACAACATGGTAGACCTGCTGGAAAATGTGTGGAAATATGGTTGGGCGATAAAGACCACCATGTAGCACACACGTATGTTCTTTTAAATTATGTCGAAGTCGCACCATTGTCAGGTAATAATTAATTCACTTGTAATTTACTTGTACGTACATAATAATTTAACACATATTACATATATGTAGTATCTACGAATCACAATATCCATCTGGCGATCTCAGTAAAGAATTTGCCAAATGGTTTTTGAACTATGTTTATGAGCTAAGAAACTGTGTCGTTGATGAAGGCTTAAGACATCTTGCAATTGGACCGAAAAGAAATGCGAGGACTTATCCAATATTCTTCGTCAATGGGTTTAAGTTCAACACGAAAGATTACGGGGCAGAAAAATTAACATATAATAGCGGGGTATTTGTTAAAGGCAGTGATGATCCAGATGAGCATTTAAAAGATTTTTACGGCTTCTTAACACAAATTCTAGAGTTGACATATTATTTTGAACCTTTAGAAAAGGTTTTTTTTATTTAAGTGCAATTGGTTCAGTAACGTTCCTGGTTTCGGAATCAACGTACATAAAGAGTATAAAATTATTGAAATAAGGCATACATCACACTACTATAAGTACGATCCTTTTGTATTAGCCAAGCAAGCGTTACAATTTTATTTTGCTTCATATCCATCTTTGAAAAGAGATAAAGCGGATTGGTCTGCTGTTTTCAAAACAAAACCAAGTTTTACGTTTGATGGAAATAATATTCCAGATGAAGCAGCATATCAAGCCGATCTTGAACCAAATACAGAATAATAATAGCTGATGATATTGATGTAGGGCCTTTGGATGAAGAATCGAACGTCTTATTTGATGCATTCGAAAGTACCGAAGAAAATGAGATAGAATACGAGACTGAGTCTGAATTAGAAAACGATGAAGACTGATCGTTATTGATATAATTGTTAAGTGATAGTGATTGAAACATGCTATAGTAAATTTCTGTAGTCGTTCTGTGATGATCATTTAGTTAATTTTTATCCATGTTTTGTACTAGTAAATTTTTATAATTGTTCTGTGAAAGTGATTGAAACATGCTATGTAGTAGTGAATTTCTATAATTGTTCTGTGATTATATTATTTTTCTATAATAGATATGTCTGGCAGGAGACGAAGTATGACAGGCACGCCATCTCCATCTCCCGGTGCAGGTGGTAGTGGCACTGCACCAGACTTATATCCGATGACAGAAGTTGTTTCGAAAAGTGCCGGGTAAGTATCAATTTTATTTAAAGTATAAGTTTTAAAATCCACTGAACATGTATATCGTAACTTTTGCAGGGGCTTTGAGGTGGAGCCATCAGATTATATTCTACAGGTTTCGAGGAAGGCTTTTCAGAGTCAAATGGATGGTTGTTGGCCTCGCTGGGACGACATCCCCATTCATGTCAAGAACGCAATACAGGCCGATTTACTTGTAAGTAGTAGTTTGAATTTCAGTTGTAAATTAATATAATCTATATAACTTAAAATAATTTTATTTTACAGGTTGTAGTCTGCGTTGACCCTGATGACATGGACGTTTTCTTAAATCACTGGAACAAAAGAATGATGAAAAATTGCAGGGATACATTGTCCAAGGCTAAGAATTCAGGCAAAAAGCCGAACTGGATGGGTGACGGTGTATGGACTGATTTTCTTCGGCTTTGGGACACTCTGGCAGCAAAAGTAAGTAATATATGTTTGCTTTGTTATTTAAATCTAATATAAATCTCGCAAGATATATACGTGATAATTTATCTTAATTTGTAGGAATTATCTGCGCGGAACCGGGCTAACAGGAATAAAAATCCTGCATTACACCGTGGTGGCTCCAAATCCTTCCGGGAGCATAAGAGAGAGCTGGTAATTAAATTTATAAACTGTGTTAACATTTTATTAAAATATTTTATAATCAGATTAGCAATAATATTTATATATTTTCAGGCCGCGAGTTACAACCGCGAGCCTACTATGACCGAGTTGTTCAAGGTGACGCATGCCGTGGAGAGGACTGATGAAGAAGGTAATGTTTCGTACGAGTGGACGGATGACAAATCCCAATCCGTAATGATAAACTAATTTATTGTTAATAACAATATTTTGTCTTATTTTATTTTCAAAAACTTGAAATTCGGTTTTTATCGTGTAAAACAATTGTTTGTAATCGCAGGAGATGTACGAAGCTGAGCGGGCTCGGGTAGCACAGTCCACTGGTCGAGAAGAGCTTAAGCTAGAGGAGGCGAACAATATCTGGGATGCTATTATTGACCCGCCTTCTCGGACCAATGTGCGGTATAGCTATGGAAATCTGGAGGTAAATTTTGACATGTACTAATATATAAATTTACACATGCATATGAATAGTTAAATAATTTTAATAATATTATATATATATACACACTAATATATAAATAATTATGAACTATTTTACAGACGATGAGATTGCAGAGTGCATACAGGAGGTCCCAGCAAGAAGAGGAGATTGCTCAGTTGAAGAAACAGTGGATGAAATAAATGATTGAAGGAAGAGTTTTTTCGAGCAACGGCTGGATGAGCAAATTGCAGGTTATTTGCAACAGCATGGAAGGATGCCTGAAGAGGATGACAGCGATGGTGAGGAGTAAGTATGCTTGTTTGCTCATGTTACAGTTTGGTATATACACATTTTGGTTGGTTTGGTGTGTATATATTTCGGGATATTATGTACATATTTTGATGACTTGTAGTTGTGTTAATGGTTTGTTTGGGTTAACGGTTTGTAGTTGTGGTTGGAAAACTATGTACACATTTTGGTTGGGAAACTATGTACATATTTTGATGACTTGTATTGGTTGACATGATATGTATTGTTGTTGGGATTGTATATGATTTTGTTTGCTTTTGTTGGATTTTATATTGTTTGAATGTACAGTGATGTTATATGATGGATATGTGATGGTTATAGTTGATGAATATAGTGTATAGTGGCTATGATGATGGTATTTGATGGTTATTGTTTGAAGTGTATATGGGCTGTGCAAATGCATAGAATTTTGTTCAGTATAGCGACGGCTAACGACGGCTGGCGACGGCCAGGCTAGCGACGACTAGCGACACCAATTAGACGTTGAAAAATATCAACGTGGCACATTTGCAGTCGCGAGCCGTCGCTATTTATGTGACGGAGCCGTCGCGATTCTATTGGGCGACAAGGTAAATAGCGATGGCATTTAGCGTCGGCCAGTGACGGCTAAAAGCCGTCGCTATCAGGTGCCGTTCTTGTAGTGATTGTTATATTTCAATTTTAGGTAAAATTTTGGAAAAAATAAATTCAAAAATAAAAAAGAAAAAGATTATAGTATTTATTTTTTCTCTTTTATGTTGCTGGGGTCCGAACTTGTAATCTGATTTACATATCAAAATCTGCATTTAAGAAGTCTTGATATTTTGTTCGCATATAAATATATTTTGGAACTTTTCAGTCAAAAGATTTTGTTGCTATTTCAAATGTTAATGAACATATGTACAGCACAAGAAGAAGAAAAAGGGGAAATTTGCTATTTGCTAACAAGCAAGCTGCAAAAAGTACGTGGACAGCGAAATAAAAGAGGTTCCTATCAACGTACATTTACTTTAAATATTCGTATATATTCTTTCACAGGGAAGTAGTGCTTTATATCACAAACAAGATTTCTCTTCACTCTTTCTAGCTAGCAAGATCACAGTCCTTTTGATTCCTTTCCATTTATGTAATTTTGCCATTGTTAACAATAAAAATAACAATAATAAAATGGTGTCAAGGGAAGGAGGTAAGGTAATTTGTTTAGTAGTCATAATCATGGACACGGCAGCAGCTATACTGGGAATGGAAGCAGAGTTATCTCAAAACAAGGTAGTTACTTACTGATCTATCCTGATCAAAGCATGTGTGTTACTGTTATATATGAATGATTGATTGTTATGGTGTTTTGATAGGGAAAATATATGCATGCGCCGATTGCTGAATGCAAAGCATATGCACGCAGAGCTTACAGGTATGGAATCGCATCTGCAGCACTTGTTGCAGTGGCGCACACCGTTGCTAACTTGTTTGGTGGCTGCCCCTGCATTTGTTCCAGGGAGGAATTTGATAACTCAACTGCTGACAGACGAATTGCTGCCGCTGCATTAATTCTCTCTTGGTAACCTTATTATTATTATTATATTATATGGGGTGTATATATAGTATTGCACTATATTAACATTATTTTCTTCCACTTTCTATATACATACTATTGATTGTGAATTATATGCTGAATTAACGAGCAGGGTTGTGCTGGCTTTTGGATTGACGCTACTGGTGTTAGGAGCATTGACGAATTCAGAGTCAAGAAAGTCTGATTGTGGGTTGCCGCACCATCCTTTCCTTTTGATTGGAGGAATTTTGTGCTTTGTACATGGCTTATCTTCTGTTGCTTACTATGTGTCATCTGCAGCTGAAAAGAAGAGGAGTTCGGCTTCTGTCCGCGTTTAGTTTTTTTTTTTCGGTGTCTCTGCTATTTTTGCTACCATGAAAATTTTAGTCATCTCTCTCTTTTTTTTTCTCCCCATATTGTAGTCGATGACAAGTTCTATTTTTTTCTTTCCAACTTAAACAGCCGTATGAGTTTGATTCTCAACTGCGATTCACTACCGTACGGTGGTAAACAACCATGCATATTTAATTTTCATATGTACCGATCTAGAAATTTTAACGATTTTAAATAACGTAATTAACTAAATTTTTTATAAAATTAAACTATTAAAATTTTGAAATGAAAATTTAATATTTGAAATACGTCTATTTAAACATAGCAAGTGTCAGATTTTCATTGGAAAATATGTGGGTTTGTTTGGTTGTGAAATTTCAATTTAAAATTTAAAAATCAGTTAATTTGTTGAAAATAAAATATTTTTGAAATCTAAATATTTTATATAAGAAAAATGTAAATCATTTTCTGAGTGAGATGTCGTATTTTGTTTCGTCAATTTTGGACTTCTCTAGCTGCATTTATCTTATTTTCAACGGTTTAGCAGCAGTCTGGCAACGAATATTCGAGTTTTGATTGGAGGGTCGTGTCACCATATCTATGTATCATTCTGTTCGTTTCGTCGTGATGATCTCCACAGTATATGTGTATTTCGGCATTTGGTATGCGGCAAAATTTGAAAAAAGGTTAGCCGTATCGGTACCGTGTTGAGTCTCTAGAGTGTTCTGTCAATTGTCCTGCCACGATAAATGAATGGCCACTAACCTTTATAATTCTCAAATTCAACCTTGTGACTTTTGTTATTTCACCATCTCACTTTATATATGGGTTCGTCCATTCTCTCTCCCCTCTTTTCTTCATCTTCGTTTTTGTTCACACTTGCGAGAGAAAAATATATATTAAAAAAAAAATTAGGAATGCATTTCATATATTTTTAGTTTGCTTTTATTTTTGATTTTGATAGCCTGCTCGCCTCTTCCTTTTCGCGACCTTTCTCCCATCTGGCCTTGCTTGCGCATACCCTCACCGTCGACACCAACGTCTTCCGCCTCGCCACCTTGCTTTGACTGCCCCTCACTCGATAGCCCATCCCACACTGCCCTTCTCCAGCCAAGCAGTCTCCATCCGAGAGCCTAACCTTCCCCTGACAGGCTCCTCTACCTTCCAGTCTGCCCGTCCACACAAACCTAAACTGCCCGCAAGCCTCTACCCACCGACCGTGCAGCCGAAACCCATGCCTTCCGCCTTACTGCCGTACTCAGCCGCCCTTTCCTCGCTGTCAATGTAACGCCCCACCCCGAGACCCACCTTAGTAAAGAGAATTAACAAGTAATTCCGTCTACTAAAACGGAGAATAGGGCTGGTTAAGGGCGACTATCTATAATTTTGTCTTAAACATCTACCGAATACGTCGATAAATGCAATAAATTTTTTTCTACTCAAGTGGATCAACATACACAGAAATGCTTAATCCAAAACTATAGGTAGTTAACGGATCTATCAAAACAAAATACAATAACTAAATGTAAGCACATCACAGAACAGTAATCAACATCATGTATATACATATACACTGATACATGTTTAGTACAATACAATATGAATACAATAAAGGTGGTACTCGACCACACCATAAATATCGAATCAAATGTAACTACATCAGAGTATGCGGAAGAACAAAAACTACTCAAGAGAAAGAAGAGATGATATCCAACATCAACTTCAAGCTAAGTCAAATAGATGATACCTGAAACAACTCGGTCTGACCCGAGTGATAAACACACAGGTCAGGCAACTGAATCTTATCGTTAGACAGGAATACGATAAGGTAAAGAGAAGAGCTTCGCAACGGGATAACATAAGTAGGTATGAACACCTAGGGTTGATATCAAGTAACTTCACTATGTCTCTAAAATCAATGGCTGCAATTACCATTCAAAAATAAATTTAATATTTAATCTCAAATATTATTTTTAAAATCTCATTTTTTTTAAAATCACAAACCATCGTGTCTGATTGCCTCATCATAGCATTTAGGAGATTCCTATCGATAACGTTGATCAGGCGTACCGACAAGAACTCTTAACTACTTGATGGACAACCCAACACTCTCAAATTATTTCTATAAAAGTAATATTACTCTTATAAAATATATTCTCAAAATATTTTTTGATTTCTATTTAATCTCAAAACTCCAGTCAATTCTCGGATTTGATTCACTATAATTGAGTTTTGATATTTTTTTTGCTTGCATGTTGTTTCTATATCTTCTATAGGTTTCTAATTACTAATCCAAGGCCAAAGCTCTTTTGTTTGCAAGCAAAATCATTCAATTCACTGCAAATAAACCCTAAGGTGAGTAACCTCACTCACTCTAGCTGTAAATAATCTTTCTTATTCATATTTAGTGTAAAATTGGATGTTTGGAGCTATAAAGATCAAGTTTTGATCATATTTTGTGCTCAATCCAAAAACTGAATTCTGTCAATCTTTGAAGCTGAAACTAAATTAGACATAACTTTCTCATTTTTAATCGGATTTTGATAATTCTAGATGTTATGGAAAGAAAAAATCATATACTACAACTTTCATTTGTTAAGTTTTCAGTAATTTTGAGTGCTTCTATGTCAAAATTGAACTTTTCTACTGTAATCCCGAGAGCAAAACCGATATTAGCTCTGTGCTTAAGGCTGAAACTTAATTGGCCATAACTTCTTCATTTCTCAACCAATTTCGATAAACTTAGATGCTCCGGAAAGCTTAGACTATGTTATAAAACTTTTATGATTTGATTTTTCAAAAATTTCGATGTTATCTTGGGCAAAAATGTGATTGTTTGTCGCTGTCCTGATGCAAAATGACAGAAGTTGTGAAATTCAAATCTCAGAATTTTTTTATCTATAACTTTTACATTTCTTGTCGGAATTCAGTAATTTTCAGTGTTCTGGAAAGCTTAGGATGTATTCTACAACTTTTATCTTTTGTGCTCTCTCAAATTATGTGCTTAAAAGAGGCAAACTGAACAAATAAAATACAGGCCTGGGCAAAACACCAATGTTTATTCCTGTGTATCTTGAATTGTTGCACCAGCTTTTGGTGCTTTCTCTTATGTTTTCCGAACACGGTTTTGATGCTCTTTTCAGTGCAAATACTGAGAGCTTTAGATCACATATGCTCTGCTATTGAATCATGTATTTTCTTAGATTGCTCGAGCAAGTCTTTGATGATGAATTTTAATATAGATCTTGAGTGTTGTATTACCTTATTCAAGGGATAAACCATGCGTCTTGTGATTATTTTTGGGTTGCTTCTACCATATAGAACCATGGATTTTCACGAATCCGTCATTGGGATTTTAAAGGATTTTAATGATTCATTATGTAATGTTTTCATTGTGATTCCGAGCGCATGTGCACGTATTTTCAAACTATTTTCCAACAGTGTTCATATTCTAGCTATTGTTCTAGGAAATTTATTTTACAAAGTGATTTGATATAAAAAATGATACAATTAATATTTCTAAATTATAAAGAGATTTTCAAAGTTGATTTCTTAAATATTTTCTGAAATTTATTTCAAAACCCGATTTAGCAAAAATATATTTTCTATTTAAAGATACACGTTTTTGCACTTTTCGGACGTATGAGAAAGAGAATTAAACGATTTAGTAAAACATGTGGTATGGGACACATGAGTTTGCTTTTTCGGTTAATTCCGGACTTGTACGATCGAAACCTCTTGAGTATTGTATCTTGAGTTAGTATTTTAGATTTTCAATTCCTATTATAGGAATTATCCAAGTAGCCAATATTTGGTGAGTTGAGATGTTCGAGATCTCCTATTATAGGAGTAAAAATCGATGAGAACCACTTAAAGATGTTGTTTTACTTGCCGATGAGATGAGGTAAGTCTATTTATGAAGTATTCATGAAGTTAAGATGTTTATGATGATTTAACATGTTTATGATGATTTATGCAGTTAAGATGGTTATGATGATTTTCACTTGTCGATGAAATGAGACAAGTCATGATGGAACTATTACTCGTCGATGAGAAGAGATGAGTATGGTATTATATTAACTCGCCGATGAGATGAGGCAGAGTGAGTTTTATGATGGTTCTGATGTTTTATGATGTTTTCTAATGTGGAACCAACTAACGATTAGTAAAACATTAGGGGAGAACGTATAGTATGGGATATACGATTCTCGCATTTTGGGTTCCTATTCGAGATGTTGTGACACATTCAAGATGTTATTAGTACTACAAACCGAGTATAAGATTGGAATCATTACGATGTTCTTGATGTTATTACTAGATTCCAATCATCATGATGTTTTGCTCGGATTTTATGATTTGGGTGTCATCACGATATTCGACTATAGTCAATCAAGACGATCACGAAGCTAAGATGTTAATGACCCAAAGTCATCACGACGTATGGTACCAAATAATAGTAGTACTAGTCAAGATGAAAAGCACGTGCAATTTTCTATGAAGTTTTCTATGTCGATTTCACTTTTTTGTGATGTGTTATTTGAATATGGCCTTGAGTATGATGTAGGCTACATTCATATTATTCTATATGGTGATTTTGATTATGATTTCCTTTAACTCTTAATGAGTTCTCATGATAGATTATGATGATTTGATGTTTCTTTATGAAATTATTATATGGTTCTCATCCCTTATCCACTTTACTTAGAGATGTCCTTAAGAGAAACCATATGCATGTTACTTATTGAATTTCCTTGAAATCGATAGATGAATCCCCGATGTCCCCTTTTCTTATAAATGATATGATGAATAACATGTCAATCCGTTGGCAACAACGGAGTGATTCTCACCATTCCGCTTGTTATTGAGATCTTTACTACTGGTAAGTTTAGCTTGCCTGATCCGTGTGTTTTTCACTCGGGTCAGACCGAGTTGCAGGTTAGATTGGATTGCTTCACTTCTTGGATCAGCTTGATAGTTTTGGTTGGACTTATCATTTTGGCTTGGATGTCGTTTTGAGTCGTCTGCTTTTATGTGTCTTATTGTATATTATTTTGTGGGATGGGTGTATATGTGATTCGGTAGTCCATGCTACTTATATATGATGTATTATTATGGAGATGTATGGTGATGTATGTATTTATATATATATATATATATACTCTGATCTGGGTTTGCTGTTCTGTGACTGATGTTTTCTTTCTGCATGTATATTACATTATTTCTGAAATGGTCCGAATCCACCATAGTGTGCATTAGTTAGGGTCTAAGCGTGTCTACCACTTGTGAGGTAATGGAAAAAAAAATCAAGACATGATTGACATGCTTAGCTCTTAGCTAATGTATTACTATGATAGTCGCCCTTAACCAGCCCTATTCTCTACATTAGTAGACAGGATTACTTAGTAATTCTCTTTACTAATGCAGGTCTCGGGGTGGGGCGTTACAGTCAACCTCCCAAACCTTCCCCTGACCATCTGCCAGCGAACAGCCTTCCCACCAGACTCGACCTTGATCCGCCTTCCCCTGACCACGCCGAACAATCCGAGTTCTCCGCCTTCCCTCCCAACAGCCGAATGTAGCACATCACAGTCGTCGTACCCACCCCAACCACAGCAACTCACGCCTCCGACCACTCCTATCTACCACTTGTACCCTAGCCGAGCAGCCCTTCCCCTAGCCGAACTCCACAACTTCACGAGCAGCTACCCGAACTTGAGCAAAACTCCTAACTTCCTCTCCTCGTTGAAATAAAAATAATACAAATATAAGAGCTTATATATATGTGTGTGTGTCTATATATATATATGTATATATATATATATATAGACATATATAACTTTTTTCCATCAATATCTAGGCTAGCTTTGCTTGTGCGCTTGCGGTCCGGAACATTTTAGCAGCAGTGTCGCGTTCTTCGCTTTTTCGTTTGCTTGTTTCTTTGTTCTCGTTGTTTCTTCAGCCTCGAAAGGTGAGCTATCACTCATGATTAACATTCATATGCTTAGTAAATTAATTTCACATGAAACGATAATTTAAATATGTTGTTAAATTAGAATTGATTAGTGATATTATCGTTGGATGTGATATGTTAATATTTAAAATTATTTGCCTGTTAATTGACATATGACACCAATAACCTGTTGCATATATATTATATTTAGAATTGTTAATTATGATATATGATTGTCGCCAATATGTACACCATTTTATATTATTATTATTTTATTGTTCTCACACTGCAAGTTTTCTGTTAGTTTAAGAAATCCCTATGGGTTGAAATGATACATACCGGAACGATATTATAGATTTGAGAAAATCGTTATGGGATGAAATGATAAACGCAAGTGATTTTGTTGATTTTTTTGAATTTTAAAATTGCGGGTTGAAATGATATATACCCCTAAATATTAAATTATTGCAGATAGAAATGATAATTATCTGTATCACTTAACCATAGACTAGAAAATTATATACAAACACAGTTGGTCTATTTAAAAATAATTTTCAAAATTTTGAAAATATATATATTGATTTTAAAACATAATATAAAGGAAATGAATATGATTTAAAGTGAACAATAATATCGAAAGTGAATATGGTTTTGAAAGCGAATATGATTTTGAAGTGAATATGATATTTTGATATCAATTATGAATCGTTTTTAAAACTGTAAATTGATTTTATAAAATGACCATGGTATGAAGAAAGCGTTTGGTTGTTAAAGAGACCAAGATCAGCTATGGCCATACTCTCTGCCAATACCGAAAATCACTTTAACAATTGTGCACGTGGTTGAGATTCCAAAACGAAGTAGGATAGTTTGGCGTACGATTCTGGATGAGGTATGAATGCAGCCCTGACCTCCGTGGGTCAGCTTGATTTGAATAAAACAGGAGCCACACCGGGTCAAGTTATGTCGCTCCTCCAATCGGACATGCTTCTTTGATACTATATCTATTACTTTATGATTGATTTGGTGGCCACCCTTAATTTGATTATGGGAGTGTGTTTCAAGGTGGATGGTAGTAACCGCTATGAGTTACCACCAGTCCAGATCCGTAAAACGGTAGTATCCTACCATGGGTATTACCTCGCGTGCCTTATCATATGCCTTATCGCGCCTAGTACGAGTTTGTTTTGTGTCGTACACTATGGAATGACCTCTGATTTCCCTTCAATTTACGAAGGAATTACGATACTGGGTAGACTACAAAATTTATATAAAAATATGTTAAAGGGGATGTGGGTAACGCCTTAACGCTATTTTAGTATTTTACTTTACTGTAGAAATTATCTATATAGCGAATTGTATTATGTATGTAGATAGTTTAGTGGATCGTTAAAGGATGGAATCCCAACATCCTTTAAGTTATATTGCATTTCACTTGAGTTGATTTACTTGCATAAGAATGTTAATCCGGACTTGAGTGTTTTGTGTTTTGCTTCATGCTCGAATCAGCCTGAGTGTCACAACATTTGAGACTCACCTTTGGAGCTTGGAGTTTTGCTTGGAGATCTATCTTTATCTATTTAGCTTTTAAGTTATTCAGTTATTTCCAGTTGTTTGTGTTCGGATTTGTCATTTGCTTTTGTATTTAAGACTTCTATGTATTAGATTTCTATTGTGTTTTTCTTTAGACTCTGATGTTCTGTAGTAGCTTCATGAACCACTATTTATCTATTTCCATTGTTTATTGTTGTATTACTCCGTGTCTGTGATTCTGTGGTTGATTTATTTACTGTATATGCTAAATTTTTGCCAAGTATATAATAACAATCTGTTGTTTTGAGCAACTCAAGTCTGACATGTGCAGATCATTGTCGATTTGAATGGTTCGAAATAGCGGGTCGTTACACATGACGTTCATTGAACCTTGTTTGCCTATCGAGTTTATAAAAAAAAAATGCACAATAGTTAGATGCATGTAAGCAGAGTTTGTATGGTAAACATTAGTTATGAGAGCCGGAAGATATTTTCTGGGTTGCTGTAATATTACATTTGTTTTATTTTATAGGAAATTTTGACATACATCTTTATGATTATAAAAAAATTGCATTAGGTCCCTCCTAATTTTATTTAATAATATACATCCCTATTTCAAACAGAAAGGTGAAATTATAGAGGTATTTGGATAATTTTATGAATCTCGATATGCATGCTTAGGGTATACACCCATATCTCATAACTGCTGCAATACACGTCGTAGCCTATGCTTCTAAATTTGAAAATGAGAGAAATAAAAAAAGGAGGAAATTCAAAAAAAACATAGAAAATAGTGTTTAAAAGAAAATGATGTAAAACAAATAATTTTAGAAAAGAGGAATGTATTCCTAATTTCCACTTATATTTCATTTTAACTTTGAAAAAACGTGCAAATTTGATGGATCAAACCTTTTTAAATTAGGCAGTAGGTTAAAGTTCATAGTAACATGTGAATCAATCACGTAAGAACAAAGTTCCGATTATTGCATGTTATCTTATACAATTGATACTATACCACATAACATAAATGCTTCACTCTAGACTTGTTATAAACTCATTCCCAACTAATTCAGTCCTGAAAATTCAACGGAATGAACTTTTAGAGATAACATCCTTGATTTGGCTAATAATAGGGCGTCCATTTTTTGGACATTTAAAACTGGATTTTCAAAAATATACAACCATGAAGGCTCACCTATAAACAATTGCATGTTTTCTTTTAATTTTCAAAAATATATACATCGAAATGTCGCCTTGTGTGACCAAAATCACTCTGAGGACTATTGGAAACAATGCAGCGCCAGATACAAGTCTAGTGTATATTTCATTAACCGTAGAGATTACTATTTACGACAGTCGGATGATCGAGGAGATGCCCGAGGAGTGCATTCATAGGTCGACTATTGCTTTTGAAAGTACGCAAGTATATTGTAATGACCCGTATTTTTTAACTATTTTAAATTATCAAATTTTATATAATTATTGAATTAAAATGGTTCGAAATAAAATTTAATTTTTTATTTATGTAATTTATTGAATATGAACTTGAATAAATTTCTGAAATAACCAATTTCAATGATTTGGGCAATGATCAGTATTGAAATGGAATTCTATATATTGAATGTGTTATAATCAATAGTTGGAGTTGAATAATGAATATTGAGTAACTGTAAATCTAAGTAGTTGTTTTATTATTTGAATTCGTTTTAAAATCAAATTTTATAAGTTAAATAACTTTTATTTGAAATAATGTAATTTATTGGATAATTAAACTTGTTTAAATTAATATTACAATTATTTAAATTGAATTCTGGATTTAACACTGCAAGAAAACTGCGGTTTACCTACGCCAATATGGCTTTACGGGGCGTAGGTAAATGCAGCAACTACGTAGCCCCTACGCCAATTCTGGCGTGGCTAAACCCTTCATAGGTAATAAAATACCTACACCTTACCTAAGCCAACCGTGGAGTTGTTTCATATGTCTTTCCTACGCCATAATTTTTCTACGTCTTTCCCACGCCATGTTGTTCCTACGGTTTTGGTACGATATTATTACATCTTTAGCTACTCACGTCTTTCCTACGTCATTCCTTTACCTACGTCTTTCCTATGCCTAGTTTTCCTACGTTTTTCGTACGTCAGTCTTACATATTACGTTTCCTACGTCTTTTCTACGTCTTTCATTTATCCACGGTTTACCTACGTCTGTGGTTTTCCTACTCCATGCACACGACTTTTTCCTGCATCAATATTCCATTTACCTACGCCTTCCCTACACCTTCCCTACATTTTTCTGAAGCAATTTTGATATATTACTATTGTATTTCATTTCACCACATTAAAGAGAAACTAAAATCAACTTATTTTATATATACACACATTCCAACAAAAAGATTAACATCAAACCATTCATCTTTAATTCAAAAAACAAATATCTCATTCATATTACAAAGTCCAACAATATTAATCAAGTTCCTATATGTCAAAATAATACGATAACATGTTCATGATACATGACATCATACAGATACCATTAAGAAAGTTTTCAATACCCTCATCCCTCACGACGATCATTTGGCTCTACATCAAATCGCTGTCGAAGCATCTCGACGAGTTGTTCGTACTGCATCTTCAGCATTTGAATCTCCCCTTCTTGACGCTCCACCTTTTCCTCTAGTTTGGCTCTAATATGTGCTTCTTCCTTATTGATGCTATAAGTGGACTCTTTGTATTTCTGCATTTTATCAAATACTGCATCAATTTCTACATTTTAAACTAATTAAAATAATGTTTGTTGAAGTTTAAATACATACTCCAGGGATATTTCCATAATATGGCCTATGATCCTTTCTTTTAGCTATAGCACCGGTAAGCATATCGAATACTTCTTCCTCGACTTTATATGAAATTACTGTGCCTTGACTTTTCAATTTTTCGATTCTAGCTTGATATTGTGCCTGTATTTGTAATTTTTCAAATAAATTTTATACTCACATATTAAACTATTAACCAGTTATTAAAACCAAACCATAAGAATCACTTACCGCAAATTCCATCGATGCTTCATCAACCCATCCACTAGGGATAGATCCGCTGTTTGAAGTGACCTTGTGAGTCCTACAATACACTTTCCAATTAGTTGACTCCCTATTAAGTTCATCGGTCTAGAAAATAAAGACAAAAATAGAGTAAAAATGTGATAAGCTGATGTAAATTAACGTTAAAACAAGATTTTAGAGATCAAACCAAATCGTTTCGAAAATCCGCAAAGGATCTCGAACCACCACAATGTCGCTTTTGGTTTTGAGCCCTAGAGTTTGCAGCTTTTTCTGCCTATGCTTTTACTTCACGAAGCTCCCAATATGCCAAAAACTGCTCATATATCTACTGGGGTAGGTTTGGATGCTTCTTCCCTGACTCTTTCATACTGTGAATCCAGTCCCGATACTTCAAACTTGCTTTCCTATTTCATATCCGCTTCATAATTGCTGGTGAAGCATCATCTGTCCATTGAAATGACTCATGTACATGTGGTGGAAAATATGATGACTAAAAAAATAAATGTAACACAAATACACTAATATTATTTTATCAAAAACTCATGAAACATCACATTCTTAACATCGTCGGGGATACTTTTAAAATTGGACCAAAAATCGTTAACCCGTGCCAACAAACCGACTCAAATAGCATAAGATGTAGCCCTGGAAGTGAACTCATATCTGAAACATATAAATGTAAAGCATGAATATACATTACTCAAACTGTTTGTATGAGATTTGTTTACTTCAGGTATTCATATGATTGTCAAGAGTAGCCTACATAAGGTGTGTATGTAGTGGGTAGTTGGATAATAAAATTTATATTTTACCAGTAAAATTGAGACAATATATGTTGCTCATATTATAATTTTCAAATAAAAACCAAACACCCAAACACATACAGCTATGCATTAGGTGTATGGGCAATCCTTTGTATTCCAGTATACATCATTGACTGTATTTGGTTATTTTTTTCATCCTCAGCATGTGTGATCCCTTAGGCATATGTGACATATTTTGAAAAGTTATATTAGTTTGAGAGAAGTGGTTGGAAAAAGCATACAGAACATAATAATGAAGAACGTAGTTGCATACTTGCAGTAGTATAAGTTAACAGTCCAGTTTACTTACCATAAAAGCTGCATAACCACCCTAGGACCTTTAAGAAAAGGAAAAAAATAGCTATATTAACTGACATGTCTTTTATTCAGCATCAGATAAATTGATAAGAATGCAAAGTTGTTAATATAATACGTGCCGAGATGACTGTATATCCTTTATTAAAACAGCTGATATATCGTTGAAGAAGTAATTCTGCATCTTAAGGAACATTGTTAGATATCAAAGAAACATAATTGTTTTGTGCATTTACAACTTCGATTTGTGTGTTTTCTATATTCCAATCATTTTGCATTAACCCTCAGTTCTCAACTGGACATGGATACATACATCGAAGCAATAAACAATCGAAGGATTGCACTGAAAACCGAATTTCCAGTTGATACTTAGCTAATAATTAAGATCTAATCAAAATTGATGGAAAACCATACATAAATGCAAAATAATAGCATATATTTATCTATATATGACTACGTTACAATTGAGTACAATGTTTCATATCATATCAGAAGCTAAGAAAGAAAGCCATACTAATAACATTAATAAATCACCAAATACATCTATAAAATGGAATACGAACATATCCGCTTGAATGAAAGTTAGTCATGAATGCAGAACGGTCATTTTTTGTCATTGGCTTTGTAACTTGGATTGAGCTTGTGGAGGATTATAACAGTTGGAGATTTATAAGAAAATTTGTCCGATATCTTTTGCAGTCATGTTGATTCAGTAGAAAACATGACCTTAAACCACGTGAAGCAATCGAGTGACTAACTTAAGAAGGAAGAATATATATACACACACACACTTTAACCTGGGCCTTTAACTTAAGAAGCAAATCAATGTAAGACAAATATAGCCACTAACCTGGGCCAAACAGTACACATATATGTGCAGAGCTTACAAACAGTAAACGATGATATGGACTGATTGCATATGCTGTGCACATGGATACATAACCGACACACAATTGTATTTTAAGTACCATGATGTTTAATATTCGTTCAAAAGAGGCAAAGTCTAAGTTCTGTATTTGAACAACACAACAAACTAACAGTTAAAACATATTGATAATTTGTACAGGCAAAGTACACGGCTTGTCCAAGTACGTGCTTCTGCATAGACTTTAGCTAGTGTTGTTATCATGAAAGAAAGCGAAAATTAACAAAGTAGCACGTTTATTTTATTAGACACCTTAAATAAATGAGTAATGGTTGATATCATGAAGTTTCAGGTACAATTCGATGACTTATATTCATTAATGAAGCAAACATGGAATTTAGCTAGTGTGTTTATGTCAAAACATTAATTTAGTATAAATTTCATTGTGTCTGCCTCAAATCTTTTTTATATAGCTCACAAAAGACAACATCAATTAATTATTTTGCAAGAATTCTTACCCAACATTGGCTTGCCAGAAAACTCTGATCCTTGTTACGGAGGAGGAGTCCGACACAGATGCATTAGTCGAGGATTGGCAGCATCAACTTCAAGGGAAGTAGGATGAACAACGGGAGACATGACATGGGAGACATGACATGCTGCTCTGTTGACTGTGATCCCGATCCATCTTGACCACTAGGAGATGCGCTAGGTTGTGTTGCGGCAGATGTGTTGTTGCCAGAAAGACGTAGAGCAGGTCGTTTCATGGAACGACAATGACGATCAGCTCGAGTAGGCATGTCTGTTAAATGCAATTACTATAACATAGAGAAATACATATATGATTTGAAGAATTAAATATACAACAAACCAATTAAAACAACAAGAACCGAAGACTAAATACCCAAAGATAACTAAGCATACAAGAGTGATTTGAAGTAAAAATTCATACTAGTAGAAAAATCAAACAAGTATATTAATGAAAGCATGCTACCAATCAACATTATCATCATAACTTCCATTATTTACACTATCATATTCATCTTCACATTCATCAACTTCGATATCTTCATCAACTTCAATATCATTTTCATCAGCTTCGATATCATAATCAACTTCGACATCATTGTCAACCTCTACTCCATCAAATACTTCACTATGAAGTGGTCCGATATCGTCAATGTCTTCAGTGATTTGCCGTAGCCCGTTATGGCCTAAATCATTCTGATATGGTTGATCTTCGCTTACGATCATGTTCGAATTAAATGACCATCTTGGCTTTGTTTTAACGACAGCCTACCAATCTGCTTTATTGTTGTTCATAGCAGGATAGGGTATATAATATACTTGAGTCGCTTGCATCGCTAACACAAATGGATCATAACCTTGGTATCATCTTTTGTGATTTATTTCAACAAGTGGATAATCTTTATGTGCACGACGTATTCCTACATCTTTTCTATTGTCGAGCCATTCACATTTGAACAAAAAGGCTTTAAGCTCTGGTGCCATCGAGTAAGTAAGTTCAATTATTTCCTGTAACATGCCATAATAATCTTCTAGATCATCATCCCTGTTGCATCCTTTAACACACACCCCACTGTTGTAAGTTGTTTTATTTGCTTCAAATTCAGTTGTGTGAAATTTATAGCCGTTAACGTACATAATTGGACATTTTTTATTCTTCATCATAGGACCAAATGCAAATTTTGCATAACAAACATCAGTGATTCCATTATCATCAACTTATTAAAATAAATTCACATACATTATAATATTATATAGATTTACGATATAAAACGCGATTAATATATAATAAATCATGCTCACATATTTCTTAAACCATTTCTTAAATCCTTTACTGGGCTCAACATCAGGATTTGCTTCTTCAATTGACCGTTGGACGATTAAAATTACCAAGGAAAATTTATAATATAAAACATAAATCATTTTAATTGATTGAAGTTGTGTTACATACCAAATAAGATTTGACAGCTCTTCACAATTGAGAAGCACGGTTGATTTAGCTAAAGTAAAATCTTTAATTGTCTGAAAACCTCCATCTTTCCAATTACCATATGGACGTCTCCATTTCTGAAAGATGGATATAGATATATCAGATGAATCATCCATATCATCCTCATTACGGTGGCCACTGTTAGAAACCTTGATATGGTCTTCAAAATAGTAATTGAAAAATGTGGATGCTTCTTCAGTAATGTATGCTTGGCAAATTAAACCTTCAAAGCGTGCTTTTTGTTTCACCTTTTTTTAAGATGACCAAGATATCTTAATATGAATACATGAAAATATGATAAAAATGTGAAAATAATAATATGATGAAAATATGAAAATAAAGTCCACCTTAGTTATATATACCTCTCAAAAGAGTACATCCATCCATATTATATCGGTCATCGCATTAAAGCTTCAGTTGGTAGATGTATAGGTAGATGTTCCATGCTATTAAAATCTCTAGGAGGAAATATTTTTTCCAATTTACGCAATAACTTTGGTACATCCTTCTCTAGTTTCTCCAAATGAGCGTTAATAAGAGTAGTCAAACGTAAATCTTTGTACATTAAGCTAAGCTCAATTATGGGCATTCAAACCTTTTGTGGTAATAGCTCCTTGAAAACTATCGGAAATAGAGTCTCAAGAAATACATGACAATCGTGACCCTTCATTCCCGATAGTTGAAGGTCCTTCATGTCAACACATCGTTTCATATTAGAAGCGATTCCATCTGGTAACTTCAAATTTATACCCACTCTGATACTTTTTTACGACGAATATTTTCCAACTCATAACAAACTAACACTACACCACAAAAGGCTTTTAACAGCGTTTGATAAACGCTGTAATATGATACAACAGCGTTATTAGAAACGCTGTATAACGACATGCTGTCGTATATACATAACTTACAACAGCGTTTCTATAAACGCTGTTGAAACATCTCTGTGACAGCGTTTATTACGAGCTGTCAATAATGTTTTCAACAGCGTTTATAACGTGCTGTATTATGTTTTCTAAACGCTGTTATTGAATCATCAACAATTTCGACAGCATGTTAAAAATGCTGTTATTGAATCATCAACTATTTCGACAGCAGGTAAAAAACACTGTTATTGACAATTTCAAGATAATTACAGCACGAATTAAACGCTGTTGTTTCTTCATTGACAGCATTAATCAAACGCTGTCTTCTATTTATATAACAGCTTCAATATTCCACTCTATTTTTGAATATTCCAAAACTATATTTTAAGCATATTCAAGCAACTAGTATATATAACAAGTTCTAATAACTATTAATTAGTTACATAAACTAGTTAAGACAATATTAATAAACAAAAGACATCCATAAACCAAGTTTCAATAATATCCATAAACAAAAATGGTTTCTCCAAAAATCACCTAAATCAAATACATCTCTTTCACCGTCGCAAAGAACAACCCATAAGTTTCTATCACGAACTCCTCCCCTCAAATCAAAATTTGATCACCTTCATTGCAAACCATCACAACCACCTCCCACTGCCTTCTACTCCTCCACAACATACACCAATCTGAACACACTACTTTACAAAACCATGCTATTTCAATCTCCCTTGCACACCACTTCCTTTACCCAGAACAAACTTCCCTAAACCTCTGCACACCACCCAGTCATTCAACCACTTCAGCCGAGCCACTGCAACTTCAATGCAAACTCCTTCACTTCAATCTACATCGCCTGCCTCTTCAACATTCACTGTTCCACCGTACAAACAGTTCCTCTTTCACCGTACATCTCCATACAAACAACATACACAACAACAATACCCACACTTCCTCAGCAAACCAGAAATCACCACCTAGTCATGCCAATCCTGAACCATTCAGCCCAGTCGTGCCAATCCCGAACCATCTCAACAACCTGCATATTATCCAAACAAACAATGACACAATAAATACTGCCACAACTTGAACTTTGATTTATTAAAAAAATCTGAAGTTAGAAGGGAAAGAAATCAATGCTTGCTTATAGAAGCTAATGCATTGAATTAAGTTTATTAACAACTAAATCTTAAAGTCTAATAAAATGCATAATAATTCAGCACCTAAAGCTAGCATAATACTACTGTTCAGTAGATGTTTGTTTCCTAAAGTTTGAGATAATCCATTGAATAATAGGGAGATGGATCAAATTTGATATCATAAACAAAACAAATGACAAACTGAATATTTAATGATTAAATTGCACTAATTCCAAAGAAAAATAATGATGTGGCTAAAAAACAACTTAGTAATACAAACCTCAAAGGAAAGAAGTCAAGTTTTCATGCCACATTACTAACAGTAAATTCAATAAGTTATGAATAAAAATACCGATCAGGCTATCAGCCTATATATTTTAACGTTTGAACTTTGAATGAAACATACCGTTAATGCAGCTAATGGCGAGCCACCATCCAGAGAAGAATGGACCCAATCACTTTTCAAAAAAGCTTCATAAAGTTATCTCTGTATCCAAAGCCCAAAAAAAGTTTCCTTTTTCAAATTCAATTTGGAATAATATACTTCATAAATGCAATATCACAATAAATGACAATCAAGACAAGAAATACCTAAGACTTGCCAATTCTCCTCGAATACTTACTTAAAAATTATAATATTACCATTAAAAATCATCATATTTAAGTACGAATCATTTTGTATAATCAAAGCTTGGAATTTAAATACTTAATTTTCTGACTTTAAATGATTTTCGCTGCAAAATTCTATTTTAGGAATAATTACTAGATATACATTCTTGAAACTATTTTTAAAAGTGATATCACACTCTTATAACCATTTTTCGCCCAAAGATCAAGGCCTAAAATAGATTATAGGAAGAGCAATCGAATTTATTTTAATGGATGGGAACCTGTAATACTAACAGGGTGATATATATACACATATATACAGATAGGCACAGGTATTTCTAAATTTATATACATGCATTTATATCCATAACTAAACATTTCAAGTTATCACCCATATCCATCATCACAGGCATCAAGTATCAATTCAGATATCAAAACATATAGATGGGTTCAAGTGAGTTTGCTCACCTGTCAGTGGAGAACAGAGCAGTATATTTTTTTTTCTTTTTATTTGATCTGGATTTAATCTGAATCTGCATTTTACTTCTACCTGATCTTTGAATCACTTGAAACTTGATTTGTTTTTGGAATTGCTTGATCTTGACCCTTGTTCCAGATTGAAGATTTTGACTCGGCTTTTGTTCTGAATCTTGGTTTACAGGTTTTGAATTTGAAAACTTTCAGACGGGGAATGTTTTTGATCAGGCAACCACATATCAATGGTTTTCAATGGTTTTGAATTTGAAAACTTCCCACTTCAACCACATATCAAGCACTTATCCACTACAAACAGTTACAACAGTCATTCAAAACCATCCCACAGCAACAAAACAAACATTTAACCATTTTTGTTTCAGTCACAAATGCAGAAGACAATAAGCAAATAATACCAAACTGAAAAAGATTGAACTAAATATTAAATCATTTAGTTCATCATCAAGCCATGCCAAGAAGAGTTATCAGAAAATCATCATCATTCAACTATTTGGCTGCTTTCAGTTTTTTTATTAAGAAAATCAAGAAAACTGAAACTGAGATCATCATCAAGCCTTGCCAATGATCAAGATCACTGGCTGCTCTCCGATCCAATACAAGAAATTAGGCAAGTTCACCTGAAAATTTTGCTTTCATTCAGCATTTGTCTGCGAATCAAGTTCTTGGTTCTCTCTTTCATTTTAATATCTTGTTATTCATTCCATCTTTGAAGAAATGAACCTTGAGGATCTAGTACGTTCTTCTTATATTTTTGTTTCTTAGGAGTTGAATCTTATTTAGACTGAAAATTGAAACTGGTTTTTAATGCATCAATCCACCAGTGGACTGACCCCCATATATTGCTTAAGATAGAAGCAAATATGTTTCTTCGCCTTTCATTGAATAATTTTTCAGAACTCAGTGACTGTTCAGACGTCCAATCCTCAAATCTGTAATGGGTTTAAAAAAGACTCAAATCGATTATTCAACAAAACTTGGAAACAGGTGAATATGGTGTCATCATTAACAACATACTGAAAATTACCATAAAGAAAAAGAAAATGGGGACAAAATGAATGTGATCCACTAGTTATGAACATGTACTGCTAGTATATTCTTTCATGGTAAGCTTGGTCTGAATAACAAATGATTATTACTGTTAATGTAAATATAATATGGCCATATAAATATTTATGTTTAAACAATTTACAAACATCATTAGACCGGTTTACAACAATTAAAAGAATTTATTAACATCTGAAGAAAAATGCATTAACATTTTACAAAGTTCCTGCCAAAAATGGTTTTCAAGATCAAAATAAACTCAATCTTTGTTATTCTGTACTTCACTTTTGGACAAAAATTGTACAAATTTATCCAATACTTGAATGGAAGAATTTCTTAACCTTTAATTTTACAATACTTTTGGACCAAAATTGTACAAATTTATCCAATACTTTTGGACAAAAATTTTACAAAGTTTCACCAATGATGTCAGAAATTTCTTAACCTTTAATATAAAAGAATTGAATCTACAATGTTATTGAACTCAATTTGTCATTATAAACCGATGTTCAGATTCTCAAAGTTATTTGAATGTTTGTGATAATCCCCCTACTGATGTTCAGATTCTCAAAGTGCAGGAGTTTACTTGCAGCTCATTCGAACTATAAGTTGAGAAACGCTAACTTGGCTTTTAAGACATGCAAAGTTCAGCAATATCCATTCACTGTTAACCAAATGATCTCACCATTGGATTAGGAACAGTATGCTTCAGAAATAATCAGGTATATAACATAAAGGAAATTACTTGCTGAAAATAACTAAATAATATTATTAGTTACCTTTGCGTGATGAGAATTTAGGTTACCTTTGTGCCATCACAGCATGAACCGGAGTCCCACACGTAGGGTGAAGCAACACATCCAGCCCAGTAAAGGAGCTTAACCAAAGTCCAGAATCTTCAGATTACCTATGATATTGATAAGGCAAGAGCTAAATAGCATAAAATTTAGGAATCTTCCCAATTTTGATGCTATTCAACTATGCCTCATCAAATTTAGGAATCTTCCCAATCTTCCCAATTTTACAAATAGCGGTTCGGGTATAATATTGCCAATTGGGCTGTGTATCTGAATCGGCCCACATAGAGTTGCACACTATAAATGCAACTATATCATGTACAAACTGAAGCAATTACAAACTGATTGAATAAAAAGCAATTGCTATTGTATATCAATTCTCTTGCTAAACATAGTTTTTCAAATTCTCTATCATGGTATCAGAGCTGTTTCAAGCTTAACGGCATTGAAATCAGATTTTGAAGAAAGAAAGAAGTCAAGATATCATCAGAGAATTATCATCATCTGATATCTTGATAACCCATCAGGTATATCTCATCATTTGGGTTACATAATTGATTTTGCTTATTAAAACAGGTGCCGTGCCAAAGAAATCAACAAGTTTCTGACTGCAACAAGTTTTTAAGCAAATTCCAAAGCAAGAAGATTCAGAAAAGAAAAACAGATATCAAGAAAGCAATCAAAGGCAGAAATAAAGTAATTGCCCTGCCAAGAAATCATCAGAACACATTCATCATTTGATTCTGGCTGCAACTAACCTGAGCATACTGCATCTGAAGCAATCTTGCAACTGCAAGTTTCTGAATCATCAAGCTAGTTATCTCTTTTATTGATTTCAACACGGCTGAAGGAGACACCAACTCAGAAACCTCTGATAATATCACCAATCCTCAGCAACAAACTGTAGAAGCAGCTGGAAAGTTGATCAAGCCTGTCCTTAGCCCACAAAGTCAACTTATCACCATCCATTTTGAAGAAGATAATCATCTTCTATGGAAACTTCAAGTTGAAACTGTAATTCAAGGATTAATCTGCAGTATGTTAATTGATCACCAATATTTCTTCTCACATTGCAAATTTACTTCAAAAGCATGAAAATATATCCTTGAAATATAATGTTTCATATAATTTAAGATGAAGCCGTGTAGGAATGTTCATAATCGAGAATGTTCATAACTCTTTGGTGCTCATTTCTAATAGTGGTATGCTATATACAGGATTCAACAAATCAACAAGCCCTACTCGGTAGAATTACGTACATCTGATTCCAAACTCAGTTCAAAAGTCACTTTAATTAACTTATTGTCAACTAGTTAACATGTTAAGTAAATATATGTATATGCGAGCATAGAATCATTTTGATATTGCACCCTCGTAATTCACTCTAAAAGTAAACTACAATCAAAATAATAACCAGTAGTAGTTGAACTTATATGATATAATAGTGCAAACAACCTAGCTAACATGTCTATCACATAACACGAAGGATATAAATATAATAACTGTTGTTTTACATGGTTTGTTTTCTATGCAGTGGACAACACAAAGTCGCAGTAACCTAACGTCACTTGATAATGAACCCAATTGATGAGGTATGAAACTATTATCTTAACTCAAAAATATGAAACACACTTGAATTGCTGGATGCAGCAAAAGATGTAAATTTTTCAGGCAATTGTTATCTTAAGTTTGCTTTCATCTTCAATTTTCATAAACCGAAATCATTTACGTTGAGCTTTTATTCCAAACTTTACTGTTATTGTTTCCAAACCGAAATCATAAAGTGAAGCAGTTAAATTTCCAAACTGAAAACTAGGGTTGAGAAAAAACACTCACCAGTTTCCCGTTCCGTTGAGTTTAGGGTTACCAAAATCGAAGTCTAGGACAGAGATGCTAAACCAAAATCGAAGCGGTGGATGAAGGAAGATGATTTCTACTGTTGAAATCAAAATCGATGCATGGCCGAAAGTATGAAAATTATGAAGGGAGGGAATGGAAACTAGAAATTGGGGAGGGAATGGAAACTAGAAATTGGGGAGGGAATGGAAACTGAGAATGGAAATTGGGGAGGGAAGTGGCGGCAAACGAAATAATCACTGATGTATGCGGTGCGGCAAACAAAATAAGCACGAATAGTTTTGTCAGCGTTCAACCCTTAAAAACAATATTCTCACAAACGCATTCTACAGCATTAAAGTTTTAAACGCTGACAATGACTGCTGTTAAAACTCATTTTTCTTGTAGTGTAAAGTTTGAAATTTGTTCGTTCACTATCAATTTTTAGTTTAGGACGATTACAGTAGAATGCAATATCCTTCCTTGACTTCAAATCATCTTTTGTTTTTCCCTTAACATTCAAGATTGTGTTAAAGTAGTTCTCAAACAAATTTTTCTCATTATGCATTACGTCCAGATTGTGCCGAAGTTTCAGATTCTTCCAATATGGTAACTCTCAAAATATACTTTGTTCGCACCAATTATGAATTTGTCCTTACCAGGGATTTTTAGCTCTCTTCCTATCTCATGTATTTTAGTGTTGTCTTGCACGATCTCGTACACTTGTTCACTACTCAGAATGTCAGGTGGCTCTAAAGTAATAGTTGTATTTGTCCTGAAGTTTTTCTTATCAAATCTAAAACGATCATTTGGATGCAAAAAACCACGATGATGATCCCACCAACACTGTTTGCCGTCATATTTTAATCGAAAGGTTTCTATCGCATCCATACAGATAGGACAAGTGAACTTGCTGCTAGTACTCCAACCAGAAAGCATCCCATATGCTGGAAAATCACTTATTGTCTACAATAAAGAAGCAAACATTCTGAATTTTTTTTTCCTTGACACGTCATAAGTAATAACGCCATTTATCCATAGTTTTTTCAGCTCATTAACTAAAGGTTGCAAATGTATATCTATTCCATTTTTGGGATTCTTTGGTCCAGGAACAATCGTAGTTAAAAACATGTATGAATTCTTAATACACATCCACTGAGGTAAATTATAAGGTGTTATAATAACTGGCCATGTCGAATAAGGTTTTCCGAACGAAGTAAAATGTGCGAAACCATCCGTACACAAACCAAGTCGGACATTTCGTGATTCTTTAGCAAAATCGGGATAAACTTTATCCAAATGTTTCCACGCCTCACCATCAGAAGGATGACATAAAATCCCTTCCTCTCGTTGTCGTTCATTGTGTCATCGCATGTGCTTCGCAGTAGCACAAGATGCATATAATCTTTATAATCTGGGTATAAGCGGAAAATAATACATACGAGTGAAAAATACACATTTTCCATTGGTTTTTGTAGACTTGTATCTTTTTTTATTGCAGAATTTACAATTCGTAAGGTTTTTGTCTTCCTTCCAATATATCATGCATCCACCTATGTGACGACCCGGAATTTTTAGGCATTTGAAATCGGGATATTTAATTGATTTTAAATATTTAAAAGTTAATTTGTAACTTAAATTTCAAATATCACCATTATTTGGAAATTTAATTATTGAATTTAATTATTGGGAATTGGGTAAGATGTTGAATCTGAAATTTTAAGCCTGAAAAAATAATAATAAAATAATTTGAAGGCTTGCAAAATTTATATTGATAATACTTAAGATAGTGAAAGTGTAAAATTTGAATTTGGAAGTGTTTTGTGCAGTTTTGAATTTATATCATTTAAATTGAATTTAAAAATAGCCTTCCGAGGTACAGTCTCGAATTTCAACGAAACTAGTTCTATTGGATCTGTAATATTGTATTATTATCGGATTTCAATTTTCATAGTGTTTGGAGTTGTTGGGTGAGCGTACGACATATAAACGTGTTGAATCTATATCGGAAATTTAATATAATAACTCGATCCAAAACGCTATCTTTCCCATACAATCGAATTATTTTGGCATTTTCTAATTTATAAATTGGCTAGTCAACTACTTTTCCTTTCTATGCACGCCACCTTCTTGTCATTTAATCATGTCGTTTTCCCAATTCAAAGCCGTTCAAAACATCCATCTTCCTTCAAAAAAAATAAACTTATCAGTTGAGAATAAAATTCTGTTGAAAACAAAATCGAACTCAAAAATAATGGTGGCTGCGAAAGAAATTGATCGAGTTCCTTTTTAGCTCGTAGCTGCGCTCACTCTCTCCCTCAAGTTTCTTCGCATTCGATAATTAGGGTTTGGCGACGTCTCGCGCGATGTGGCGACTATCGATTTGGGGAGGGGGGCTACGTCAGTTGTTCGCGGTGAAGGAAAGGGTCGCGATGAGGTTGCGATTGGTTTAATCGAGTTCGCGGTCGAAGCCGAGGTGAAGGCGAGGGTTCGCGAGCGAAATCTGGGAACTAGGGTTTGAGCAAAGTTAGCGTGAAGCACGGTGGATGGGAAACGACATTGCTGCTCAACATAGTGAAGGCAATTTAGGGTATGGATTTCTTTCTTCTCTTTTTAATTTAAATTCATATTATTTTTTTAATAAGCCACACTTCGGAAATTTTTTAGAATTTAAATATTACAGTGAACTTGAATTTTGGAATTTTACAGTCAAGGTAAATTTCTGTTATATATAAAAAAATGGTTACAGTCAATATATTACAGTCACGGTTTATATTTGCAGAGAAGGAATCATACTTTTATATTAATATAAACAGTAAGATTTTAACTAAGAAATTTTGTTTTAAATCTATATATGTAGTTTCAAAATAAAATAAATATACATTACACATTTTTATTTACTAGTTTATTTTAAATAATATTTAGGAGATTAACTTATTCAATTTATTTTTGGAACTTAAAATTTATTTATTAATAGGAAAATTAGTTCAAATAAATTTTGGGTTAATTAAATTTATTTGAGGGAAATTAATTGTTCGATTAATTCAAGTATTAATAATCACCTAATGTTTATACAAGGTCCAAATATCGTGAAGAAAATAGTCAGGATTGAAGTGGATTATAAACAAAAATCAAAGGTGAGTTAATCCCACTCATCTGGTTATAATTTAAATATAAAAGGTTAAATTTAAATAATTAGTTGATTGATTGATTTGATTGGATGTGCAATATTATATATAGTAGTATATAATATGTCTTGGAATGATTGATTTCCCGCATTATATAGCGGATGAGACCCTATGCGCCGCATAATAGTGGATGGTATTTTATGTAAATCTCATATACTGCGATATTCCACCTCGAAGTGGAATTGGTATTTTATATTGTGCTAGCATTTGTGGATGTAGGAAAACAGGCTGGAGGGATCCAAATGGATTCCTCAAAATTATTTATATTGTTTAATATTCTTTGTTATGAATATGCGATATTCTATGATGAATATTATTGATAATTGGAATATTGAATGCTATGGTTTACTTGAATATATTTCGGCACATCGAGTTATCAAAATATATAGAATTGGAGTTTTCAAAAGAAAATAAAGGAAAGAGAATTTGTAAGTGAAATAATTATAGAGAATTTAAATAAATTAAGATTGAACTGGATAAGAATAAATGTGATTTTAAAATTCTAATAAATAAATTCCGTATATGGAAAGGGAAGTTGAGACTAAGAAATTTATAAACTGGGTTTATAAAAGTAAAATAATATATCAGTGGATATTTGGAGAAATAAATTCGCGATGGATAGTTATTAAAGAAATGGAAATTTGTTTAATAATAAATAGTGATTTATTTTTTTAAAGATAGAAAGAGAAGTATATTTCCCTGGATAGCCAAGTGCGTTTTCAAAGTAAATTTTTAAATATAAGTTAAAAGTTTAGATGTTGTCTTAAAAAGCATGTTTTAGAAAATTTATTCTTTCTAAACATTTAAATTCTAAAGTAAGTATTTTCTTTTAATCTATTATAGCAGTAATTATTTAAAAGTGACTTGGTATTTGTTTTTAAAGAGAAAAACTAGTTTTATATTTTATAAAGTAGCCTCATTTTAAATATTCCTAATATATATATTTTTAATAAAGAATTGAAATAGTTTTCAATCTAAATGTTGAAATATATTTTATAATAAAGTGTTTTAAAGTTATTTCAAAAATCTAAAGCTTTGTACTTGGTATTTTCAGTGGAAATAAATATTTGGGAATTTATTACATAAGAAGAGTGTGGGTTGAAACTGTTTTCAAAATGGTTGAAAATGGAAATATATCTTGCGGGGACATTTTGAGGTTAATAAATAATTTGTGAAATTATTTATTGTTTGATGGTTGTTGTGAATGTTAATTTATAGTTAAATAACCGACTATCAGTATTGGCCAAATGCGCTGATCGTTTCAAAGAGACCGGGATCAGGATTAATTTCTCGAAAACCACTTCGATCCGGTTTGTACGTTTTCGTGAGGAAGACGAGTTTGGATTCGAAGATGGAGCTGTGAAATGCAAGGGCTAGTCGCTACTAATCCTGAGGATGTTTCCAAAATGGATGTAGTAGGAGTAGTGCCTTCGGTTCTGTTCGAACCCGGGACGTACTTGTATGGATGAATGCTTTCGAAACATCGTCAGGTGGACGATGGGCATTCTAAGTGAAACGTTCTAAACGTAATGCTTAGCCTCAAGCCTCATCAACTGGGAATGACTGAAAATCAGGGGTTATGCAGCAAATCTAGGTGGGTAGCACCCATTTCAGAGTGAGGTCATCCCTGTCTAGATGTCCCTTTTATTCGGCTTAATGGTGTGGTTGCTGAGCCCAACCGTGGGGTGATCTTACTCGGGATTATCCAGTAAGGGGTAGTCCCGGTTTTGTGTCGCAGGGGGTCAGGAGTGATCCTCGGTATGCTGATCTAGACCAGGTACCATGGCAGGTGGTACCCCAGTGCCTAGTCATTAGTTGAAAATCCATTCTCCCTACGCGCCTTTTACGAGTTTTGTTTGTATTACCCACTTTGTGGCTAGTAGATGGAATTTAATATACATAACAATTTCGGCTATTTTAATAAGTATTTGTAAATAGACCCTATTATAATATCAGAGGATTTTAATTAAAAGTGTTTTAGCTATCGTAAGGTAAAACACGACATGTTTATTTGTGGCGTGGTCATACGAGATGCTTTTGATTTTCAAAGGTTTTTGAAACTTTAATAATCAATTTGGGTGTGGTTTTCTCACACAGGTATTCCAGGCTGACTCGGGTGTTATTTAACTGTAATGCTCGGGTCAGACCGAGTGTTATAGAATACATGATAAGGATGCTGTGGAGCTCAGGAGACGAGCTGGATGGCGATACGTACTTCTGTATTTGATTATTATTCCGCTGTGTATCCAGTGGTATGTTATTGATGTGGAACTCCAATGATGTACTCTGATGATGTATGTATAAACAAATATAGTTTTTTGTGTGTAAAGATCATTGATTATCTATTATATTTTGTTCTGCTGCGATGGTTAGATTCTGATGTTGTTTTCTATTTGCTTCTTCTTCTACCGCTTCTTCTTTAACCCAAATGGTTCGTATTTCCGTTCATCTTGAGTTGATTGATGTAGAATAGTGTTGACTCAAGCGGTACGGATTTGTGGGTCGTTATAACTGTTATCAGAGCTTAGGTTGGTGATAACCTTGGCTCTGGTGGGAATTACCCATTGAAAATAGAGTCCGTAGAATGAGTTTGAGCGTATTAATAGATATGAGTGCGTATTTATTAGTGAATATAAATTGTTTTAATATTGTGTTGGCTTATTGGTTGAGTGGAATATGAATTCTGATCGAGTAAGTTGGCCGCTATTCGAGAAGAGTTTATAAACACCTGACACGATAAATCGACACGGTATTGTTTTAAATATGGGCGAATGAAATAATTTTACCCAAAAATATATTTTGATATAAAGAAAAGTTTTTGTAAACTATTTTAGCTAATGTATGGTTGCTTGGATGTTAGGAATGATAATATTAAATTATTATCATTGTTGTGTAACAATTTAATTAAAAATTGAAAATATAACCAAAGGTTAAGGAAATAAATTCATTTATAAAATGAAATTTATAAATGTGAATTATAAATGTGATTTATAAATTGAAATATAATCAAATGGAATTTGTATGAGCATAAATTTTACAAATGAATTGTAGTTAAAATTTGATTTAAGACAGAATTTGAAAATTTAAAATCCCAGAGATTTTGGAGGTGTTTTTCGAAGTGATTTGAGGAAAAATAATAGCATTGTTATTTTGGAGGTATTTCTGAAAGGAAATTGTTTCAAATAAATTTTAGGAATGGATATAGCATTGAACTCATTTCAGTCGCTGGAAAAAAATTTCGGTGATGACTGCAGCATCATCGATGTTCATTTTCGAGTTTCTAAGTGACGGATTACTGCCAAATTGATTTGTTCAGAAGAATTAGTTTGTTTTTGAAAATTTCAAAGGGAATTTGTTGGGAATAAAAACCAGAATTGGTTTAAATTTTTGAGAAATGTGATTTTAAGATAACGGTGATTTCAAATGATTTGAAACCAAAAGCCGGGTGTTCAAAAATCCTAATGAGATAGGTTGTAAGCTTATAAATTGGGATGATTTTCAAATCAGGAACGAAATATGAGCTTTGACTGTTGGAATTTAAATTTAAAGTGATGGGTTAAAAATGAACTTGTCGTTTGGCCGTGCGAGCTTAGAATGCGTGGAATTTATTTTAAGAATTTAATTAAAATAAATTGATTTTGAATCGAATTAGTCCTTAAAACTAGTTCTTTTACGTCCGGAATGGGGGTAAAACATTAGGAACGCCTGGTGGCACACTTCGTTTGGAGTTCGAGAATTTAAGGTATTAGTAGCTAGATATTTTCGAATTATAGTAATATATTCTTTCCTAAAAGTCAACACTCGTACACAACCCACGCTCCTTTTGTCTACCATTACTCCCTCTCCCTTCTCTTATTTCAAATCGCATATCAGTGGAAAAAAAACATGATCAAATCGCGTCTGAAATGGCAGAGGCGCTTGGTTCAAGATTTAGGGCATCGTGTTTGCTTATGCGGTGAAATGGAAGATGACGGCGGCAGTTCATGCTCGAGTTTAAGGTTTCAGTGAGAAAGCGTGATGCAGATCAATTTTTGGGTTTTTGTGCAGTCGACTCGCACGCAAGGTGGCACGGAGGAGGCGTAGGTGGCCCGCGTTGTTCCTGGTCGGCGACGATAGGTGCTGTTGGCGATCTTGGGTAAAGGAAAAATAATGATTATAACGACCTGATCTAGGAAGAAGAGGGAACGCGTACGAGAGGAGTTGAGCGGTGAGGTAAAAGATTTTTAAGTTAATTTTTGTTATTTTTAATATTGATTAAAATCGTACATAATAAAACCGTTACTCTTGCGTACGAGGTCCGATTTGGGAAAAATGAATTGCATTGGGATCTTATGGAAGTCATCTACAGCGTGAAATCGAAATGGCATTTATTTAAAGCTGAAATATTTGCAGTTTCAAATAAATGATGAGTGTTTTATAATGCTCACGAAATACTAGAATATATTATTTGTTAGTCAAATTTAAAATTATGAAGTGATTTGAATTTATTGATTGTTGTTTGATAAACTTAACTGACATTTAAATTGATATCTGAATTAACTGATAGAAAATTGAATTGACGGTTAAATTGAATTGGAATTAAATTACTAGCAAACTTTCGATTATTGATATGCAGTAAATTGCATGAAATTTTGACTGTCTAGAAGATTGATTGTCATGGATGCCAATTGATTGATATTTGGATGATTGGATGATTAATTAATTTTAAATATATCCTATTATCATCTTGTATATTATTTACAATATGTAAAACTGTAAATCAAATTATTTCGAATAAATTAAGGAATTGATTGAAATGATATATACCTATGACATTTATTTTGGATTGAAATAATATATATCCATCCCTGAATTAAATTGAATAACTATCCACTTGGCCGTAGTATAGAAAGTTATATATGGACACCGGATTTGGTAAAATAAATGATTTTAAAAAATTTGATTTGAAATTATTCAAATGATATTGATTTAAAGAAGTAAAAATCGAATTTATGGAATCGAATTATTTTCGTACTTGAGCTCAAAATTTTCAAATTTAAATTTGTTAACCGAGATTGTTTAAATAATCTATATTGAGATTTTGAAATTATAATCGAAATATGATTTGAATTTCAAAATTTGATTTGTTTTAAAGGATTGGACTTTTGTTCAAACTTTGAATATTGCTAAGTATAAGTAATTTAAATCAATATTTCAAAAGTTGATCTGGGACTTGAATTATTTAAAGATTTTGACATTGGATTAAACATTGAAGTTAAATTTGATTTAAATGATTTAAATTGATACTTTGAAAATCGAGCTCGAAATTGATATAAGTTAAAATGGTTTAAAATTGTGAATTGGATTGAAATTTAACCACTGAATCAAATAGTTGAAGTTGAAATCGAAATCGATTTGGAATTGAAATTGATTTAGAATTGAAATTAATTTGAATTGAAATTGGAATCAGAGTTAATTCGTATTGAAATTTAAAATGGAATCGATTAAATTAAAATGGAAATTGAAATTGATTTGAATTGGAATATTTTGATTTGAATTAATTTGACTTTGGAACTATTTTCAAATAAATTATTTCAAATAAACTATTTAAAACCTATTTTTTAAAATATTCAAGTTATTTTTATTTTCCAAGCTATTTTACTATTCAATGTTCAAACTATTTATATTAAACTAGTTTAACTATTAAATTACTTTAAAATTATTCAAACTTTTCTAGAAATTCAAACTGGTCAAAGGGTGGAATGTTTATATTTAAATCTTGGATTAAAATGCGAACCGTGTTAAAACGAAGTTATAACCTAAATCGTAATTCGAATCAAATTTTGACGCAAAAACGATATATCGAACTGAATTCGCATTTGAAGTGAAAGTATGATTTTTGAAGTGAATATGGTAACTTTGAAATGAAATTGATTTTGAAGCCAATTTGATATTTTGATATCAAGTTCGAATTGTTTTCAAAATATAAAAGTACCAACCGATGTGTAAAATAACGTTTGGTTGTTAAAGAGACCGAGGCCTCTTATTGGCATACTCTTTGTCAATATGGAACCACTTTAACAATTGTGTAAGCGGATGAGACTCTGGAACAAAGTGGTTGGATTTGGCGTCATTCGCAGGATTTGAAGAAGGATAATGATGATGGATAGAACCCAGCACTTGTGCCAATTTGAAATGACTAAAACAGGATGGCTTGATAGGGCCAAGCATGCTAGCTACTCCTAGCGAACATCCATTCTTCGATTTTTCTTAGACTTGGTCCATATTATTGCTCTTGGTTTCGATTGGTGCACCTTGATTTGGGATAGTCTTTCTTTGACGCGATATGGGATGGATGGATGCGATAGGCGGTCAGGGCTACGATGCGTTACCACCATCCCTGCGACCTGAACTGGTGGTATCCTGCCTTGGATATTGCCTTACGTGCCTTGTCATACTTTTATCCCTATACATATCCCTTCGATTTTGGTTTAATGTTGTCGTATCACGGCACATCCCTATCCCCCGACGTGCTACTGGAGCGTTATATGCAAACTGTACGCCAATGCTTAAAAACGCGTTAAGGGGGATCAGTGTAAAGCCTTAACGCGAAGAAAAATATTTATTTTACTAATTAGACATTATATATGTAGCGTATTCTACTACATATAAATAATTTGATGGATCCTTAAGAGAAGGAAAATCCCATAACATCTCCTGAGTTATTACATGCACATATATACTTGATAGGAGATGTGAAATTCCATAAACATCTCTGACGCTGTTACACTCATGTTATGTGATATCGATTTGACTCATATAAGGATATTTTAGTCTTAACTCGAGTCTTTTGTCTTTTCATTACACTCGGGGCAGCCCTGAGTATTTCAACGCATTGAAGATCATTTTCTAGAGGACGAAGACGAAAATTTGGTATATTATTACTATTATTATTCCCCACATCAAGTTATTCCGCTGCATTGTTTTATTTGGACATGTTGTATATATAACTTTGATAAATGTTGTATTAATTATAATCAAATGTATAATATAAACAGCTTCATGAACTGTTTATTTGATTATTATATTTTGTCATTTCACTGCGAGATTCTGCGTTTGTTTTCTTCTTTTTTTCTTATTTTTATTAATTAACCCCATTGATTATCTATATTGAAGATTGTTTGAGTTGGACATGTGTTGGTTATTGTCAATTTAAACCTTCTAAAATGTGGGTCATTACATATATTGTTATATTTTTCTATAATGTATTATAGATCAAATAGAGATAAAAATAGTGATTTGTACCAAAAGATTTAGTGGTGTGCCCTAGTGGCAATTATGTATTTTGTCACATATATCTAATTCTGTAGTACATTTTGTTCGTCATAAATGCCTTTGATTTCTATTATATGCTTTCTTAGATTGTGATATAATCAATTTAAAGTACATTAATAAGAAAATTATTAAATAAAAGTTATGTGGTTGTACTTGCAAATAGTTACAATCGTGAGTAATGAATCAAATAAATAAAATATTCATGCTAAACATATTTAATTAATTGAATTGGATAAATAAATGTCATTAAAAACCAATAAAAATAAAATACGATTTTATTGAAATAATTAGATTGGAAAATTTCGGTGTTAATATTAAATTTCATAGGCCTACAAAGGCCAATTAGGATAAAAAATAAAATTTACCCATTTCACCTACTGCAAAAAGGATCGGGTTCCTATAATGGTATTAGAACCTGAGTGGTGTATGCAATCTAACTATTTAGTATTTATGCCCAATTAATAAGGCCTACCTATCTAATTGGTGTCTATAATAGTTGTATGCAAGTTTAGGGTTGAGTAATCATCTATCCCCCCATCTCTGGCTACTGACCAGTCAAATGGATGAAGTAGCTCTAAAAGTTGACCCAGATGTAAGAATAGAGTTTTTTGGGTCTTGAGCTAATTTTCAAATTAAGATTTGAAATTTAAAAAATATGTCTTAAATTTAAAAGATAAGTTTAAAATATAAAAGAAAGTGTTATAAAGTTATAAAATATGATTAATTTTTTCGAAAATGTTTCTATGAAATTATATAAAAATTGGAATTTTAATATATATTTAATTAATATGGTTAATTGAATACAACTAACTAAATGTTAAATTATTGTAACACACACGCACACTCTTATATACATACATACATACATACATATATAACTATAGTTGTTATGGTTATACATTTAACTTGAATTGTTAAAGGCAAAATTAAATTAGAAGTTTCAAATTATTTAATTTACTTAATTAACTTGTTTAATTAAATAAAAGTATTTGATAAATAAATAAGTAATTAAAAGTTAGTTAACATATATACATATACATATATATATATATATATATATATCTTTATGTATACGTATACGTAGATAAAATTATAAATATTGTAGTTGATTATTTATCTTAAATAGTTAGATGAATAATATTAAATTTTAGAAATTTTATATAAATTAAATTAATTAAATATTATTTAATTAATAAGAATTAAAATTAATTAAATATTATTTAATTAATAAGATACATATCATACTACTAATAATGAAATTTCAATTAATAGGATTTAAAACATGCCTTTTTGAAATTCTGAAAATACACTAGATAGTATCTCTTCATGACCACCTATCAATTGAATGTCACCATTGGTTAAGGTCTCCATTATCGCCCTTTTCTAGACCATCCACCAATGAAATTCCACTATTGATTTGCATCCAACACCACTAAAAAGACCACTCGAAAGAAATGTGTTATGACCACTAAAGCTTTTGCACTTACAACTCACACTCTTAAAGAATAAAATTAAAAAAAAAGCAAATATATTTAGTTATTAGATGCACATTAGTGTGATTTATACTATTATACATTATATAAGCTAATTATAACAGCTATAAACAAATTTAACTTTTATAACTACATATGTATAAAATATTGTAAGTGAAACTATAATAAACCCAAACAGGTTTTTGGAATGCATACATACGAATGGTATGGTGATTTCAGATGTGTATGACACTCGAATCACGAGGGCATTTCATATAAAATACATTATTCCTTAAATTAAAACCTAGAGTGTACTATAGATTTTGAATCTTTACTATAGTTTGTCGCTATCATTTATATATGGATAGATTAATAGCATACACACTAGTTGTTAAACAAACTCAAGCTACAATTTTTATGTGTAGTACTATTAGTATATTGCCTAGACGAGGTAAGATACATGTCTATATTTGTTAAGAAAACTCAAGGTATATGCATTATACTCTGGCCTTTGAGAAATGATAGGTAAGAGTGAATAACCTCCCTTGATTTATGAGTAAATTCAAGGACAAAGTCGGGATTAGGGGTAAGACAACGGTTATGAGTTGTATCGGATATAAACGATAAAGAGTTATCCATCGCTTATGAGCCTATGATTTTTTGAATAAACTCAAGATTGGAATTCCAAGGCAAGCTCTTCCTAATACTCACTAGAAAAAGGGAAAGATTTCTATATTTTTCTTGAGGTTTTGAGGAATATAAAAATTTAATGAGACCTTCATTAGAAAAATGAAATGGCTGCATATAACCTTTCTTATATTGTAAGAGAATATATTATACAAATTAATATTATATGCTACAATAATTTGTGCAACTAATCTATTTGATAAGTTTGTTCATCAAATGAAATATACCAACGAACTAAATAAGGATTGATAAAGAAATATAATATATAAATACCGGTAAATTATTTTGTATGTTGCTACTTCAAGACCTATGCAAGAGCCAAACGATACTACTACTAAATACATTCATACCTTGGCTACTTAAATTTTATTTGTCCGAGATTATGTATTATCTTTTATGAATTTTGAACTCTAAAGCAATATGCTATTATGGATTTTTTTATCATATTAGATCGTATGAAAAAGTTGTATAGTTAATAGTCGCATTCGTAATGTACAAAATCTCAATGCAATTGCTTCTTTCAAATTGAAAAATAAATTATAATGCAAGCTCATGTGTTCAATTCAATCGAATACCATAATAATTTTGTTATGTTGAAAACAATGAAAGACTAAGGACTGTAGACCTGGATAAAAATTCGACCGTCGAAATATCAGTTTCGAACAATTTATTTAAGTGCAACCTATTCGGTGTCCTTAAAATATTAAGGATGTCCGAGTATTCTTTTGTAAAGAGTTCGGTGTAGACTTGTAGTAAAGTTTATTCAAATTGTTCGACCGTCTAAAAACGAAAGTCATTTTGATAGTAGATGTAAAGTATGCACGGTCTATGTGATATGAAGGGACATTGGAAACCAGAATTGTATAAAATAACCAGAGATACTTAATATGAACGATAATGTGAATTATATTACAAATGTAACTATATCATAGAAAATTATTTTCTATAAGAGTTATTACTTTTGGTATAATAAATTTTAATCCGAACTCTTGATAAATTAGTTACAATAAATGTAATAAAGAGCCCACAATAAGTGGTTGAATGGAGCTTTCATTCCATCCACTGTTATAGCAATGGTGGAAATAGTGGGAGCATTCTATATGACACCGATTAATGGATGCATCAAGTTATTAAATATTGCTTCGTGTGTCTGTCTATATATATCAAATATTATTTGTGAAATAATAATAGTTTTCATTATTGATAGAAATTATATATAGTTTTATTTAATATGTATATTATGAACATTCTTATAAAAAAATGTGAGAACGGTATTTATTTCCATAACAGTGGTGATACATTAGCTATGCAAAGTACAGAGGTATCTAAAATTTTCTACAATTATTTTGGAATCATGGACTGAGCCATATTTTTAAGAAATAATTCTTTAATCATATGATTACGAATCATATGGTACTCGAGAAATAAAATTTAAAGATTAAGGACAAAGCAACCATTCAGTGGGTATAACAAAAGAGTTAGTGAACTCTTCAAATTGATACATACAGATATATGTAGTCCAAGGTCTGTTAATACTAAAACAGATCCATGTACTTTGACAAATTCACCAATGAATTGCCACAAACATGATTTGTGTGTTTGATACGCAATGACTATCTATGATAAATTCATAAAATTTAAAACGGAAGTAGCCAACATAACATGCAAAGGAACAAAATAATTGGATTTGGTCAAATATGTGAGCATATTGAAATGGTTCCAAAAGTAACTAATATGAATAAAACTCAATCGCAAAATCACTCATCTTTGTGATATAAAATAATGTATTGATAAAGCGTAATTAGATTTTGTTGGAAAAAATATAATTTATAATGATTGAAGTTGGTTTAACTTCTTTGTATAAGAATATGTACTTAAGAGTAAGAACATATGTTAAATTTAATTCCATATAAAGAATAGTTTATGGGCTCATATAAAATATGAGTTGATAAAAACCGTACATGTCCTAGGTCAATGAGTTGATAGGTTGTGTGAGTCAAGAGATTGCACGTAATATTCGCTCACATAGGATCTTTGGTGGACCCTCCAAAGGAGTCTGGGACTGAGAAACATTGGTTGATAGATTTATGTTATGCGAAAAAGTTTCGTGAACTTTGAATTAAATCAATTTTTTGTAAGTACTATACATGATCCAAAGACTCTAACATGGAAACTGATTATACAAGATGAATAAAAATTAACCAAGTCCAAAATGAACTTAACTCATTAGAATGTCTAATAAGAATTTTCGTATAGTAAAGAGAGGCTATAAACCTTCCGTTAATGCGAGAAAATGAATTATTAATAGCAACAATTTCCTCAGTTGTTAATAAAAAATAAAGAGTATAATCTCTACTCTATGGTAGGATGCTTAAATTTGAAAGAGATTCCAAGTACATTATCAGAATAAATTTTTGCACTGTACTTGAAGGGATATAATTCATCAACCATAGGCGTGTCTTTGAAAGAAGGACCGATGTGGTTGAAATATTGAAAGCAACATTGGTGTAGAATAACCTTGTAAATAATTTTAAAAAAAAATTATCATAATATATTCGTTAATTAATATGTTTGAATTAATTCAGGTTCATCTCGCAAATTGTCGCCTAATATGATTCTGAATCAAGATACATCTTTGTTGAAAAAGAAATTCGAAATTAGAATAGACTATTTGTGCATGATAACCAAAATGTCATAAAGTGATTACTGAGTTCGTAAATGTTGGATAAGATCTAAGAACTGATATGGCAATATTGTTTGATGAGCATTAGAATTGACAAAATATTTTGATAGAGAAATCAAATAGTTTGATTATCAGTCAAAATGCATAGGAATCATGTGCCATGAGAAAGAATACTAAGAGATACTAGAATATTTCTAAAATAATAAGTAAAGATGTTAGGACTGTTCCAAACGATGCACAAAGACACCATACTAAAATATTTAATATGGAGTATATGAGATGGATTCCTTATGCATCAACAATAAGAATTATCATATATGTTATTTTGTCTACTATATCGCATCTGGCTTGTGTACTTGGTGCATTAATGTTAATATCGAATCCTAATTAATATCGCTAAATGGTAGCTATCGTTATTCTCAAATGTTTACAAAATACAAGAGAATTATTTATGGGAACAGCGAATCCTTATATGAAGGAGTGTTTGGACTCAAACTTAATAAATGACATCGAATATAGTGTGTTAATCCTAAATTCATATTCAACCCTAATTAAGAAGATTTAAATTGAAAATGTTCCAAACAAACAAGGAAAGCTGATTCAACCGAAAGGCTAAATACAATGCCTCGAAGTGCACTGTAATGCAAGTGGTATAAATAAAATTGTAAAAATTTATAACTGAGCTTGGGGTAAATTCCAATTATTGATAATCACATGAGTTTGTTTTTTTGGAATAAATCCACGAAGATCATGAAAGAACATTAAGTTCACAAGATGTCTAGGCACATGCTCTGAAAGTACCACGTGATAAAGCCAGTTTATTAACGATGGAGAGATGTTGGCCGATAGAGTTGGTAGTTATACAATATAGCAGATCTGTTCACTAATGAACTAGCTGGATCAGCTCTGAACTAGGAATCGGACTAAAATTCCATGATTGACCATAAGTGCAAGTGGGAGACTGAAAGAGTTAGTGGTATGCACTAGGGATATTACATGTATCTAACTCCATGGTCCTTCTTGTTTACAATAAAGGTAATTGATTTATATTATATACTTTATTTTATTGTGATATAGTTAATTAAGTAATTAATTTAAATATATTAATAAGAAAATCTTTAAATAAAATATTATATGGTTGTAGTTGTAGATAATTGCAATTGTGAGTAATTAATCACAAAATAAATTATTCGCACTAAATATACTTAAATAAATGGATTAATTAAATAATTCAAAAAATAATCAATGGAAATATGATTTTATTAAAATTATAGATTTGACCTATTGTTAAATATCAAATTTCAAAGGCCAATTAAGATCTAACAAGGAATTTTCTTTTTTGAAATTTACCCATTTCACTCAATATAAAATGGACCGCGTTCATAAGTGAAATTTTTAAATATAAAGGATCAGTGTATCCATCATCGCAGTACTTAGGAGGCCATCACCTATATTTACGACACTCGACCCATGCATATCTCAGCAAGATTACATTGTTGGTGCTAACCCGGTCTACATCAAGTGAAATGGGTGAATTTCAAAAAATAATTCTATTGGATTATAATGGGCCTATGAAGTTGTAACGACCATATTTTACATATCGGAGGGTTGTAAAATACTATTTTTAAATTCATTTTGGGGCGTATGACACGATAGTTTTGGAGGATGTTTCATAGTGATATTTTGACCTCGAGAAATTATATTGGATGATTTTACACCTAAAAATTAGTTTTAGCTATACCTTTTGATATAAGCCGGATTAGGACCCAAGACCACTTCCATTGGAAAGATGTAATGGTTTCCCTTTCCATATAGTGGTTATAATAATAATTTGGACTTTCTTGCTAGAAGATGTGGATGTTTGAAGTTCGACGGTTTTTGAACCAGCTTAATGGTAATTAGTGAGATCGGGAATAGGCCCACTAACCCATTTCGGGTTTACGCTAGTAAAGGCTAAAAAACATTCCCCGAACCATTTTTTCCATCTCTCAAATAGATATAAGCCTCCATTAACCATTTTTCACCAATACTTTCATCTTTCTCCTCCAAATCAAGTTTAAATCATAGATTAAGAGAAGATTAGCAAGGAGATTAGTCAGGGACATTTGAATCTACATTCTTTAAGGACGAAAAATTGGGACTTAGCTGTTCATTCTCAGATTGACCTCAATTCGCATGCAAAACTTAGATTTTAGAGGGCTGATGAGTAATTTATCATTTCACATCTTATTATATATCTATATGGTTTAACATGTAGCTAGAATTTGATGAGTGCAGTGAGAATGGGATGACCAGATAGATAGAGTGTAGGCTAAGGCTAATACTGGGCTGAAAGCCATTATGAGCATGGTAGAACCAAATGTCGCTGTTGCAACTATAGAGACGTGTAAGGAGCAATAGTGTCCATAAATTAGTTGGAAATCTTGGGTAGTGGGCACTGTCAGGTAATTTCTATTTATTTCCTATACTTGTGTATATTCATGTTTAGCCATGCTGTGGTTGATGTACATCAACCATAGTACCTTGCGTGTGTCGATCCGTCGGATTTTGTACATCCACAAAGGATTAGTATGTCTATCATATGTCTTGTGCAAGTTACTTGGAAGCATATTGTGTGGAAAGCTCGCTCACGCTAGTAAAAAAGCCTCGACACATGATGGAATTATATGTTAATGGTCACCTGTTAATATAGGATTCGTATTGATGGCACTAGATGAACCAGCGTGAACCAAAATTCCAAAACATGACTTGGAAATCCTAGAGATAAAGTGAAATAAAAAAGAATGAATATTTCTTGACCAACGAATGCAAATGTCAATGGGAGTTGTGTCCTAAGATAAGTTATCACTAAAATTCATCAAAACGTGACCCTAAGTCCATGGAATGTTTGGAGTTGACTTGATCCGTGGCCGAACCCTATTTCACAATAATCCATCAGGTTTTTCTCTCCTGTGGACAAATCAATCCATTTATGATCATCTCGACTTCACCCTCCTTCAAGCATGATCAGTTGGAATCTATAGAGGGAGGAAAGTGGCAGAGGTCTTGATAGAGCATTAATCAACGGCAATGTCAAGAGGCAGGGGTTGGCGATAATGGTAGTGGCGATATGTGATGGGGTGAGACGTAAAAGAGGAGCCTTTACTCTAGATTGTTTTTAGAAAATCGATAAAGGTTGAATTTGGAGATTGAGATTAGTAATCCCTAACTCGGAGATGTTTGGAAGTAGAAGTAAATTCAAAGGTAGAATCGAATGAGCGATGGAGTCCAAAATTTACTAAGTGTTTTCTTTAATTTTAAAAGGAAACATGGATCAGTACCATATCCATAAAACTTAAATAAATAAATAAATAAATAAATAAATAAGAATAATGAAAAAGAAATATATCCACCAAACTATATACTAGAGCAACTCTCGGATGATTCTCGATGATGAATGAAATGAACAATGTTTCTGGATTGCAGAATTTTGGTATCTATATCTTCTGAGAAAAAGTGACTCGATAATTATGTTGAAGCAAAGTGCTGGGACTCTCGGTGAAAATACAATGTTTCATGAAAGCGGGTTGAGTGATGGAAACAGCTAAGCCGATCTAGATTTGGTCGCTTTTCCTCTTTCAAAACATACCTTGTGTTCACAGTAGTGTACTTTGGGGGAAAGTGTTATCCGGTATTTTTCGCAAGTGATATTTGATGGAATTAGAGTATGAAATGATGAAGCAATGGATGTTGAGCTCAAAGATGATCAAGTATGAAAAGCAAAAGGGGAAGAGAGGCAAAAATTGCCTAACACATGGATTAGTGTCGATCCATCAAAATGACAATTTCTTCCCCCCATAAATCCAAAGGAATTGTGAAGATATCAACACATAAAATAAAAGAAAGCAAATGGGCCAATGCTATGGGTTAGTAATGATCCATCCGAATCACAAGATTTGGTCCATTTCCTACTGATTTCATTCTCACTATGCTTGGTCTGATTGTCTGATGAATTAAGCATGATCTGGCAAATTGAAGCCCAAACACTACCTACTATAGTTATATAGGAGGTTATCTCCAACAAAAAAGGGAAATTTTGGACATTTAGATCTTTGCTCATTTATATCCAAGGGAAACTCAGCCATCTTCAATCTTGAGATTAAATCTCGAATTACTTTTTTAAAAGCAGCAGATCTAGTGTGAATCAAACAATAAAGTATTGATAAAGTAAACACAGGCCATGTTATCCCGCCTTTTGGCAAGGCCGAAATACCAAGGAACTGACTGGAGAATAAGGATGATACATCCTCAGCATCGGGCTGCTACGGGATAGCCATGAATATTAATGAATTTTATTCGATTCCGGATCGGGCTGCAATTGATAAGATACATTAAGCAATGCCGTGAAAACCAACGTCTCGAATTCCAAGTCAATCCGAGTTCGTATGCTCATGTTATCACCAACGAAAGGTGGAGGAAATAGCCCTAGGATCGAATCCATAAGCCAAGCCCTAGGTTCGAATCCATAGGAAGAAATGTCGTTCGAATCCATCGGCTAAGCCCCTATTCGAACCCATCAGTTCGACTCCATATGGTTCAGAACCATCAAAAAGCATTCGTTCGAATCGGTTTAGATGAGTCACTTCGAATCCATGATGCTACATCTCTTCGTATCCTTCAAATTGAAGTCTTTCGAATCCATCAGGACGAAGTGCTTCGAATCCACCCTATGACCTTGCTTCGGATCCACCTTGCAGTAGTGACTTCGAATCGATCGGATATGGTATAACATGATCGATACGAACGAGCATACGTTCGAATCCATGAACAAATGAATATCTTCGAATCCACTGAGTCGAGGCGGCGAAAAATGTGGAGTCGACCCAGTTGATTCGGAGTGAAGAGTGGGTTGACCCTAGAAATGCGCACCACGTCATCACTTGAGCACGTGATGCCATCGATTCGACCCTAATCGATTCGAAGGGGATCGATTCGAACGAAGCACTTCAACCGAAAATGCAATCTTGAATCGATCATAACTCGAGATCTACAAGTCCAAATGCTATGAAATTTTCACAGGAGCTTGCATACATGTTGAAGAATGTCCACACCAAATTTCACCTCGATTGGGCACTTTTTTGATCGACTCGAACTAGAGTTCGAATCGATCCCAAAGTGGGCCCGGATTTCCTAAGGTCGGGCGTGTGGGCCCCTCTCACGTGCCAGAAACGGTCTCCCCAGATTTAGGGTGAAATATCAGCCTCCTACACCTATAAATAGAGCCCCTGGTCATTCAGAAAGGGGATCGGAGAATTTCTAGAGATAAAGCATGCCCGGACGCTGCCAGAATCACTCCATATCATTTTCACTGTTGCCGATTTCGAATTTAAGTCTATTATCTGTTGTACTTCGCTCTAGAACACTTGTAATCTTGAAGTATTAAGCAATAAAGTGATAAAACTTCATAGTGGACGTAGGCAAAACGCCGAACCACTTTAAATTATTGTCTTCCGTGCAATTTACTTTCCTGTGACTTGGAGTTTTTGTTAGATAATCCTCATTTTCAATTTAATTTCTTCATTTATTATCTCTTCAAAAACTTCCGAAGGGTGTTGCCCAATTTTGGTGCAAACACTTTGGTGCTTTCACTGAGAAAACCCAGTTTTTCTCCTACTCATTGGATCTGTCATCGATACCGGATTGCATAAATCTAATAGAGAGATCTAGACTTCCATTTCAGACTCCTTCCATACTATTCAGATTTACCAAAATCTAGGAAAGGATTCTACACCTCAAAATGGTTAGCACGAGAACCACTTCTACTGCCGCTGGCCAAGAAGGCCGAGATAAACAAAATCCCACGCAACTACCTCCACCCAATCAAGATGATACCGGGCATTCAGATCCATCAGGTCCGGTCACTCGACAAGAGTTCCAAACATTACTCCAGGAACTAACCCAAAGTCGACAACAGCTGACTAAACAATTACGTGCCAATGTTGAGTTGACTAATCAACTAAACCGCCAAAGGCATAGAAGATCCATCAGGGACCACGCCCCTCATTCCTCCACTGAAAGCTCTGCCTCATCTGATTACAGCAGCAGATCTACCCGTCCCAGGCTAGACGGAAGCCATGCACATACTGCAGGTCACCAACAAGCATTAACTGTTGGGCAGATAAGAGTTGGCCCCTCTGCCAGTTTTCATACAAGACCCTCCTCACGAGGAGGCACTGTTCCACAACATACTACGGATAATCAAGCCACCGCCACTGCAGTTGACATAGGAGTTGATACCCGAAATCACTCCAATCAGAGCTACCATCGGCAGGAACATACTCCGGGACCATATGTCCCAGAAGACACCGAGCCAAGGAGGCGAGACATAGATCGTCGACAGCGCCCGATCCTACCGTGCACTGTGGAACCCGACCACACTTTGGCTCGCCACCCTACGAATATAGCAACACCTGACCTCTCAGCTATGGTACGCCAAATGATCCGCGAAAGTCAGGGCTTAACAAGTGACGATTGGGGAATCTTCCAAAGTCATACTCCGTTCACTGATGACATATTATATGCTGAACCTCCTCGGCGATTCAGGATGCCGACTCTCCCCATGTATGAAGGAAATTCCGACCCTAACCAATATATTCTGAAATACGAATGGTCGATGACTGCTGCAAGAGCTGATGATGCAGTAAAATGTCGTAGTTTTCCCATTTCTTTAGGGGAAATTGCGACGATGTGGTTTACACGATTACCACCACGATCTATCTCTTCATTTGACCAATTGGCTACTAAATTTGTTGAACACTTCCGTATGCACATTGCCAGGCCTAAAGACGTAAATACTTTATCTAGTGTCACTCAAGCTCCAGGAGAGACACACAGACGATATTTGGAAAGATTCAATGCCGCTTGTGCAGAGATCACTAACCCCAATGATAATTCTATCTTGATGGCCTTGACTAAGGGGATTGACCCCGACTCTGAATTTGGAAATTGGCTAGCTGGGAAATCTCCCGCATCGTTGGATCGTTTCTACTCCAAAGCCGCTCAATTCTTAAGGCGTCAGGATGCGAAACAATTTAGGAAGCAGGACGATGCGAGACCCAGCAATGAAGGAATTCAAAGCAATGTGGCAGTTAAGCAGTCAGGGGAGAGCTCTGGAAAAGTACAATTGAATATTCAAAACAAGCAAACCCAGCCAAGGAACGACGATAATAGAAATAAGAAGCAAGATCAGAATCGTGGCCCGCGGCGTAGGGCGCAAATGTTTGAAAGCTATACACCACTGAATACGTCACTGGAAAACGTGTATCTACAGACTTGTAATGCGATGCAGTATAAGAGGCCGACTCTGAAGCCATCGTCGGAGAGACAGATTCAAACGGGAAGTTCTGTAGATTCCACGAAAGTTACGGACACAATACCAATGATTACAGGCATTTGCAAGATCTTACTGAAAAATTGATCAGGGAAAGGAAGTTAGATCAATTCGTGCGGGCACCGCAGGCTGGTGGTGTGAGCCCGTCAAACCAAAATCGTACACAAAACCAAGAGAGACAGGAGGAGCCCGCTCGTACAGGCGGGAGATTGGTCATAAATACAGTTAGTGGTGGCCCTCATCCAGCGGACCGAAGCTGGAGGGAAATGGAATCATACGCCAATTCGATCAGGCATGTGAATTTCGAGAGTTGCAGTATGCTTGATGAAGGGGCCCCGGCCAAACAACAAAGGACAATGACAGATGACATCGTATTTAGAAACTGAGATGCTGATAAGGTCGAAGCCCCAACTATAGACCCACTAGTCATATCTGCCCAGGTTGGTCCTGCTTGGATGAAGAGGATCCTGGTGGACAGTGGGAGTTCAGTAAATATCTTGTTTAAGAGAGCATATGATCAAATGAAGATGGAAGCCAAAGATTTAAAGCCTTGTCAATCTAGAATCCATGGTTTCGATGGAAGTGCTAATATACCCACTGGAGTGGTGGAGTTGCCAGTGGAGTTGGGAGTTGGAGAACGTCGAAGAGTATGAATGTTACAATTTGTTGTCCTAGATATCCACTCTCCATACAATGCTTTTTTGGACCGACCGGCCCTTGCCGAATTTAGGGCAGCAATTGCCCCATGGTACCTAACTTTGAAATTCCCCACTGATCATGGGATTGGAGTCATTCAAGGAGATCAAGCTGCTGGGAGTGCTATGTTGCCGAACTGCGAGAAGCACAGAGAAAGGAGAAAGGAAAGGGCGTGGAGGAATCTCTCTGCGTCCGTTTCGCTGATGATTGACAATTAGTGCCTGGGCCTCGGCCCGGGCACCACGACCAATTCCAGAAAGATCTAGATCCCAGAGACACTGAAAATAATGATGAGTCTAAAGAAAGTCAAGCTTCTCCAGCCGAGCTGACGATTGATGTTCCAATTAAGGATGATGATGATTCAAAAATGTTGAAAATTGGGTCTCTGCTAAACCCACAAGCACAATGGGAATTGGTCGAATTTCTCCAAGAAAATCTGGACGTATTCGCTTGGACGCATTCTGATATGTGTGGAATCTCACCGGACATCGCGAGCCACGCCTTAAATATTGACCTACGGTATATCCCGGTCAAACAAAAGAGACGCAGTATGGATCCAGAGAGATCTTCCGCCCTCAAAGAAGAAGTTGATAAGCTAAAGGCGAATGGGTTTATCCGGGATGCTTTGTACCCGAAGTGGGTATCCAACCCTGTACTGGTCCGAAAACCGAATGGGAAATGGAGAACGTGCATTGATTACTCTAACTTAAACAAGGCTTGCCCAAAGGACAGCTTTCCACTCCCCCGAATCGATCAACTTGTGGATTCAACGGCTGGACACGAATCACTATCTTTCATGGACGCTTATTCCGGTTACAATCAGATACCCATGTATGTGCCCGACCAAGAACATACGAGCTTTGTAACTGACCTGGGACTATACTGCTACAAGGTCATGCCTTTTGGATTAAAGAATGTCGGAGCGACTTACCAACGCTTAGTCAACCGAATGTTTGCCGACCAGATCGGAAAGACTATGAAAGTTTATGTAGATGACATGTTGGTAAAATCGCGATACTCCACTGATCACGTCAAAGACTTAGAGTCAATGTTCAATGTCCTCCGGAGATACGGGATGAAGCTTAAACCGCTAAAATGTCATTTTGGAGTTGCATCCGAAAAATTCCTTGGGTTCATCGTCAACGCCTGAGGAATAGAGGCCAACCCCGAAAAGATTTGAGCGATCAGGAATCTTCAAACTCCAAGGACCATAAAACAGGTTCAGAGCCTTAATGGAAAGGTTGCAGCACTGAGCAGGTTCATCTCGAAATCAACTGACAAATGCATACCCTTCTTCGACCTGATTCGAAAAGGGAAACGACACTTCGAATGGACTACAGAATGTGAGGGCGCATTTCAATCACTAATTCAGCATCTTTCCACTCCACTGATTCTTTCAAAACCTGTTGATCGTGAACAGTTTTACCTCTATCTGGCCATATCTGAAAATGCAATCAGTGCTGCATTAGTTCGGGAGGAAGACCGAGTACAGAAACCAGTCTATTATGTTAGCAAACGGTTAACTGGAGCCGAGAGAAATTATCCAAGTTTAGAAAAATTGGCATACTGCCTAGTCATCGCCTCGATGAAGCTCCGTCCATATTTTCAGGCTCATCACATCACTGTGTACACCGATCAGCCGTTACGATAAGTCCTCACACGACCTGAGACATCAGGCAGGTTACTGAAATGGAACATTGAACTGAGTCAATTCGACATCACATATACTCCGAGAAGAGCCACACACGGTCAGGTCCTAGCGGATTTCATTGCCGAATTCACAGATCCTGAAGACTTGCCTGAAACTAGTAAATCCCCTGAATACATATGGAAGCTATATACTGATGGTGCATCCAACGATCGGTGCTCGGGCGCAGGGATAATGCTTGAAACCCCCGAGGGCTGATCCATATGCTACGCTTTAAAGTTTGATTTCCGTGCAACCAACAATGAAGCTGAATATGAAGCTTTGCTTACTAGGTTGTAGTTGGCCTGTGACCTAAGAATTAATGCTGTGGAAATCGACTGTGATTCCCAGTTGATAGTATGCCAAGTTCGGGGTGAATACCAGGCCAAAGATCGAAGGTTAGCCGCTTATCTAGCCCGAGTCTGGGAAATACTTGATCGGTTCGATTATTATACCATTTTCTACGTACCCCGAGAGCACAATCAGAAAGCCGATTCGTTGGCAAAGTTGGCAAGTACAGGCGAAGCTCAACACTTGGGACTCGCTCCTGTCGAGACTTTATCCTCTCCAAGCATTGATCAAGCAGAGAATGAATTCACATTTGAAGCTACTCTCAGCAGGGAATCGGGGATGACCCCCTACCAAGACTACATTGAGCGTGGCATATTACCCGAACGACGAAGTGAGAAAAGACAAATTCTTCGAAAAGCTTCACGATTTGTCATTCAAAATGGAATTATGTATCGAAGGGGATATTCTATTCCTCTTCTCCAGTGTATCGCACACGACGAAGTCAAACGAGTATTACACGATGTGTACGAAGGAGAATGTGGCGATCACACTGGGGGGCAAGCACTTGCCAAGAAAATACTCCGATATGGATATTATTGGCCTACTGTAAATCGCGATGCTATGGACTATGCCAGAAAATGTGATAAATGCCAAAAACACGCTCGAATTCCCAGAGCTCCACCTACTGAGATAACCCAAATGGTCAGTCCATGGCCATTTGCAATATGGGGAGTTGATATAATTGGTGCATTGCCTTTAGCTAAAAGTGGCGCGAAGTACGCCATCGTCGCAGTTGATTACTTCACCAAATGGGCTGAAGCTGAACCTCTTGCAACAATTACGACAAAGAAAGTAATCAACTTCGTGGTACGCAACATCATCTGCCGGTTTGGTCTCCCGCATACTATTATCACCGATAATGGAGCCCAATTCGACAATGTTGAATTCAAGAACTTCTGTCAACGATTTCACATCCACAAGAAATTCTCTACAGCATCACACCCTCAAGCAAATGGTCAAGTTGAAGCCGTCAATAAGGTAATCAAGTCTATTTTGAAGAAACGACTGGAAAAAGCCGGGGGTAAGTGGGTTGATGAACTGCCTATGGCTCTATGGGCTTATCGAACGACTCACAAGACTACAACCGGACACACTCCATTTTCTCTATCCTATGGCTCTGAAGCCGTTATTCCAGTCGAATTGGAAGTTCACTCTCATCGTGTGACATATTATGATCCGAAAATGAATGCCATATTACTTGCTGAATCTCTGGATCTACTTGATGAGAAGCGTGAAGAAGATGATTTGAGGGCAGCCGCATATCGGGGTCGAGTCGCTCGAATATACAATGCCAAGGTCCGACCGCGAACCTTTGAACCCGGCGATCTCGTACTCAAGAGAATTTATCCGGTCCCTTCGCACATGAAGCCAAATTGGGAAGGGCCGTATGTGATCTCACAAAAGCTCGGAGATGGCACGTTCAAGTTGTCAACCATTGACGGTCTTACTTTACCGAGAGCTTGGAATAGCGAAAGTCTCCGTCGCTACTACACATGACATGCTTTATTTATCTATTTTTAGTCAATTTCTTCCTTAGCATTTTATTTTTGCATGTCGAAGTTTGAACTTGTAATAAGGCAACTGATTTTGCCATATTACTTTTATTTCAGCAATAAAATGCCATCTCTTCGCGCCAAAAGTTGCGATTCACTGAAAATGACGTATAATATCATGATGCAAGGAGAGCTAAGTTCCATCACGCGGTGGGATTTATTCAAATAGGGAGTGACTTTGATACGACCGGTCACTCACTAATTGAAACCCGAGCTCGGGGACAGAACACTACACCAGCATTTACAAGGATTGATACACGACAATCCTTTTACGGACTCCAACTTCCCAGAGTGTGAATTGGAGTATAAATATTCAACAACTCGTTCCCGGAGTGCGAACGGACTCCAACTTCCCAGAGTGTGAATTGGAGGATAAACATTCAACAACTCGTTCCCGGAGTGCGAACGGACTCCAACTTCCCAGAGTGTGAATTGAAGTATAAGCATTCAACAACTCGTTCCCGGAGTGCGAACGGACTCCAACTTCCCAGAGTGTGAATTGGAGGATAAACATTCAACAACTCGTTCCCGGAGTGCGAACGGACTCCAACTTCCCAGAGTGTGAATTGGAGTTTAAACATTCAACAACTCGTTCCCGGAGTGCGAACGGACTCCAAATTCCCAGAGCGCGAATTGGAGTATAAACATTCAACAACTCGTTCCCGGAGTGCGAACGGACTCCAACTTCCCAAAGTGTCAATTGGAGTATAAACATTCAACAACTCGTTCCTGGAGTGCGAACGGACTCCAACTTCCCAGAGTGTGAATTGGAGTATAAACATTCAACAACTCGTTCCCGGAGCGCGAACAGACTCCAAATTCCCAGAGCGCGAATTGGAGTATAAACATCAAATCCACCGCTCCCGGAGCGCGAACCGAAGCATCCGTGCTAACTCCAACTTCTCAAAGCGTGAATGGAGTATAAACATATATTACGAGTTCCCGAAGTGCGGACCAAAGCATACATGCTACCTTCGAATTCCCAGAGTGCGAATTGAAGCACAAAACACTATGTCAAAGTTCCCAGAGCGCGAACCGTGTTACAAATATCGATAACTCTCAAATTCCCGGAGTGCGAACCAGATTATCGATCTCAAATTATCCTAAGTCCCCAGAATGTGGACATGTGCTTAAGATTTGCAATAAATGCGATCAACTACCAAAATACAAATGTTGTTCCCCGAGACCGGGGGCAAAAAAGCTTAAGTGTTAATCGCAATATGAAGAAGTATAATGCTCGGAGTTCAACTCATTCATCAAATCATGACACAAAATTATGTTTTCATACTTGGCAGATAAAAAACAAACACCGCAAAACACTTAAGTAAAAGAAAAGAGTAACTTCCCATTCCATCAATTAACAAAAACAAGTTTGATTACATGGCAAGTCAAAAGATTTCAATTAAGTGGAGGCCGAATCCACACATATACATGGCTCTAAAAGAACAAAAGAAGAAGTAAAAGAATTGCTATTTACAACTACATGATAAATCAGGAAGCTCACTCCTTCTTCTTCCGGGGCTTCTTCTTTGGAGTCGAGCCACTGGACCCACTACCTGGCTTCCTACGAGACTTTTTGCCCTTCTTTGGAACATCCTCCAGATCTAGCATAATATCAACGTCTTCCTCAGAGATGGAGGGGACAGAGATCCTTTTGGAAGGACGAACTAAAGGCATGGGAGCTGTGACAGGTGTTTGTTCGGCAACGCTTGAGACGGTCACCGTGCCACCGGGAGAGATCACCATTAAAGAAGATAAGCTTGAGGGGGCGGTGTCGCTTCCAGAACCACCAACCATTATCATCGTGGCCATCTCAGCGCTTATCTCAGCTAAAATCTCTTCTTCTCGAGACAACTGAGCTGCGCTGGATACGCTGGTGGTCGTCACGACAGAACTGAAAACTGGAGCAGCTCCACTCATCGCGAATGAAGGATCAGGAATAGGGTCAAGAGAATGACCAAGTAGCTCTTCAATCATTTGAGCATCGAATGACATCGAGCTCCCCTCTCCAATATCACCGGCCATGGCAGCAGTTGAAATTGCCTCGGTGACAATAACTCCATGCGTAGGATATACGACAGGAGGAACTGGGGACACGAATGCGGCACTCTCAATCACTAAACAAAGGAGAGAAAAAGTAATCAGTCCAGTAAATTCTCTCAAAAAAAAATCGATACTTTAAGAGATGAGGGAAATAATCAAAGTACCTTCCTTACCTTCCCTTGGAGCTTGAACAGGCTCGGAGACGGCAGTCTTACCAGAAGATAACCCCGGTTGGTCCGGATTGTAAGCAGGAATAACTTGTGGGTCAACCGCGGCGATAACTTCGGACGAAGTCGGGATAGGGACTTTGATATTCTCACTATGATGCGCAACATCCGAACCTTCGCCGATCTCCGTTCGATGGATGCCAAGTTTTTCTTTCTCGACAGAAATTATCGCATCATGAAGAGTTCTCCTCTCATCCTCGCTAAGCAGACGTGACTCGAGCTCAAACTCATCTAATACTCCATCCAGGCAAGACATCCTCTTGTTCTCCACTAATTTCTTCCAGGCATTGTAGAGAAGCATAGAGTAATCTCCTAGCCAGGCGAGATTTCTGTGCTCTAGCACGTTGGCATTATATGTGTCCAAGAGTTCGTCAAATTCGGCCTCCATCTTGAACCTCTCTGCCTGGACTTTCTCCTCCACTTCCGTTTCAACCTCCTTAACCCTTGCGATTGCCACATCATGCTCGGCTCGAAGAGACACAGCTTGATCACACGCTTCTTGTGCGGCCGTATTAGCATCGTCTTTTTCCTTGTTTATAAACTTAGCCCTTAATTCCTCTAGTTCTTTGACTGCCGCATCCCGCTCGGCCTCAACATTTTTGTATCGATGGCCCAAGTCTTCAACTAAAGTGCAATGTGCCTGTTGCATCTTTGCTATCTCAACTAATGTCTCATCAACCTTTTTGAGTGACTCATCTTCGGCCTTACGGGAGGATTCCACCTCAGGTTGAAGTATATCGACAATATGGTTCTTCTGAGCCAAGTCGGCTTCCAGTTTCTCGATAATTTTGGCCCGATCAAAGGCTACTTTTGAAGCTTTAACAGGCGCCTTATACCATTCTTTGTACTAAGCAGAGAAATCGCGGGTATAGCTAAGTGTTGTGGTCATGGCGTCTTCGGGAATTCTTTTAAGATTAGGAGGAAAAATACAAGCGTCAAAGCAAATCTCCGGGAAGTCCCTCTTCAATTGAGCAAGTATGATAGCCCCTTCACCGGATGGTTCAATAGGGGCCTCCTCCGCAGCCGTGGTCGTAACAACCTCAGTTCTAGAACGATGTGGCTCAAGCCTCGAAACCTGCAAAGACGGTTGATGTCGCAGAGGCTCAGATACCTGAATATGGCTTCGGGGTGGCGGAGGAGAACGAGAAGGGGAGCGGTATCTCCGATCTCTGTCCGATCACTCCTGACTAGAGTAAATACGATGATGATCCCTTGCATAATATTCCTGGCCATGATGCCTCCATTCACGATCGCGATCGAAGTCTCCACGTCGAGATTCATAATAAGACGAAGGGTGATGCACTCTTCGGAGTTTGTCTAGTGTAGATTGACGGCCTGACATAGCACCTGAAAAAGAGAAGCAATTTGGTTAAATACCAGGTGAAAGCAATACGATTTGTGCGGAAGTCGTGTAGTGTTATGAAAGTGTATGCAAATGTGCAAAACCCCTGACCAACCAGAAGTGTCGACTGCACTAACAGGTAAAGGCTCGCTTATTTCTAACGCTTCCCGGAGTTCATCCAACCCGGACTCATGGTGGAGAGATACGTATTCCGGGATGGGAATGTCATCCAGTCCTATAAAAGCGTTTCCTGATTGACAAGGAGCAGCGTCAGAGGTAGTAGTTCCGGGGAACAAACGAGATACGACTACAGACTTCCGTCTCTTAAGTTTAGGGACAACTGCCTTGCCTTTCCGCTTCTCTTCTATTCGGCAAAGATCAGCCGCTAACTCGGTATCAGTGGGCGTCCTCTCATCATCGCTCATTTCTCTTATTACTATGCCGGGTTTTCTTTTCACCGTTTTCTTCTTTGTCTTCGAATCCGGTTTCGCCAACCCCTCAATAACAATTCTCTGGTTCATCTCAATTAAACCCAGCGTCCTTAAGTTATCGTCAGTTAACACCGAGTCGATGTGCCGCAAATCACTCGGGACCTCTTGTAAACTTCGGACAACGCGTTTGTAATATCCACCGTCAGGCCTTGAGATGATAGCTGCAAGAAAAACACCTGATATTAGTACAAGTATTGATAACGACTGTTTAAAGAAGGCTTGTGTGATTTACGACACTTACGTCTTGACAGCCATCGCCTAGCGAACCCTGGGGGGCATCGAACAAAAAACCATTCATTTTTAAAATAACCGAGTCTGGTCCAGGCTCCCGTCACAATCTGGAAGGTTCTAACTGCTTCCAAAATGGTGAAAGATGGGCTATCGCCCCTGCTCTTGAAGTTAAATATGTGTCTAATCTCGGTTGGCCTTGGCGGACGAAAGAGATGATCCATAAATAGGACAAAAACACTGTTCAACAATGCGTGTCCGTTGGGATGAAGTTGTGAGGGGGCGATTCCAATGAACGATAACATCTCCCTGATATATTGGTTAAATGGAGGGAGAGTTCCAGCCGCATAGGCGTGACGATAGAAAGCAGTATACCCCTCAGGCGGGTTGTGAGGTCTGTCATCAACGCCCGGTAGCAAAACGTCGTCCGAGGATAAGTTATGTTTCAAGCAGATCCGGCCCAGTAAGGCTTCAGAAATACTAGACGAAACAGAGTCGATAGGATCATCGATAAATATGGCTTCCGGCACTTCGTCCGGAGCCGGACCAACCACTTCGGGAGGAATGTCAGGGATTTCAAGTATTTCTGGAGGAGGCGAACTCTGTACTTCTTGTTGTTGAGAGCTTGAAGATTCCATAACTAACTAACTCATCAGAAAGCAACATTAAGCACATAAAAAGCCCGTTCATTCCCAGTGTAAAGTGTGTGCGGTGCAGTGCAGTGTTGTGTATTACTTAGAAAGATTCTATAGAGTTAGAGAAAATTTGCAAACAGCAGGATGTGCAGACGACAAAACTCTGAAAATCGAGACCGAAAATGACCGTCATCGCTGACCGTCACAACCTCGTCATCCAGATGTTACCGATCAATTCAGGCATAAGTCCGTTATATTTTGATTAGGCCACAGTTCCATCGACGAGCTTCAAAAGGCAGTCGAGTGTAGTCCTACAGTCAAGTTTAATTATGCAAGGCAAAAGCTCGTCGGAATCAAGTTTACTAAGGTTCATTAAGTTCGTCAAAATTCAGCTTGAAATCAGTCATAGTTCAAGATTGGAGAAAGTCAGATGTGTCGTATTCTCTGAATGAAGGACGATCGAATCGATCACCTCGAATCGATACGAGTCGAATCGATGTGCTTCGAATCGATAGAAGGTCGACTCGATGCACTTCGTATCGAAGTAGGTCCTTGGAACGATATCCATAGCATCAAGTGAAGGAGCGCTTCGAGTCCATCAGTAAAGCAAGTTCGTATCGATCGAACTCAATGCCTTCGAATCGATCACAAAATCATCACTTCGAATCGATCGATACGAGCCACTTCCCTTCGCAGGCATCGATTCGAAGCCCCATAACCAGGACCGATTCGAATTACCCCAGTCTGAATCGATACGAAGCAAAGAAAAGCGAAATCCCCCAAGATCTCTGCTTCTCCAAGAGAACTCCAGCGCTTTGTCACGCTTCGCCCATCGATTCGACCCATTCCATTCAGATCTCACAACCTTCTAGAATTTTCGAAAGAAAAAATGGAGGATGATGGCAATTCCAGTTTCATCATTTTTAGCTCGGTTTTAATCCATTAATTACCTGGTTTGTTGTGATTACGAGTGAAAGATTGAAGGATTTGATTGATTCGAAGAAACGTCTCTCTCGGCTCTGGGGGATCGATACGAAGGAAGAGTTAGAGCAACGGTAAAAAATAAAAAGTGAAAATGAGCCAAGCCTCACGTATTTATATGGATTCCAGGGAGGATTCGTGATGCTTCGCCTCTCGGTCAACCTGACCGATTGCCACCGGTCATAAATCATATCGATTCGAACAACCATGTTCGAATCCGTCGCGTTCGAATCCATCAAAGCTTCAAATCCTTCAAAGCTTCGAACCCATCAAGACAGCATCGATGCGAAGCTTCATCGATACAAAGCAATTAACAAAAGCTGAATTGAAGTCGCCACATCCCATCGATTCGAAGTACCAACTTCATGGCCATCGACTCGCAGCGGTTCGAAGACTATTGATTCGAACAATCACTTCGAATCCATCGGAAACCATAATGGTGAGGACCATGTCGTCATGTGTCTTTGAATTTCCATGATTGTTTTTCTTAAGTATTCTAATATATATATATATATATATATTATTTTTAATGTCCTATATATATATATATCTGGAATATTACTAGAATTATAGTATATTCCATAAAATATCATGATACTATAAAAACAAAAATAATAATAAAATAATAGTAAAAAAATGAAAATTTTAAAATTCAAACAACACACCAATTCAAAATCAATCAATCAAGCATCCAATTCTAGGCATGTAATTTCAACCAATTGTATTGTAAACGTGTACCTTTTTCTGAGTCCGTTTCTCTGAATTCGTCAGAGTCATGAACAGCCGTGAAACACATATTTGAGTTATCTGTCTTCTGATCATCATCGCTTGAGGACGAGTCTGAGTCATCTAGAGTAGCAGTAAATGCATGTTTTCATTTCTTTACGGAATCATTGTTTATAAGAAAATTTTGCCTATCTGGATACGGACAGTCTCTTTTGATATGGCCTACTTCATCACAATTGAAACATTTGATATTTTTTGGCACTACATTCTGATTTCCAGAGTTCTTATAGTTTTTTCTCTTGAGATTGTTCATCTTTCTGTATTTCAAGAATTTTCGAAAATTCTTGGTCATAAGGGCTATCTCTTCATCATTATGCTGTTTAAGTCTGATCCATCGGTCAATGCATTGAACGCCATTGATTTCTTTTTAGATGCTTTGCTTTCTCTTCTCACAATCATTTGGACTTCAAATGACATTAGATTTCCAATTAATTATTATATCATTAAGGTACTGATGTCATTTGCCTCTTCGATTGCAAGTGTCTTTTGATCATATTCTGGAGTAAGAGAATTTAAGATTTTTCTGACTTGATCTTCTTCCGAAAATTCCTTTTCCAAGGATATTAGAGAATGCACAATGTTCTGAAATCTACTATACATATCTGGAATACACTCATTAGAATTCATTTTAAATAATTGAAACTGGCTTGTGAGCATGGAAATTTTGGTCTGTTTAACTTTAATTATTCCTTCGTAAGTAACTTGCAAAGTTTTCAAGATTTCATATGCAGACTTACAAACTAACACTCTATTAAATTCATTTCTATCAAGTGAACAAAACAGAATATTCATAGCTTTAGAGTTATTTTGTGCAACAGTCTTTTGCTCAGCAGTCCTCTATACAAAATCAATTGTGGGTTCAGAATATTCAGTCTGTATGGCATTCCAAGTGTCTAGTCCTATAGATTGTAAATATATTTTCATCCTACATGCCCAATATGCATAGTTACTACGATAAAAAAGTGGTGGTCTGACAGTAGATTGACCTTCTATAAATGAACTAGTGACAGAGATAATAGAACCAGTGTTGGTAGTGTTAACAGTACCAGTGTTGGTAGCCATTTTGAAATTTTTTCAAAATTCAAATTATGTAAACTTTGAAAACGTTGCTCTGATACCAAATGTGAGAATGCGGAATATGGATCTTAAGGCTAGGATTAACACTAGAGGGGGGTGAATAGTGTTTTAAGGAATTACTAAATCTTTTTGATTTTTCGTTAATTTAACACAAATGTATGTAATATTCAGACACAGATATGATCATAGAATCAAACAGATGTAGAAATAAACTAAAAGAAATAAAGAAAAGAACACACCAGATTTTATACTGGTTCGTAGTTACCCTACATCCAGTGTTGCATACAAGTACGGATTTCCTTTCAAAAGCAATTGTACAATTACACCCTCGATTTCAAGGCCACGAGGTACACCACACCAGATTCACAATCCTCTGGATAGAGATACTTGATTTCATGGACAACAAGTTCACCCAATTGATTTCCAAGGCTACAATCACACCTTTTCTCGCTTGATTGATTTCACGGGTTACAATCACACCTTTTCTCGCTTAGTTTATTACAAAAAAGCCTATAACTCTGAACAACACTGAGATCTTGTTGAGATACTAACCAGAAATGGTCTAGTTAGATTCAGTGTTGATTTCGGCAGAGTAATGGTAACAATGCGTATAAAGAAACGTGGAAGAAGAAGAGGAGTGAAATCAGAGAAAATATGAATACAAATTCGTTCAAAACTACCCCTATTTATAGTAGAACAACAGCCATGTCCATTCGTGAAAGAGTATGATGAAAAGACACTTCCTTTGAAATTCAAAATTTTGAAATAAACTGCTACCATGTCGACATGGGGTACTTGAGGTTGTCGACATGCCTAAGGTATTTTTGGTAATTTGCTTTTCTTTGAAAATAACTTCCATCTTATATTAAAACTATTTCAAACTTCATAAATATACTTAACTATAGTTAAAATACATAAATAAATATAGAGAATAATATTTTGATATATATAAATTTTACTAAAGTTTTATATTTAAATATAAGTATAAATATTAAAAGTTAAATATATTATTATTAAAAGATAGTTTAAAACCAAGGATAATTTGATTTGGAAAATACAGATTATTTTGAGGCTAAAAGTATTTAAAACCAGGATAGATGTTTTTGATTCTTTTAAAAGGAAGGTTTTGAAATCATTTTGAAAACAAGACATAATTTTGTAAAAACATTTGAATAAAAGTTAGTGGATACAAAACAATGTTCCACTAGATTTTTCGTAGGTTCCATCCTACTTAGGGTTCCATCCCTTTAACAGGCTCGAAGTGGATTCCATTCCACGAATAAATTGGATTTTAAGATGCCAGTGCTTTTCTAGGAGTTTTAACAAAATTCCTAATTAAATTTCTTATTATTGAAATCTTGAACTCTTAATATTCTTGATACTCATGAGTCCTCAATCTTGATATCTTAAATCTCTGTACTGTACAGTCTTCATTCTTGGTACCTGCATGGTTAAATCCTGCATATACATATATATCTAAACTATAATGTTAGTATTTATATTTTATAATCTTATTCTAAGGTTTTTGTCATCAAACCCATCATCTCAAGGACTAACATTTATCATAAGTATGACCTATTTGTGCTATTAATTAGCTCAACATAAGCCATCAAACTATAATACAACTTTTAAACCACTTGTTGATTCTCATGAAAAATGACAATGAAGTAGAAAATAAAATCTATTTTAAGCATGGCCTATTAACTAATAACTATAAATATAGATCGTCAAAATTTAATTTTAAAATCACTTCATTATCATAATCATATGTAAATGAAGAGGTAATTTTGTTTGTTTGTGATTGTTTAAATACAGCCTATTTGTTATCAACAACATAGACTATCAAATTCAACATAAAACAATAAATCACATCAACATTCATTCTTTCATTAAGCACAAAAAGAAAGCAATAATAATCAAAATGTTGAAGCATCATAATTAGAGAGCTTCATTACCCCAAAACTGAAGGGTTTAGCCTTTCATATATGTTATCATATCAACACAAGTAGCATGCAACATGAAACCCAAAAAAAATGAAAACTAATGGAAAAGAGAACTATTCTACTTGTATAAAATAAAAAATGATCTACATTACTAACATGAAAGTAAATAAACAAGGAAAGACATGAATTAAATTGCATAAAAAATACATAAAAGAAATGGCTAAGTAGTCATGAAAAGAAAGAAAGCTCTCGTTTATTTTTAATCTAAGTTAAAATTAAGAAAAGAGAGCCTAAGAGAGATAAAGAAGAGAGGTTACATGAAGCATAAGAGATATTTATGCATGTATGAAACCCTAATCCACTTTTTTGATGAATGCCCAAAATATCGTCTTAGGACGTGTGGAGGCCAAGTAATCATTAGCATCAAATAATCATCATTTAAGTATGCATGAAGCTTTAAACTCTTTTAGCATGTGCATTAGCCTCTAATTTGTACACTAAGATAGGTGGGTAGGTGGGGTCCTCCATGGTCCATGACTTTGAATAATTTCCATCTTCATTCCTTTGTATTTACTCTTGTGCATGGATATATCTTCATGAAACCACTCGTATACGAAGCCATATTCCTACAATATAATATAGAAATTTTCAATTAATTTTTCTCAAATCCAGTGCATACACAAAAATGACCATTTTTCCCTTGTATGAAGATGAATATGTGACAATTGAAAATAATTTGAATTTTGGTTTAAACATGTTAAAATACCCAATATTATCATTTATTTAATCTAATTCGATAAAATATGAAAGTAAAAATATGCATATTTACGTGCACATCAAAAGACTTGAACCCATGGTAGAGAAGTGCAAAGAATGTATGAGACCCACAACTTACATAAAACTCAAAACATGAACTAGGCCAGGTATGATTAAACTTTAACCTTCGTGCTTTAACTAAGCTTCGTGTACCTGACATATGAGACTCAATGGATGTCAGCTGAGGGTGGTGACGTGTAGTTTAGTTTATGTAGTGCATGTCCCATGTCTCGAGCATGGTTTATGTGAACACTCTGCGTAGATAGCTGGCTTGTGTTGGTAAATGAGCTCCATCGTATTATGGAATTGTATGTTGGTTTTACTCATTATAATAGAATGTACGATAGCTTAACCATTGTTTGAATTAGCACGGAGTTTTCTTTGTTGGGACACATGAGTAAAATGTTCGACTCAGTGTATTGATGCATGAAACCATCGGGCACCAAATCACATTCGATGTGACTATTCCTTGAATCCCTCCCATCAAAACCAAGAAACCAATCCATACACCAAAAATCAAAACAACCCTTCCTTCCATGGAATTGTACTTGTCAAAAATTGAAAATAATCAACGCCATACAAAAAACCCTGAAGTCGAGTCCTGAAAAACCCAAAGCTAACACCAGGAAGTGAAAAGTGAAAAACTTAGTCCCCATTTGGTTTCGTTTTATGTTTTGTGTTTTGTGTTTTCAATATACACTACAAAATACAAGAAACTGTGGAAATTTTTTTACAATTCTTAGCCATCGCGACGTTGGACGGAAAATGGAGTAGATGGATTGTTTTCCATCCTTTTGTTATGTCTCAAAACACGAAAAATCAAATAAACTTGTTTTCTATTTTCTATATTAGTTTCATTGTTCAAAATTGTGTGTTTTTCAATCATACATAATAAATGCAAATTTTTGTTTATACGAAAACACAAAACTAAAAATAGTAAACCAAACGGGACCTTAAAGTCTTGCCCGTAAGGGCTTCGTGTCAATCTAGTGCAGTTCATGGACCTCATGTTCAATTTTTTCCAATGGCCATGGTGAAAGGTAGGAGGAAAGAGAACCATGAAAATCAGTGAAGGATGGACCAATGGCCATGTCCAGGCATCAACGACCAGGAAATGATAGCGCCTACCCACCATAGATCAAAGATGATGACGAATTAAAAAATCGAGTTGGATGTAAGAACTTGTAAAATAAACAGTAGTTGATTAAAAAAGATTAGTAAATAATTATTAATCCTCAAAATTGAAATTTTAGCAAAAAGAATTTGGCCATAAACTTGTACCAATATGTCATTAGTGATTTTCTAAGCAACTTTCGTATAAGAAGCTTCGCGATCGGAGTCAAACGGAGAAGTTATCGATGTTTGAAGGTTTCGGATCGAAAATAACTTAAAATTGAAAAAGTAAACCAATATTCAAAATGCTAACAAATAACCTAAGCCCAATGGTCGATAGCTAAATAAGGCCGATCGACCACTAGCAGTAGACTCTCCTATATATTGGCCCACCAGTTGGGTTAGGGACGGCGTGCCCTGAACCATTGCCTGAATGACCCGGATTTAATAAAAACTAATCTAACAAACATAATTGATTTGAGTGTTTATAAATACAAGCCTAGCCCCTCATTTTTCTCCACACATATTCTGAATGGAGCAATGAAGCTCTGCCATTTTTCTATCTCCACTATTTTAAGAAATTATAAAAATAGTATATTTATATATTTCGGAGAAGAATGGAAAATAAAAGGAGAAGAAAAGAGGAGAGAATCAAGTTTTGTGTAAAAAGTTGAATTCAATAACTTAAAATTTAAACTTCCTAAACTTAAATCTCCTCTCAGATCCACAATTCTAATAAGTGTGCATACGTGTGCATATATCCTTTTATATATATGCTGACCGGAAAGATAAAGGAGTCAAGTAAGAAAAACTGGATTGCAATTGGAGATTTGGAAGCTATAAGGCGAGTGGAAAATTAGTCAATTTACATAATACTGAATTTATGTCATTGAACTTCTATTTTCTATGCCCACGTTAAAATCGTTATTGTAGGCTTGAACAAATAATTTGTCTTGAAATCCTTGCCTACATATTCAAAAATTATTTAATTTTGTGAGATAATGTAAATACACCTTAGGTCTGGAAGTTAGGGAGAATGGTCCCTAAAATTTATAAGATATAACATTAATAAGAAATGCGTAGTTATTTCAGTATTTTTGTTATTTAAATTGTAAATGATTAAACTTCATGATCGTCAATTAGAGATGCTTTAAATTGATTTGGGATTTTAATTTCTATATTTTAGTTTATTGGAATTTTAAAATCTCTATGGAAGTTTCCATAAATTATTCAACCTCACAGTTATATATGAAAAGTGCAACGTTTGAAATAACAAGGAATATTCATATATCTAAAGGAAAGAAATGTGCAAAGTAGGGATATTTTTCTGTAGTTTGAAATTACTTATTTCAATAAAAATAAAAAGAGATAATTCCTTGTAGTTGTAAATGTACCTCAATCTCACATTAGGTAGTTATGGAATGTTTCAATGGTAGTATTTCCTTCTTGGAAAAGATACGATCCCAATGCATTAAAATGTGGAAGTAAATATTTCTCAAAAATTTCCACATAAATGTATTTCCAGAAATCCCTAAATGTGAAACTGAAAGTTATAAATAAAAATGTAAATAACCCCGTTTACCAAATAAGTATATAAAGTAAAGTATAAATTTAAAAAAGAAATAAGCGCCTTTCAAAACATTAATACATATGGAACATGCAATTAGTTATTCGTTATCATATTAATTATAAATAAAATGCTAAATACGAATAAGGTAATAAATTAAGTAGGAAAAAGAAAGTTACTATAATCAAGTCAATATGGGCAGTAAACCATTTAATGAATTTAATTGCAGAGATGAAATATGGAAATGGCAAAGGAAATTTAATAGGCCTAATTAATGCCATTAATAAGATCAATGAAAGGGAGAAATAAAAGCAGTAAACTTATAAGATAAGAAGAAGTAATGGAAAGTAAATAAATGAATATGAATGAATAACAAAGTTAAGAAGCATAATAATTTCCATAGCAGAAATTATATGACGTTAATAATACTTTTTGTGATGGTTGTGAATTAGTGGGCCTAGCCTAATATTTAGATTAATGGAAGTAACTTGGCTTAGTATGGATTGGGATGTGAAGTCAGTAGAATTACATAAACGGAAATCTGCCCACCGCAAAGGGGTAACGATAGTTATGTATACATACTACTGATGTAGGACATCTCCAACTATATGACCCATGGGGATATACGTTCATGTATATAGGGTTGGGAAATACACCAAAGGGTTTGCCTCGTAATCGAAGTAGTAAATGGTCGTAGGTCTGCTTCAATTCCAAACTAGAGATATTAAGTAATTAGAAATGGGTATTTTCCATGATTTGCATTAGGAAAATCTAACAGGAACTGTATAAAGAGATCGATGCTATGTCAGCGTTGTGTATGGTATTTGTAGAGTAGGGTTGGGAATAGATCGAAGCCTTTGTCGGTCCCGAGCATTTGATTAGAAAGATTTAGGTTAAACCAGTATAGATTACACTTCCTATTGGTGTAGAGTTTGTATTGGATATGCACTGATCATGGAAATTGGTTGTTTCTTTATTCATTTAAAGGTTGGATAACTAACCCTTATATAAGTCTTTGAGATATGGTAGTAATATGGCTAGTTAACAAAAAAGCCGTGTTTAGGGGTCATCGGCCTTTGGGATGATTGCATATAAATTACGTTGTGAAGGGGTTTTCTCTTGGGGGGATAGGGACAATCATACATAATATACATTCTTATAGCTCGGAGTAGGTTAGATATATCGCATGCATAGATAAAATAAAATGTAGAATCCTTAACAACAGATATAACACTTAGTGGAGGTCAATCGACATAAACTAGTGTTATAGGTAAAGTATATAGTTTACCGGTCACCATAATATTGTACCGACCCCTTCCTCTTTACAACCCATATGATAGATTTAGAGAGACATGATACTGGTACAAGACAGGAATGGTTGATGGATAGGTTTTTTCATTCACGCTCAACACCAACAAGATAGCAAGACATCTAAGGAATAATATTAGTTCCAAGATAGCACCCTTAGCCAGTATATATGTTTTTATTATATTTTACTATTCCGCTATGAGTTCATACAGATAGCTCTCTAATATGCTTATGTTTATTACAGGTTACCAACACCAATGATCAATACCCTAATGGACTTGGTTTTTCGATTTAGTCGAAAAATCGGGTTGCTTAAGATGCAGGTTGTTACATTAGAAGTTGTATGAACCGGTAATGAATGTTTATGAATCAAGGTTGATAGGCTTGCTCAAATCAGTGCTAACAATTAGCTGTAAATAATAGGCATTGAGCCTGAGCCGCGGTGGCGATGTCAACATGGCATGGAGGAAGTTCAAATCACAAGAGCTTGGAGAAGGTGAAAAGTATAAATAGGTTAGAGAGTAAGAGTGAAAAGGAAAATTCGACTAAGTGTTACTTAAATAGTAACACTAAAAAAAAGATTGGTACTAATCCAAGTTATTTAAAAAAGAAAAAAAAAAGAAAAACGAATGGCATTGCAAATTAAAAGGGAAAAAAGAAGAAAGATGAAATCCTACTCGACCAAGGCCTTCGGACTATGTACCCAGTCCACCTAACCAGGCAGATTAAGGCCGGGGGGGGGGGGGGGGTAATATTTCGAAACTAAGTAAAAAGTCTAAGTGGGATACTTCGACTCTTATGATACCCAAGTGATATGAATCCACAACTGTTTGGAGCAATATGTTGATCCTGAAAGAATGCATCACGTTATTGAGACAGTACATGGAATAAGGACATCTCTTCGAATTAGACTTTGAAGTTGATAGTTTGTCATGATCCAAAGCATGATTTATTAACACAAATCTTACTTTAGGAGGCAAGTGTTATCCTACCTTTGAACCAGATGATATATTAATGAACCAGAACTGCTAAGCACAAGAGAAACGGGTTAGGAAGCAAGAATTAAAATGGGATTCCAAAATTAAGATATAGTCTTAAGAATCGGTATAGATCCTTGCTGGTTATAAGAAAGTACTCAACCATTTTTGGACAAGTTAAGTGATGAGAAGCTAAAAAATGATGGTTTAAGTTCAATACGAAACTCAATACCAATTCACCATGACCACTCAGTACCTATCTATTTGCGATATATAATGAGTCGGCATGGCTTAATCAGCAGACAAAAGATAAACCAAATTAAAGCGCAACAGAAAAGTTGCACAACTCGACATTGATCATTATTGATTGACTCCAATCCATTTTGATTCAGGAATTTGGCTACGATCCCTTGCTAGAATTTCAGGCACGAAGCGAGGAACATGGTCGAGAAACTTCCGACAATTTTATTAATGGATTAAATTTATAAATAAAAGAGGAGGGGCTTTGGAAAAGCCCTTTGATCTTTATTATTTATTCTACACCTAAGCTTTATTACATTCTTACCGAAGTTATTTGATACCGAGTTATAAATTCCTCTCTGTAAGAGTAAAGTATTATTTATAACAAATTTGACAGTGAATGCAGGCTATTAATTTTGACCGAACCACTCTAAATTATTATGTGTTCTTCTTTCTATTAATCTCTTTACATTTTTAATTTTCATTTGTTAATTGATTGGGTGTTTATCCCACTTTTGGAGCAAATATACTCGAATGTAATCCTCGATCTAGGGCTTTTCCGAACACAGCAAGATCCCCATTGTATTCATCTTATTAAATACAAGATATTGCACTATGGTTTATTTTCTAATTTCAAATGAAGCAATTTCTTTAAAAATCTATACCTTATGGAATAAGGCTACTCATTATTAGCCAAAAGATCGGCCCAACAACCTCAGTTAATTGTTTTTCATAGAGGCAACAATCCTAGATGATGGAATTATATCTATGAATAGTTAATCATAAAAAATGGGAGAAGAACAATAAGAAAGAAAAGAACATAATTTTTATAGTGGTTCGAAAATCTTGGCCTGTTTGCACCAAAATTGGGCAACACCCTTCGGAAGTTTTTGAAGAGATAATAAATGAAGAAATTAAATTGAAAATGAGGATTATCTAACAAAAACTCCAAGTCACAGTAAAGTAAATTGCACGGAAGATAATAATTTAGAGTGGTTTAGCGTTTTGCCTACGTCCACTATGAAATTTTATCACTTTATTGCTTAATACTTGAAGATTACAAGTGTTCTAGAGCGAAGTACAGCAGATAATAGACTTAAATTCGAAATCGGCAACAGTGAAAACGATATGGAGTGATTCTGGCAGCGTCCGGGCGTGCTTTATCTCTAGAAATTCTCCGATCCCCTTTCTGAATGACCAGGGGCTCTATTTATAGGTGTAGGAGGCTGATATTTTGCCCTAAATCCGGGGAGACGGTTTCTGGCACGTGAGGGGGGCCTACACGCCCGGCCTATGGAAATCCGGGCCCACTTTGGGATCGATTCGAACTCTAGTTCGAGTCGATCAAAAAAGTGCCCAATCGAGGTGATATTTGGTGTGGACATTCTTCAACATGTATGCAAGCTCCTGTGAAAATTTCATAGCATTTGGACTTGTAGATCTCGAGTTATGATCGATTCAAGATTGCATTTTCGGTTGAAGCGCTTCGTTCGAATCGATTAGGGTCGAATCGACGGCATCACGCGCCCAAGTGATGACGTGGTGCGCATTTCCAGGGTCAACCCACTCTTCACTCTGAATCAACTGGGTCGACTCCACATTTTTCGCCGCCTCGACTCGGTGGATTCGAAGATATTCATTTGTTCATGGATTCGAACGTATGCTCGTTCGTATCGATCATGTTATACCATATCTGATCGATTCGAAGTCGCTACTGCAAGATGGATCCGAAGCAAGGTCATAGGGTGGATTCGAAGGACTTCGTCCTGATGGATTCGAAAGACTTCAATTTGAAGGATACGAAGAGATGTAGCATCATGGATTCGAAGTGACTCATATGAACCAATTCGAACGAATGCTTTTAGATGGTTCCGAACCATATGGAGTCGAACTGATGGGTTCGAATAGGGGCTTGGCCGATGGATTCGAACGACATCTCTTCCTATGGATTCGAACCTAGGGCTTGGCTTATGGATTCGATCCTAGGGCTATTTCCTCCACCTTTCGTTGGTGATAACATGAGCATACGAACTCGGGTTGACTTGGAATTCGAGACGTTGGTTTTCACGGCTTTGCTTAATGTATCTTATCAATTGCAGCCCGATCCGGACTCGAATAAAATTCGTTAATATTCGTGGCTATCCCTTAGCAGCCCGATGCTGAGGATGTATCATCCTTATTCTCCAGTCAGTTCCTTGGTATTTCGGCCTTGCCAAAAGGCGGGATAACATTTGCCCCCCAAAGTAGGTCTTGTGTAAGCATGACGTGCTTTGAAAAGCTGCAGTTTCTCGTTTGATAACCATCACATGTTTCGTTGAAAGCTGTACTCTGTATTGCTGTAATTGACCGTTGTATGATTGTGATTAGCTGTTTGTTGTTGGATCCACGACGAGATGAGCATTTGATCCTTGTAAATGTCAAAGATCAAGTATTAGTCAGACATATGTGCATATGTGTCATCTTGACTTTAGTTAACGTTGCGTGTTCGCAAGTCGTTGCCAGTTCAGTTTGTTATCGAAATCCATATCGATCCTCTCCTGAACCGATTTGAGATTCGAGTTAAAACATTGTTTTGATGATTGTCTATGATTATTCTCTTGTATCGATCCTCTCCTGAATCGATGTAAAAAGGTAGACAAGTATTTTTTTCATATCGAAGCGATGCGTTCATTCTCGTTGATGTCGACATGGGTAAAGAAATTTGAAATTCAAAACTTGAATTCAAATATTGAATTCCCTCCATCTTTTCACTTCATTCAATTCTCTGAAAAGCCACCTTTTGACCAGAGAATATGTCCTTTGAGAATCTATTTATTCACTATCTCTTATCACAACTTTTCACTCTCCTTTTCAAATCCAAACCCTTATCTCAAAACTTCAAGCTCTCTACTCTCTACTCTAATGGCTTCTTCAAGCAACCCTTCCACAATGAGAATTTCCAGAAAGATAAAAGAGCAACTCTACAATGATCCGGAGGCTATAAAAGCATATATCACTATGCTAACTATGGAAAAGTCCATCCCGGGAAGTTTGCTTTATTTCAAAATTTCTCTACTTATGAAATCGATTCTCTTTTTGCAAGTAACCAAGTTCTTAGTCTTGTCGATGCTTCTCAAAATGATTTTGTTTGTTATCCATGTCTTGTTGAAATTTTCTACGCAAATCTTAACCGGGATTTTATAATGGAAATGATGACGAAATTTGGAGTAGTGTCAAAGGCACTAGAATCGCTTTAAATTGTGATCTTTTGGGTACCATTCTTAATTGCAAAAGCACGGGAATGGATCTTTCCAGTTTTAATATCGATGAAATCGTGAGACATTTTATCATATTTTCGAAGGAAATGATAATTTTGAATTCAAAAATCGAAACTTTCGACCAAAAACTCGAATTGTTAATCTTCTTTTATAACATACTTTGACCCCAAGATCAGGGAATTTTAACAATCCAACTTCAAAAGTTTGCAAAGCACTTTTTTCTATTTTTGAAAATTATGATATTAATTGGGTGCAAGTTATTTTGGATGAATTTTTTCCCAAAAATCTTGAAATGGGTGAAAACACTTTGTATCATGGAATCTATCTCACTCGAATTTTTAACTATTTTGGAGTAGATTTTAAAGGAGAAGAGTTTGTTTCAAGAAAGGTTTTTAATCACTCAAACATTTCTCTTATGAAAATTCCATTTTTTCTACCTTATGAGACTCTTGCCGAAAAGAAAGAGCGTTTGGCTCATGAGGAGATGGAAGAGGAGGAAGAGGAAGAAGAAGAAGGGGATGAAATGGAAAAAGAAGAAGAAGAAGGTGAAACCTCTATGGAAAGCATTGACTATCCTCCTAATCCAACCAACAAAACCTTACTCAAAAATCGAAAAACTAATGTCGAGAATCAACGGATTCTTAAACGGTCCGTTAGTAAGAAATTGGATAAAATGTCATCGAAGATGAACAAGTTTTTCTCCAAGGTCAGCAAGATGCTTGGATTATCTTCATCTTTGTCATCCTCTAACTAGTTCTACCTTTTCATGTCTTTTTGTATTTGTTTTAGTTTATTTTGATTTGAATGTTCGTGTAGTTCTTAATGTTTAATCATTGTATCTTTCTATTATTAAATGAAATTGAATTACTTTTCTATTATCTAGCTTGTCTTGTCTCCAGAATAAATGCAGAATATTATATAAATATATATATATATATATACACAATTATTCACAAAATCAAAATAAGTCATCAAAATTCACTGAACCATGTCGACAACCCCCCTTGACCATGTCGACATGTACTAGTCAGAAATGACTTTTCATTTCAAATTTGAACTTTGAATAATTACTTTATGTCTATTCATTTAAAACGAATTTCTACACCTACAAATACCTATTTATTCTAGAATTCATCACTCAAAATCATTTCTTATCTACATTTCTTCTCATAAACTCAAAAATGGCCAATCCAATTCATAATTTAACCAAGAATCTTGAAGAAACCCTTAATTATTTCAAGAATATTCTCTCTTTCGTTCTTCGTAAACAACGACACTTAGAGTTGAGTCAAATGCAGATGATCAAGGAGCAAGAAAAGCATTTCGATGCGATACGTTGGATGATTTCCTCCCTGCACAAAGATGATAATGAAGCACATCCTCCTATCTCTCTCACCAATGATAATGAAAATTGGGACGCCATCAAAGCAGACCCTATATTTGCAGAAGAAGGATGGGTGGAAGCTCATCGTAATGTTTGATTTTATTTGATTGCTTTGTTTGATTTTGATTGATTGCTTGGATTGATTTGATTTGATTTGATTTGGTTTGGTATGGATTGGTATTTGGTGCGGATTTATGTTTGGTGTGCAAAACATGCGTTAAAACACATTGATATTTATATGATCTTTGATTAGTTATCGGT